>VWZY01003702.1:43574-221664 GCA_013399075.1 Chloroceryle aenea | reverse complement strand
GGTCGCGTCCGGCTGGCGAGGTCGGTAGTTTCGGGGTTACTTTTGCCTGAACTCGGATAACGGTATGCGTGGTTTGGTTTGGTGTTTTTTTGCCGTTTTGTTTTGTGTTAACACCTCGGGTTATCTATACCTGCTGTCAGCAGGGTGCGCGTTCGACAGCATCGGTTTATCTCTTCGGTGGCAGGTGTAACAAAATAAGCCGGACCTGCGAGTCCTGTTAGGCGAGAGCTGCTTCTTACAAAAGACCTGAGGATGATGAGAACAGCTTGCACAGCATAATGCGCGTGCTTATAAATGCATACATTGATAACATCGAGCCTCATAAAACTTTTATATTGCTACGGGAACTTTAAAGAGCACATATAATACAAAATTAGTTACTACCCCATAAAAGTTTTTAATTACAGTGTTTCTGCCTGGGACACAAGTTAAGGTTATGTCCTCATTTCCATTATAAATACCCATATTCAGTTTATATCCAAACTATAACATTTATCTCTGGCCTGGTTTTAAGTTTTCGGTCTATATGCACAGTTTTACAATTAAATTACTCTGGGGTTTGGTTGGTTTTGGTGTTTTTTCCTTTCTATTAAACAAGACCAGGAGAAATAATACTTCAACACATTTGAGTGCTTTTCTTTTTCTCCTTGAACGAGGACAAACTTTGGGGGAATTTTCTTTTTCCAGCAAAAGTGTGCTGTTCATTACTCTCTTCTGCAATCCAGCTCTTGGAGTTAAGATTGAATTTGAAAAGCTAACAATGTAACTCTGGAAAGCTGGGGCTTGAGGCTGTGTCTGGCAATTACTCCTTTTCATAACCTTTTTAACATCTTTTTCCTCTGTTGCTGGAGCCCCTTTCAAATAACCATGGTCAGCATAAAGCTCCTGTACGGGTCCAAAGAGACATCAGCCATTTTCCAGCTAAATTACCTGCTTAAAAATGCCTGTATTTGCCTTACTGGTGATGTTCTGGTGTCACAGATCTTGCCGTTTGTTTTCCTCTGTGGTTGTCACAGTTTAGGAGGTAGGTTCAACAAAAGGGCTTCAAGTGGCAGGCTAAAAGCTGTTGGAGAGTGGCAGGCCCCCCTTTGTGGCTAAACTCTCACCACCCTGTAGGGGTTGAGCCCCCAGATTGTCCAGAGCAGTGCCTAGCGAGGGGTTCACCCCTGCTTTAAGTGGCGCTCATGGGGTGAGCAGGGGGTTTGCTGGTGTTTGCTGTTGAGTGTTTGTGTCCTGTTGGGATATTGGGTTTTGCTGCCTGTCTTTGGCTTGGGACCACCTGAGATCGCAGGGTGGACGTTTACCATGAAGCAGCTGCTGTGGCAGATGGTTCAGAAGAGTCATTTTGAGAAGTTGTATGAGCAATATTAAATAAAAACTTACTTTCACTTGGTGAAAGCTTCCAAAGGCCATCGTGAAAGCCAGTGGTGCCTTGATGCTGCTGCAAAGGAGCCCGTCTCAGTCTCCCATCATAGGCAGGGGATGTGTCTTGTGCTGCCCTTCCACCATCCTGCTCACTGAGGGGCAGCTTACAGGCATTCTGAAGAAACCTATTTTGGATGCTGTACTAAACTGACCAAAACAAAGCCAATATGTTAATTTTAAGCTCTGAAGGCTTCTCACGATGCCTTCAAAGGAGTGCAGTTGTTGCCAAAAAGGGAAATAAAATATCCCAGATAGATAGGGCTTCATGGCAAAGACCAACACTTAAAGAGACTTAATTTTCTCTGCAGTGAGAATGAATGTTGTCCTTTATTCTTTTGAATGTAGTCATAATGGCAATTTTGCACTTAATTTATGACTGAGAAGCCACTTTTTGCAGCATTTGGTGAACATTTTGCTTAAAAGTGCAGTAATTAAATATTATCGTGCTATCCTAACGTGCCATTTTTTTATTATTTAGTATATTCTTGGAAAATCAAAAGAGGTTTTCAGATGAACAGCAGCATGCTAATCAATTCTCATTGATTGTTACTTTTATGCTATTAATGACTTTGCTTTCCAGTTAATACACGCTATGTCTTGCACTTTGCTGTAGCATAGAAAATGTAGTAATATATTGTATCATGGCTATAAGACAATATTTAAGTAGTTAAACTGCAATGGGAGAAGATTGTAAACTGTTTTCTCCTAAACAGTAGCTTTCCCAGGTTTTATTGATGCCAATAACACTTCTGCTTCCCAGAAAACTACTATAATTCAAAT
The DNA here is from genome assembly GCA_013399075.1 of Chloroceryle aenea. NCBI lineage: Eukaryota > Metazoa > Chordata > Aves > Coraciiformes > Cerylidae > Chloroceryle > Chloroceryle aenea. Next base: position 219,459 of record VWZY01003702.1, on the reverse strand, counting down.
AGTGAAAGCTGAGTACAAACTCAAAGAGAAATTTTATGAAAAACATGCCAATCCGTGGCATAAACAAAACTTGTGCCTATTTGGTAAGCTTTTTCTGGAACATTTTGGGATGAGCAGCCTCATTTAAGGTGTCTTTACTGCTGACTAGCACAGTTATCCCAAACACATGACACCAAGGACTTTGAACCACAGCACCATCTCTGTTTTTTCTTTCTCTGTGCATTTATTTGTATGCTATATATATAGTTTTACTTGTCCAGACTCAAGAGTGTGCAGTCTCCAGTGCCTTACAGCTTTGTATTGAGGAGCTGGAGCATGTCTGGAGGAGGGCAGTGAAGCTGGGGAAGGGTCTAGAGCACAAGTCTTATGAAGAGCAGCTGAGGCAACTGGGGTTGTTTAGTCCAGAGACAAGGAGGCTGAAGGGGGAGACCTTGTAGCTCTCTACAGCTGCCTGAAAAGAGGTTTAAGTGAGGTGAGGGTTGGTCTGTTCTCCCCTGTAGCAAGCAATAGGACAAGAAATGGCCTCAAGCTGTGCCAGGGAAGGCTTAGGTTGACCATTGGGAAGAATTCCTTCACTGCAAGGGTTGTAAAGCACTGAAATGGGCTGCCCCAGGGTGGAGTCACCAGCCCTGGAGCAGGTATTTAAAAGATGTGTAAGGGGGGTGCTGAGGGATGTGGTTTAGGGGTGACCTGGCAGTGCTGGGTTAATGGTTGGGCTTAATCGCCTCTTCCAACCAGAATGATTCTGTGGTTCTATGAGTCTATTTTGTTGGGGTTTTTGGGTGGATCTATTTATTTATACTAGACAGAGAGATGGAAAATCTCAGGCAGAAGGTATTTTATATGCCTTTTATACAACAGAAAACATACTACTTATGACAGAAAGCAGCAAAGGAGTGGACCAAAGGCCAGCTGATTGCCAGGAGTAGTTCTGCATTACAGGCATTCACGTTGTTATTTGCCTTATTTAATAAATTGAAATAAAAATTCAGCCAGGTCTGTAACTGTGCTTGGGTTTAGGGACAGCAACAGCCCCAGTGAAGACCACGTAGAAAAGTTCTCATCATATACTTATGTAAGATACATCCATAGGCCGAGTTTTTCCTCATTCATTAAAAACAATTAGCAGATTTATGAAAGCATTTCTTGTGCTCTCCCAAACAATAAAATACATTTTAGTGTAAGACATTTGTTAGCCACTAGCAAAACAGTGTTTGTTTAGATAAAAGTAGCCAAGTATGTAATTGGTTGTTTGGTACTTCCCTTATACTTTGGGATATTTTGAGTTAGCATCAGTGTGTAGGGGCTGGATAGTTAGGTAAGAAATGTATAGCTATGTAGCTTCCAAGGTGAGATCAATATCAAATGCCACAGTGTAAGGTGGCCCGGTGTGTTTTCCAGACCATGTATTGAATGATTAGTTCATTTGCTATCTTTGGGTCTGTTCCTGCTCCATTGGAAGTCAATGAGAGTTTTGTTTGGAAGTTGTTATTAACAAAAAGTAGCCAGACATCCAGCAGTCTTACAAATGAACCTTTTGTACCTTCTCAATCCCAGGTTGTCTAGCTTTTAGTCACTGTGTTTTATTTTTGTGTAAGTCAAGAGCTGTTTGTTTTGTTCTTTCTCATGTTGCACAGTGTTTATTGGAGACAATTTTAGAAAGCTAATTCTACAAATGCTTCTGCAAAGTAAGATATCAAGATGTTTATTTTCATACAACAGTAAGCAGTTCCTTTGGGGGGGAGGGGTCACTCCAACCATTCTCTCTGCAGGGTAAGAAGCTGGACCAGCTTACCCTTTTTACAGACAATGCAGTGATACCTCACTCTCACAAAAAAATGTTAGTGTCTTCTTTTATCTCCCATCTCCTTTACAACTCTACTCCAGCCTGTGTCTTGGACTTTGTCCCTTACTTCTTTCCTTTCAGCTTGTGGCTTTCTACCAGTAGTGCTGCAATCCTATTTATCTCCTTATTTCTATCTTCATAGTGTTTCCCATCCTGCCTCCCCCCCAGGGTCAACTCACCACCTTCCCTTCATTGAGAACCCATCTACAATTTGCTCTTTCTGTGATTATTATAAGTTGTGAGCAAACAATAACAGAAGTAATAACTACATACTGTTCCCTTCTCCCACTTGCACAGCATGTTCTCTCTTCTGATGCCTGGTTTTTAGGCTGGAAACCCTTTGGGTCAGGATTTACTTTTATTGTTTGAGGTTTTATTTCTTACAGCACTGAATAACTTGTACGTGTTAAACGTTATAAATAATAAGAAGAGATAGCTTTTCAGGGTCATAATACTTTATAAACATCAGTTGAACACTAGTATTTTAAAAATACATCTGTTATGCCATTCAAGTAGCCATTTGCTGGATGTTAACCTACCACATCCTCCTCATTTAGGGTAAGTATCCGCTGATTATTTTTAAAAAACTTCTGCTTTGTTTTTGTCTGGTATATGAGATTTTGATACACCAGCAGGAGAGTGACTGTGATTTCATCTCTCTCCCCCAGGACTGTTTGAGCACCTGTGCCCACTTGGGTGATGCAGGAGGTGAACAATCCTTTGGGCTTTCCTCCTAACATTCAGGCTTGTAGATTTATGTTCCTCTGGGGATGTTTTCCATCAGAGGTTGAGGCAGAAACATTACTAGGTTATTGGAGAAGGATTCAGAGGAGGGCATGAGGTGCATGCAGCATTTCCCATTTTATGTGAATATTTTGAGGCAAATGCCAGGTTTCTTAAAACTAGTGGAAGAGAAATAAATATGGGCCATTAAGCAAAAGCAAAAGAAAAAAGGCACAGAAAAGAAATACTGGCTGTGGGAACATCTTGTCATCCATATATTAGCAATAACATCATGCTCAACTCCATGACACTCTCATTAGAGAAAGCAACTGTTGAAAGTGCAAGGTTTTTAACCTCATATAACAAATTACTCCATTTGCATCATATTTATGACTGGGAAACAACAAAGCAGGGGTATAAAGAGCTCCAGCAACTATTTGTGGCATATGTTCAGAAATACCTTTAAGTCTGGTTGTAACTTATTAATAATAGGAGTAATAAAGTCAAATAAATAGAAATGAAGAAAAAGTGGTATTTACCTACAGCTAGAAAACAGGGAGGTTAAATTCTGTGTCAGATGGTATCTCATCTATCAGACCTATCAAGTTATAACTTTAAAATGACATCCTCACAAAATGAGATTCCAAAAAGATGTTATTTTCTAGGAAGCCCATGTAAAGTCTCTTTCTCCTTACAGGCTGGTTAGCTGTGAGGCTGATTTCAGTGGAAAACCACAAGTGCCTTGTGAAAAACTGGAAATAGGAAAAGGGAAGGCTGCAACCAAGCTTCCTTGGTTTTGAATAGAGCTATCTATCTCTTTGTAAACCCTGCCCTGATGAGGAATGGGAATTAGCAGTTCAGTGCTGCTACCAGGGGCTGGATTTGCTGGCTGGCCACTGCTGGGGAACCCACTGGCCCCCAGTCTGACCAAACCCTCCGTGTCCACATCACTACCAGTGGGGCTACTCAGTCTCTTAAAAACCAGTGGGAAGACACTGGTTGTGCTTGCAGGTGCTGCCTAAGGCCCCAGAAGAGCAGAAGTGAACACTTGCAGTTTAATACTCAGGTAATAATCTCTATAATTTATAAATAACTCGTGGGTAACTAGAGGTTTCTGTTTCAGAGAAAGACTGAATGAACTCTAGCAACAGTTAAAGGAACTGGATGGCCATTATTAATATTCCGTGCCAAACATTTTCTAGGTCTTTTCAAAGGTAAAAATACAGAACTTGTGTTCCTCTCTTACAGCTTGATATCCTGGCATTCTTAATACCTGAAGCAAACAAAAAGTAGCATTAGTGACTTAAGCTGACTGAGTTTTATCCTCTTAGGAAGATTTTAACCTGCGTGCGTGTACCAAGGACCTGGATACCTTGGGAAATATGACAGTAGGAATGCAATTTAAACTGATCCTCGGAGAGCCTTTTATTTATTTTTTAAAAAATAAATTAGTTCCAATGCAGCAGTGGTGGTCTCAGTAGTCAAAACACTTAAAATTATGCAGAAGGGACTAGGAATCTTTTCTATGAAGCTTTTTTGTCGCTACGTTTTGTTTCTCAATAATGATCCACAACTGTAAGTACTTAAAACTAAAAACAAGAAGGTTGTCTCTGACAAAGCCACACAGCTTCTTAATGTAACCCAGTCTTCCCGTGTGGTTGTTTTCACATGTTTTTGGATCAGAGAAAGAGTCCTTTGTGGCTCAGCTTGGTTTGATTGAATGGCAGGAGCGGACAAATAGAGGATGGAGGCAGTGTCTCCTTACACTGGGTTTGTTTAGATTGCTTTGAGCTGTAATCACTTCTCATGGGCTGCATCCACTAGGGAGAAACTGGTGGCCTTCCTACTCCATGCATTGTCAGGAGGGTGCCTTCTAGGTGCCAGGGTGTTATGATGGCCTATGGTGGCATGAAAAATGCAAATAGGACAGGCAGATGGAGAAAGGAGAGAGCCCCCAATGCATGAGGAGAAGGCATTGGTGAAGTATGCATTTGCAGGGTTCACATTCAGCAGTGGTCTCTCTACTGTCCCTCTCCTTGTTTCTGCCCTTGTCTTCTCTTCTTTGATCACTGTGAAGGTTTTGGGGTGTCTCTTGTGCTGTACAGGTGTGGGCAGCTAGCCTAAACCTCCTGTGGGGGGGTTTAGCTTTTGTTCTGCTGTTGCTAAGTGGTGTCTTCTTCCTAGCTATGCACTGAGAGAAAGCTGATTCTTTCTGCCATTGACCACTTCCAATTGATCAGGAGGGTTCATCTCTCAGGGCTGTCGATGTTAGGAGGGAATGGTGTAATTGTAATGTTTTTATTCTCCTTTGTCTTAGAACAGCAAGTGCAGTAGATGGTTGAACTGCAGTCCAAAAAAAAAAAGAAATATGAGCAGGGTTTGTTGACAGAGATACTCTGGAGAAGAGAATGATGTCGATATGCGTCCACTAGAAGACACTTTTTAACATTTTTTTGTTTCTGCAGTAGTCAGGCAGGGAACCTGTCATAGCATCAACTGTTTTAAAGGGCAAAATAACAACAGAAGCTAAGCGTGCATTTCTTCATTTGTGTTTGGCAAGGAGAGTATAACATTTTCTACAGCATGATGACCTCGAGTTAACTAAATGCCGCCAGTTTAAAAAGTAAATTAATGTTACAATGTGCTTTGTTTGTGGTTAGGCCCGCAGACTGTCAGGAATTTCTCAGTACAAAAGGTGATTGTGTGCTGGTCCATTTACTCAGGCTCCCTGCAAGAAAACCATTGTGATCCCAACCCATCTGAATTAGTATCACCATGTTGCCTTGTGTGCTTTGGTGTGCCAGTTGATTCCACAGCATCTGCAGCGAAATGGCACCGAGATTACCCCAAGAAATGAAAATAGAGAGAAATGCTCTTGCTCTGGACCCAAGCTGGCTTTTGTAGGTCCAAGCAAAGCATCTCTTGATGATGCTCTTCAAGGCTTCGAGCTGCACAGGAGCTTGCTGGCTTGGGCGCGTGGCTGTGCAAACATGGTCACGTACTGTGGGGTAGAGATGCAGCCCTCTGTTTTTTTTTTGTTGATCTTACAAGTATAGAAGTAGCAATATCTTGAACTAATTACAGCTGATGTAAAGCACATTTAAGAAAACCCATTAGGAGAGAATTAGAACTGGAGCAGATAAGCTATTCTTTAATGGCCTTGACTGCAGATCTTTTGACGCCTTGGTAGCTCTTCTAACACTCACTGCTCATCTGTCTTGACTAAACGACTGAGAAGCTTCTTTCAAGTCACAGGCTGGTTGGGATGTGAAAAAATGGCTGTTTTCAGCTGAAAAAAATGATTATCTGGAAAGGTAAACTCTACCAAGTTCTGTACTGTATTTGTTGTTGAGATTTAAAGCATTATTTTACTGCTCAATGTGAGTGTATAATAGAAAGAGTAATCTCTAATATGCTTCCTTGGAGCTATTAATTATTTACTGTCTTGAAATACAGATCATAGGCAATTCTACATGACTTCCCTTCTTACAGACTTTCTCGTCTCTCTATTTTTGTATGCTTTGCAAATGCCTGTAAATTTGTTTCCACCGAGAGGGGAAATAAGTAATTTAGACTATTGCAGCTGTTTCATAATTAATTAATTTCAATTTAAAACAATCAAGTAGTGCCCATCCATTGTTCTCTGTGCTTTTCGGAGGCATTAAGATTCACAATATCAAAATAAGTTCCAGATGGAAGTGCATACTTTATAATCAGAGGAAAAAAACCCCTCTGCTTTTGTCAAAGACCTGAAGAGTCCTGCCCTGATCAAACCAGAAAATATTATGCTTAAGCACATTTTTCAAGTTTTGAGCCATTACTTTATGAAATACTTAAAAGTACCGATTTGAAATGTTATATAGGGCATTATAAACTTAGAAATAGAACTATAAATTCATGGATAGAACTAAAGAGTGAGAGAACCAGTGATGTAGGACTATTTATTCATTTGTTTCCTCAAATACTCCTGGCATCTGTTAAAACGTAACAAGGCTTAGCACATTTTCTCATTTTTGGCACTCAGTTTTCTATGATAAAGAGAAATATTTGCAATGATAAATCATCTCTTTGCTAATAATCAATAAATAAAACGTTCTCCTGAGGAGAAAAAAAAAAGAAAATGTTAAAACAAAATGAAAAATACCGAGCAGGAGGAGAGATGACCAAAATGGTACACTGAGAAAGTCTCTATGTTTAATAAATATTGGGGTTGGTGGAAGAACTTCTAATGTGGCAGTTTGGAATAAGAAGAAAAAGCCTTTTTTTTTTTTTAACACAAAAGACACGTAAGAGGTTTATATTATGTAAATGTTGCTGTTGCTGGCGATAGCCCATTATAAAGGAACACTTTATATTCAGAAAAGCATTTGCAAATAATGGGATAGATGCAGCAGTCTCTAGTCCTGACTTGGACAACTTTCCCTTTGAAGTCAATGGAAGTTTTGCCTGAATAAAGGTGGAAGGAATTAGCCCATTCATTATTATCTGAATTACATCAAGAGCTGACTGCTAAACAATAAAATCATGATTCATAACATAACAGCTTCACTTAATTCTTTTGTAGTCTTAATATATCTCATTATATGGTACTTCTGTTCTTTCCTCTCTGTGCAGTATTCAAATTAATAACAACCACCTTTACATAACTGATGGTTAGACATGTTTTGCTGCCTTAGCAAGATCAAAGGATTTTTATATACCCTTTTTGGATAGATACCAAGAATGGAGCGATCAATCTCTTCTGTAACCATTAAGCACAGTGTAAATATCTCAGGGTACCCAATTAGGCACAAGTGGTTTGCCAGATGCTGAGAGCATCACCAGTTGTCAAGAGCTTCCCAAGTCGGGGGGACAGTCCAGAATTTATTAGGGATTAGAGGTGGACCGAGTTGTCACTCCACTGATTTGTGCTCGTTCAGCTGTGCCCGGCCGTAAGCAGCCTGCATGAAATGTGGAGATAAGGTTCAAGCAACAGATACTTCACTGCCTCTCAGGCATCTTTGGGTGGGAAGGAGGCAGGGGTGGACACTGGTGCTCCAGTTCCTCTCCCGTGACCAGAGAGGATTGGGGGTCATAGTAAGTGAGATGGCAACATTAAAAGGGCATAAGAGAAGGAGACTGAAGAGAACAGCTCAAGAAAAGGGACCCTGAAAAGGCTTTAATATGAAGCTGGAGTTAACCCCTCACCAGGAAGCCATCTGCAGCCTTCAGGCTTTAAGAATTCTTTTTATCTAGAGATGTAATTGAAACAAGATGTGTAACAGCTGCGAGATGTCAGGTTTGTCAAAGTAACTAGAAAAATGAGTTCTGTGACACACACACACAGAGCAAAGTAACCTATAGCTAACAAAAAACTGAATAAATTATCATGTGGGTTAAAAAGAGGAAGGAAAGTAGTCAAATAAAGAAAGTTGCAGTTCATTCTGGATCATGGATGGTTTGAAATTAAACTGCAATATAGGTTTCCCAGATACGGAAACGTCCTAACTCTTTATCCCAACAGAGACAATAGTGAAACTCCTCATGTTCTCATCATAACTGTATTTCACTGATGAGCTGGAATGGCTCCTGCTCTATGCTGACTCCAGGGGAGGGTGGCAGCTTTGTTATTTTAGCCTTCTGCTTGTTGCTGTTAGTCAGGTGCACCGTGCTGTGTGTCTGTAGGTAGGGACCCAGACTTGCTGCACTAGGTGCTGTTTGGACATGGGACACTGAGCCAGTTGTGGGACCATAAAGTTTGCAGACGAAGTGAAAGACAAAATAAAATGATGGATATGGTCAAAACTGGTCAAAAAGAAAAGGCAGAGTATTTTAAACACACAAAGAAACTGTGGTTGCAGCAAACTGCCAGCCGGACGGTGCTGCTAAATGCATGAGTGGGAACATGGTGGGGAAAACCAGAACCTTCTTTTCAAGAATCTCAGAAAGAACCATGAAGTGATTTGGTCCATGCTTATGAGGACTCCTTCCAAGTCTAGTTGTGCAAAGTGAGGTATGTGTAGCTGCAGAAAAATGCCCTTGCCCAGAGATCTCAGTAGATGACTAAGTCTCGGTAGTGTACTGTGGTTCAGAGCTACCATCCTCCCAACGTGTCTGCAGGTTCCCTGGTTTAGGACAGTGTATCTCAGTGCCAGGGAGGGTTGGAGCCTGAGGTCGCACGAGATGTGCAAAGTCAGGCTGAAAGTAACAGCTTCAGCTGCAGGAACGGAGCTCTTGTGCAGGAGCAGCACTGCTCTGGGGCAGAAAGCCACTGGCCACGTGCATGAATCAAGCCCCCTGCTCTGGGTAGGATCAGGAGAGGTGGTGCAGGAATAAGTGTCTCTGGGGTGTGGGAGAGCTCTGTGGGGCTGCATCCCTCTCTTGTCTGGGAGCCCTTCCATAAAGCTCAAAGAGAGAAACTCCTTGGGGCTCAGCGCACTGAAACAATGATAGCTTTTGGGTACTATTGGGTATTCTTCAAGGCAATCCATCATCTCATCAGAATACGTGTGGCACCAGTGAGAACTAACTAAATATACATATCAGAGTACTAATACAGAGTACTATTGCAGTACTGCTGCTTTGAAGCAGAGAGAGTCTTGGAGACTGCACCTGGATGCCAGTCAAATATATCCCGATTCCCACTTTCAGAAATGACTTGGAAATGTAGCTCTTATTGAAAGCCTTAAAGAAACTGGAATTCTGACTTTTTTTGGACAAATAGGCAACTCCAGTGTTTTCCTCAACTCATATTCACATGCAAAACCAGCTAATAAAATTTCAGTGGTGTTTACAGTATAATTTTATCGGTGGAAGAAAAGTCATCTATTAAAGCTGAAGTCATCATAAGTCATTAGGTGCTAAGATACCTGGTGTGTGGTAGAGAACAGGTTAGCTCTGGTGAAATGCTGCTGGTTTGCCCTTACTCCCTCCCAGTTCTCTGGAGGTTTGACAAGGACAAGCAAGTTTTCTCACAATGCACTCTGAGACTACGCTAAGCTAGCTGCATTTACTTGATCCCAGAAGCCTGTCTCTGTCTGCAGACAAGTGCAGAACCAAAGTGAATCCAGAAGTTTGAGTATGATTCCTGTATTTCTTCCCAGGAAGTCTCAGGAGAAGAGGTGGTTGTGTGCACTCGCAGATGTCCCGTGTACGTGCCGTAAATCCAGCATATTCTGAACACGCTGCTGGCCTTGCAGCACCTGGTAATAAACCACAGCAATAAATCAGGTGATCTGCACATGCATAATAAATCTGATGCACCTGAACGCAGCCATACAGGATGGACATGCTGTGCACACACTGGCCTTTTTCCAGGTCTTCTGGATGTCAAGCTTCTGCTATAACTGGCTTGCCTGGGAATCCTGGCAAAAGTGCTGACTTTCTCTTTTCAAGTCAGTAGTTGTTGGTCTCTTTTCACAAGTCACAGGTGTGACAGGAGAAGAGGAAATGGCACCAAGTTGTGACAGGGGAGGGTTAGGTTTGACATCAGGGAAAACTTCTCTCCCAAAAGGGTTATCAAAGACTGGAACAGGCTGCCCAGGGAGGTGGTTGAATCACCATCCCCGGGTGTATTTAAAAGCTGTCTAGATATGGTGCTTAAGGGTATGGTGTAGTAGTGGCCCTGGTAGAGTTAGATGATGGGTGGACTTGATGATCTCAAAGGTCTTTTCCAGCCATGGTGGTTCTGTGCTTTCCAGAGCGTGTCCAGGAGGAGTGGGACATACAGGAGACTAAAGCTGGAGTGTCATTTTTCACTCTGCCTGGATTCATTCAAACCATGATACCACCCTGAGAATATAAACAACCCCACACACATAACGCTGCTCTTTCTGTCAACTTAGGTATTTTTTTGTGAATTCTACCTTAAATTCTTACAAGTTCAACTCTGTTCTCCAATTTCTTTGCATGGAAGTCTCTCTGTGTGTCAGGAGAATGCTCTCACCACTTCAGGGCATCAGCATCCTGAGTATCCTCTCACTTTCTGTCAAAATTGTATTTACTTTATAGGAGAGCTTTAGTTTATGAACTGTGAGTGCACAAGGGCCACGAGGACAGGGGAGTTCAGGGTGTCTCAGGCAGGGGGACATGTGAGCCTGACAGTCTCACACGGTGATTGCACATTGTACTCCTATATCTGAGCATGTTCAAAAGTGGTGAACTTCAGGACACAGTGGAGATACTAAAATGGGCCAAGGTTGATCTCTGCCCTGTAGGCCAACTAGCTTGGCACAGAGTATCTCCGTGTGGTGGAAAACAGGGTGTCCACAGGCAAATTGCCTATTTGGAGAGGTTTCCTCACCACTTGGCTGTTGGAAATGCCAAGCGTGTACTCATAGGTTTGATTTATTTTGTTGGTCCAAGGGGGAGCAGGAACAGGTCCTGTAGAGAAATGGCAGCAGAGTTTTGCTTCCTTTATCCCCACCTCTGTGTGCCTTTGAGAGGGAATGGACCTCAGCCCTGTAAGACTAGATGATTGATTTTAAAAAAATGCCAACACTATCCTTCTTCACTTTCCTTGGCAAATGAGCCTTCTTTACCATTGTGATATGGGTTGCATAGAAATGAGGCTGGGGACTTCACTGGACTGTAAATTACTGCACTTGTGCTTAAATAAGGAGTATATTTAGAGCAAAGATGCTATCTTCATTACAATAAACCAGAAAGTGTTGGAGATACTACTAGACCCTATCGAGTGAGAGCCTTGCGTCTCCCGAGGACTTTCTCAAGTGGTTTTCTGTGCCAACTCAGGACACTGCCTTTAAGCTAATTAGCAATTCTGAGCAAAGTTGGAGGCAATTCATGTTTTTCTTCAGCTGGCCGACATGCTTATCAAGTCAGCTACCTCCAGTCTGGTACAGCAGGTTGCCAATAGACTTGTCACAATTCATAAAGAGGGGCTGTGGTGGAGATGGAAAGTATAATGAAAACCACATCCACCAATTAAAAGCCTACATTTCCTCTTAAGAGTCCAAACAGTGGAAGGCTTTTCTTTTGCAACAAAGATTTCTCAGATGAAACCAACTCATAGAAGAAATATAAATTAGGAAGGAAGCTTTGAGCAGATCTTTAATGAGTCTCTGGCACAGTGACATAGTGAGGTGTAACACATTCATGAATACCATCTACTTGCAAAGATACAGCTCTCAGCAAGCAAGCAAAAGTAATGCAACCAAATATGGGACATGTTTGGGTCAAGTCTTTAGTACGTGTGATACCGGTCTTTTCCTGACAGGTAAAGACTACACCTGATGCTTTTCTTAGTGTGTGAAACATGGTTTTAACACCAGAAGATTAATATCAGCCGTATTTTCACTCAACGGACCTTCTTTTCCTAGTGGCAAGATACAGAAAAGCATCTTTTGAAAGAACTGTGGACTTGTTAAGGAGAAATAGAGGATGAGGTAGGGCATGTTCAGCAGTGTTGCAGCTAGGGGGGTAGGAACAGGACCTTGGGGAGCTATTTTGTCTAAAGAAAATCACTGGTATCAAAACATTTCATTCCAAGGACATAGAACATAACAGGCACTTCAGAAAAAGGGTGTCAAAATTAATTTTACATAATTCTACTGACACCACTCAATTGCAATGCAGTTGATATGGGCCAGATGCATTGAAAGACGTTACAAAAATGCATTCGGTGATGATAAAAACAAATGATATTATTGTTATTATAACACTGGCATTGAATTTACCTCAAGTGATGCTCTGATACTTGGCACCAGTTGCACTGAGCATCTCATCAGTTGGTCTGTAAACAGTTCAGCTGTGTCCATAGGGAACAACATCTATGTTCATCAGCTTTGTCCCATGTATTTTCAGGAGGAAAGACTAAGTATTTTGGTCTCAATGTCATGAGAGTAACAGCTACTCTTCTCCTCCACCACTGTAGGTCTGCGTGGTGCTGTGTGTGAAGCCCTGCTTCGGTCTTTGTTAGCCTGGGGGGCTCTGCCCGGCTGTGCTGTGTACACACAGGCAAACCTTCCCAGGGGATGTGGCCCAGAGGAACCTTTTTGTGGGCACAGGCACCTGACATGCTTAAAGGAGAGGGGTGGAATCAGACTTACCCGTGATGCTGTATTTTCTAAGCACCACAGAAAGTCAGTAGGTTGCTCATTGTACAGAACTTCGTACAGTGATGCATCTGAATCTGAAGTCTGTAATCTGAGGTGTGTGATTACTGAGAAAGTCAGTCAGTTAAGGCAAGAGACAATCGTTGCATTGCTTATGAGGAGTATAGACCGAGGGAGCACAGAAGAATCTTGCGTCTCTGGTGTAAAGGAAAAGCAAGCAGCTCTGGAAGGTCAAAGTACAGAAGCAATCCACAAAGGATGCTTGTTAGCAGGCTGGAGACATGCCTAGGTTGGAAGCTGAATGTGATACTAACGTACTAGCTACCTATCTATCTGAACCACTAAAAATCACTTCTGTTGTATCTGTCATTTAATATGCCTGACGATTGCCACATCAGCCAGAAATTCCTCCGAGTTATTTGGAGGCTGGATTTTGGACTAACTCTGCTCGTTGAACCAGGCACTGCAGGTTTGTGCCAGGAGATTAATTTAGCTGGTTGCGTGGCACCAAAGCAGATGCTTGCTCCAGCCTTTACGGCTCTTAAGCAAGGTGCAATGTAGTGGTTTATGTGCATAGTTTAGACAGAATTAACAGAGCAAAACTCACCCTCCAGAATCCCCACGCAACCCCACGAGGTATCCAAGATGCCCTTGTTTTCTGGCAGAAGCACGCTGAGATGTTATCTCCAGCTTTGCTGGTGCACAGGCCTAGAGGCAATTTGAGGATTAGCAGACTCTTTAGCACAGTACTTAAGGGCCTGGAGAAGTCCAAGATGTACTCCCTGTATGTCACACATTAGACAGCTTTGGGATGAGCAGGGAGGTAAGAGTTGAAACTCAGGATTACCCCTTCTTCAGATGAACGCTTCAGCCACTTTCCTTCTGGTCCCATGACCCCTCTATGCCCGGATCCGTACTGGGGTCAAGCTCCATCCAGGAAGAACTGTGGAGGGCTTGTCACCCAAAAAAGCTTCTAACCTAGTAAGTAGTGCATGTTCCTTGAGTCAGAATCTATGGGTGTGAACCCCATTCTGAGCATATACTTGGGTCTGGACTTGCCCTTTTCTTATGCTGGTGTTTTACCCACTAGGATGTTAGCAAACCAGTGTGCTTGGCCGTGTCCTCTGGTTTGCTTTCCAAAGGTGTGCCTCAGTTGTCTGACCTAAATGCCTAAGAGGACACACAGATGGGACTCGGGTTGTGAGTCCTGCTTTCACCACAGCAAAACTCATAAATCCTCTGACATTTTCCTTTGGCAGTCATAGTGCTTGGCTTCCAGCATAACCTTTGGGTGTGGAGAAGCTGGTTGTTGGGTGCCAGCCTCTCCCCATCCTCAGTATGGCAGCTTTGGCACACAGTGCAGCACTGTGAGATCCACCAAGAGCTGGGTGCCTAATGCTGCACCCAGCTACACAGAGCATCCCTGGACTCAAGTCTTTTAGAAGAAGGTTTAGATCTTACTGTCATTACCTTTAAGTATAATGTTATCCCACCAGATTAACTGAAGCCAGCTGCTTCTCACTAGCGAGGACTGGTAAATGTTATTTCAGAGGAGATAGGAACATTTGTCTTATCTTTCAGTTTTTCAGAGACAGCATGTTTGTGTAGAAAAATATACCCAGTTTTGTCATTAATGCCAAGATGGTCTAAAAAGACAGAAGATAATTCTAATCTTATCTATTCAGAGTATTTCTGGAGAGCCCATTCCTGGTGTCTGAGTGACAAATGAAGATCTGGATTGCACCTGCCAGGTATGTGCCTGGGGAAAAGGCATGTGCAGCACATAAGGGTAAAGGCATGCGTGTCCTCATGCTCTCATGCAGGAACTATCCTCTCCAGTATTTTCTGGCCAGACATACAGTAATTCCTTGTAGGCAGCAAGTCAGATTTCTATAAGGATATCACTGACTACGGGCTTGCATATATGAGAGCAAGGAAAATACATGAGGATGTAAACTGAGTAGCCTGTACAGGCTGCAGGGTGCTGGCACTGGTATGTGGAAAATTACACACATATGTGCAGTTATTGATTGGAATTTGCTTCTATTGGTTTAAAATATAGCTAATGTAATGCCCATGCCAAATTCTAGGCATTTCTTTTAAGAATGAGAACTGCCACTATATGGTAGAACAGTCAAAATCAGCAGTTTCTATTGAAATTTGGAATATAGTCTTTATTTGTAACTGGCAACTTCTGTCATACTCCTCAACCTGGGCAGACAGGAGCATGATGCACAGTTTCAGCACTAGCAGTAGCAGATGATTTCCCTCCAGAAAGAAGATAGGGTGTCCTGTTCTGTTCTTGTTGGGAAGAACATCTCTATTTGTTCCTGCTGCGCTTGCTCATTCCTCGAGGCCGCTCACACCAACCACCACCAAGCAAACAGCATGAG
The DNA here is from genome assembly GCA_013399075.1 of Chloroceryle aenea. Taxonomy (NCBI): domain Eukaryota; kingdom Metazoa; phylum Chordata; class Aves; order Coraciiformes; family Cerylidae; genus Chloroceryle; species Chloroceryle aenea. The sequence continues at coordinate 204,445 of VWZY01003702.1, read as the reverse complement.
AGTTCACACCCAAGGCTTCATCTGTTCCCCTGCAGCGACCTCTGGGCTTGTTGCAGAGGAGCCTTTAGATGGTGCAAATTTCTGCTCCCCCTCTCAGTCTTTTACATAAGCTCCATCGACCACGAAGAGGTAGAACCAAATCTAGGACTACGCTGTGGTGATCAGATGTGGCCGTAGGGTAAAAGAAGGATGTGATGTACAGGATTCCCTGTGTGTGACAGAGAGTGGGAATGTGATAGTGAGAAATGAGGGTTGCTTGAGCCCGGGCCACCACATAACCTCGGAGAGGCTGGCAACCTGCCTTCCTTAAAGGAGATGCTGACAGCTCCCCACAGCAAATGAGCTCAGCTCCTCTCCTGCTGCCCCTGACCATGCAGGAATGGCATGGTTACAGAGAGGGGTTTATTCAGGGGAAGGAGAAAGAAAAGAGGCTCCCCACGCCCTTCAGGATGCTGGCAAGTATCACTTGTCTGACAACCAGAGAAAATGGGGGAGTGAAGGGGACTTCAGAGTTTGCACCTCATCTCTATTCTCCTCAGGTTCAAGAGCAGGAGGAGAGGATGGCTGCCTGCAGAATCTTAGTCACCCCTCATGTCCCTTGACTATTTGACCCTGGCAAAAATGAGAGCTTCAGGAGCGTGGTGGCTGAAGCTCAGGGGAGAATCTTGCCCATTGCTGCTGTGCTGCAGCGCGTCCCGCGTCCCCCACCCCCAATATTCGGGATTTTCTCATCAGTGAGAAGCAGGCAGGGAGCTGGGGAGCAGCAGAGCTTCCTCCTGGAGCTTTGTGCTGTCAGCTTAGTACAGCAGCCTTCTTCTGCCGGTCGTGTCTGGTCTCTCTGAGTGTGAAGCAGAACAGGGAGTGTGGCTGTTAGCATCTCTCCTCCCGAGACCCCAGCCTGCATTCACGGATGCCGGTTATTTCTGGAACTGGGTACAGTGCAACATGTATACATTAGCAAAATCAACTCCTTATGCTGTTCAGGAAAATTTGGCTCTGAACTGTATAGCTAAAAAAGCTATCTGTCTGAGCTACTTAGAGCACTGCACAGGTTTTTTGTTGTTTTTTTTTTTTTTTTGCCAGCTGAATAAAACCAATAGCTTTTCTATGAGCAGAAAGCTTTTGACAACAGTCTTTGAATTATGAGTGGCAAGAACCATCCTTTCCATTTTTAACTTCTAACCCATGATGTATAACGTAGCTCTCATTTGAGGAGAAGAGGTTAGTATCTTATTGACTTGGCTTTAAATTGCATTTCATTGTATTAAAGTGTATCTGTCATTTTTTTTTTTTTTTCCAGGGGAGCGACGTATACTGTAATGTATGAAATATTTGACTTTCATATAACTGCAAGGCTAGACTTTGGAAAACATTCAGCTACAAAGCTCAGATGGTATTTAGTGAAAACGTCCCAGAAAATTATGATTTTACAATTACCTTATTGGTAGTTTGATTTTAATGTAGTTTTGCTGATAGCTACCTTTGTACTTAAGGATTGTAAATTAATTAGACACACTGCTTCATCTACTCAGGAGGCAGGAGAAGAGCTGAGCTAATAGCTATGGGAGTGCTGTACCAATCTGAGACTGAGGCTAAAATGACATGAGAGAGGGAGAGGTTAGTCCTCTCCCAAGGTTGTCACTCCTGGTCACATTTTAATGTGAATTTATTGGACTGAAAGAGGTTAAAGAGGTAATTCTGCACAAGAAGAGAGAAATTTCCAACATAAAATGGAACTCATCAATAGCTCTGATGTCTATGGGGAGTTGTCAGATTCCATAATATTAACCATGTAATTAACAGGATATATAAAGTGATGTGCTTTCAAATAATTTATATTTCAGATGCCTTTCGATGCGCTAATAATACCTCATCTTTTTTTCCTCCAGTCTCTGGGAATCGCTGCATTCCTGCGTTTTTCCCCCTCGTCTGTATAAAAACCCTTCACATCTATCAGAGAGTTCTAACTAGTGCTTGTTCCCAAGGGTGACTTAATGGACAAAGTATGGATAAATCCACATGACAAATCCACTTTACAATATGGCACAGCTGGCATTCTCTGCTCAAGTTCAGCTCGCCAATAAACTTGTATGGAAACTGCATCGATGCAGAGTGCAGGTCAGTGCATATTGCTTCCTTGTGTCCTGGAAATGACCTCTCACATGGGTGATGGTGATGCACCAACTTCTGCATCTCCCTGTCAGGCAAGTCGTGGTGTGAGGGGTCATTTGCAGAGCGCTTTGCAAGAGAGAGTGCGCTTGCTGTTGGTATTTTTGTTGCTCTTCAAAACTTCAGCCTTTTTGTCTTTAGTTATTGTGCTTTGAATATCTGTAGGGTCTAACTGACGATTGTTAGAGCTCAGTCTCATTACTATTTTTAAAAATTATTATTATTGTTATTTTAGTATCAGTCATCTAGGTAGGGAAAAAATCTGCCCTGGGTAGTGGAATTAGCAAAACTAGACCATAGCTTCGTGTCTTGTCACCCAGCAACCCCACTGCATAAACTCTTTGCCAATGCCCGCATCTTGCTTGCGCTCCTCTTCGTTGACCTGGGGAGAAGGCACCATCAGCTGGGTTGGTTTCCGAGCTGTGCCTGATCCAAAGGGTGCTGGCGTGCGGCTGGCTGCCACCGGCTGGCGCGGATGAAGGACCGAGTTATTAGCTCTGTATAAACAGCTGCTGATTTGCAGCAGGACGTTTTTGAAACCTGTCAGACTTGCTTGAAATCGATTAGCAGGTTCAAAATAACAGCCAGTGAAGAGGGAGGAGATGATGGGGACACACCACAGTCTGATGCTTTGCTTCCCAAGGACCATGCAGCACACAGCAACCTGTACAACAGACCTGGGTTAAGAAGAAATTAAAGCAGAATAAAATAAAAATCTTTGTTTCAAACCCACATTTGCTGGGTAGATGGGGAAAAAAAAAAAAATGCAGGTTGAGCATTTGGCATGGAGCCCAAAACACATACTTGCAGGAAATTTCCTGCTGGAGTAAATGAGGTCTTTCAGGGAAGGCAGGGGGGGAGGTAGCTGCAGTCTGTGAAGGGCAGTCGCTGTGCCTGTGCTGGACCCGGTGCAACATTTCACACCAGAAGAATCTTGACCTCTGATATTTACAGCTGAAATGATATAAAGCTACAAAAACTTGAAGGGGAAAAGAGGGTGAAGCCTGGACCTCAGTCTGAGACAGGTCCACTTTTCCCAATGCCCATTCAGCAGCATGACAAAATCTATACCCACAAGCCTCACTTGTCTGAATGTGACATATAGGATTTATAAACTGACTTGGCTGCTGCATAGTCTAATGATTATGTTTTGCTGTCATTGAAGAAGAAAATGACTGGTTTACACTGGTCTAAACATAGACCCACATAGGAATACATATCTGCTTAGTGGTATTTGAAGGGCTTCAAGCTACTTTGTCATGCTACGTATAAGTAGCACATGGGAAAAAATACCTTTTCCTCACTCCCCACAGTAGAAACATTTTTCTCTTACTTCCTTAATACCTAAAACTGATAAAAATTTCCCTGATGTCCTTAATACTTAAAACTGATAAACATAATGTAATGACATTTTGGATATGTTCTAATAACAGAGCATATTTCTGTCAAATGTCATCAAAGAGCAGTATTTTATAGAAACATTTACAGCTTATCAGAAATTGATGCATTTTCTCCTTCCATGTCCTGGCCACACTATTGTGAAAATTCACTTACACAACCACTTACAGCAGCTGAACAGTAAAACATTGCCAGTCACCCTCCAAGCTCATCTTCTAACAATTTAAAAGTGCCCATTAAAACCAATAATTTTGGTGCTAGAAACCAGCACAGCAGTTATAAAATCCTGGCATATAACTTCTCCTGGAAAGCAGTGGTTTTATCACAGCCATGAAAACGCAAGTGACCTGGGGCATAAAATTACTGCTCAAAAAAAGAAAAAAAAAAGATCCATCTCCAGAAAATGCTCAGATATCTACTTATAACAATTACAACAATGATGATTTCACATCTGTTAGGCAGACAGTTTTAATCTGTGAAAGGTTAAGTATTTGACAGTTACTTGTTCTTACATACAGATTAGCTGCTTGAAGGTTTAACCTTTAGATGTGCTTAAGCAACTACTCTTTAAAATTTATTGTGTAAAACCACCCAAATAAAAACGATCTCATCACTTGTAGCTAAAGAATACAGAAGGTCTGGGATATTTTTTTCTCCCTGCTTACCAAATTGCTCAGCTGGCTTTGCTTCTTCCTTTGTGCCTGAAAATATTTACAAGCACGCTGCTTTAATTTCGACAGGCACTGCTTCATAATTAGAGGATAAAAGGAAGATTCTGTGATTAAATGTGTGGAATCAGTTATTTTGACTCAATAAAGAAGTCTGCTGTGGAACATGATTATTCCTGCACGAATATAGCCCTGAGAAGCTAAGGAGGGGGAGAGGGAGAGAGGGGATGAATCTTCCTGTGGCCTTTGCACTTCCCCAGCAGAGGAGGCAGGGGAATTATTTATGTAGTGGCAGAAAAATCTTCAGATTTGTGTAGGCATTTATTAATATTTCCTAAGTATCATAAAACACGGGATGCTTTAAACCTCTCACATGGAAATGAGTTAAATTAAAAGCTATCAGGTGGAACTCAGCTGGTGGGTTGGTTTTTTTGGTCTTTTCAGGCTGGAGCTTGCACAGCTACGGCGTGCAAGTGGGCAGGGCTTTCTCACTCACAGGAACACGGCTGGCCAGCCCGCACTTCTTCCTTGAGTGGGCATCTAAGAACATCTCAGTCTCCCTTTCACGCTCCTCACAGTCCTGAATTTGTTGTTGTCCTGAAATGGCCAGAATTTGGATCCCCACGCAGGATCCAAATGGCCTTGGTGGCATTGTAGGGACAGTTTTTATGGGACAGAACCACCTTCCTGGACAAAGTTTGCAATGCTTCCAGCACAGATGCTAACTGTTCCTTGCATCGGGGATACACATAAATGCTCTGTGTCTGTGGTTTGGAGGGGGCTGCAAAAGGAGGAGACAATCCCTTCTTGTGTCCTGTGTGACACAAAACCATCTTTGCCTGTACGAAACCATCTTTAAGGAGACATGCTGGAGGAAGCTTTTTTTCTTCTTGCAGTGGCATTAACCATTGTGTTTTTATGCCCCACTTACCTTGTGTCACTGTAAATGGGACTGTTGTAGGTCTGCCAGCCCCATAAGGCTGTAGACCATTTCAAACCCATTAAAGTCTAATGGATATCTAGTGACTGCAAGTCTGCTGCGTGCCAATTAGAATATTTAAACTGGGCAATAAAAAGCAGTTAATAAAATCACCTTAGAGCTTGAAAACATGACTGAAGGCAATGCACTGGTTTTGTCTTCAGGTGTTTGGACAATAATAGTTTTTAAAAGAAAAGTTGATCTGTTGTGTTTTAAAGAACAAGGAACATGCAGCAATATTTCCTTTCCCTATTTTCTCAATGTATTTTGCTGTATATTTAGCAACCTAGCAAGTCTTTTCCCCCTCACATTATAATGAACTCTTTCAAAACTGATAGCTAGCGGAGTCATGTGCTTAACTATAGGTTTCATTCCAGATATAGAGCAAGAACTTCACTGAAGATACAGAATGCCAGTGGCATGAATATTTAATAGTTGCACTTTTAAAGATTTTTTTCATCCTCCTTTCTCTCTCTGGGATTGCCAAAACCATCTGTCTGCCCTCTAAACCTGTATACAGGTATCTAAATTTAAAAATAATAAGAAAAAACCCCAACCTTAGTTGCAATTTCAGGATTTTAAGATGAAGTTGGGGAATGCTCACCTTATTTGTTAGCTGAAAAATAAACAGAACTGTTTCCTTTTGTTGTTCTTTGGAGTTGCTGGTGACGTGCAGTATCTTGCATTTCAGTTCAGTGTAAGAGAAGCAGTTACTGGGGAGCTACAGGCCAGACATACACAGGTAGAAACCAGGAGAGCTCCACTGATTTCCATGGAATTAGACCAGTTAGCTGATGGTAGCTATGGCTGTGGCCTACTTCATCAGAAGTCATGAAATTCATACATTAGCTATAGCTGTCGTGTGTGGAAGCTATTATTTAGGTTAATTGAATTAATTAAAATAAATATTTATGTTTTAAGCAAAACAGTTTATGTTCTAATAAGATAACAGACACATTTTACGCATCCTTTTCTTTGCTGGATTTTCTTCCCTGCAGATAATGATCTTTCAATCTCTGTTCCATAAATATGCATGTCATGTTCAGGTTTCTATTTAATGCATGCATGAGTAAGTGGCACTGAATTTTATTAACTTCATTAACGATAAATAATGAAGAACACTGTTTTAACTATTTTAGGACAAACACTTACTCACCTGGCTAATGTTACTTGCTTGAGTAACCTTCTTCATCCTAATGAGATTGCACACAGGGGTAAAGTTACTTGGATATGTATGTGTAGGTTCAGTCTTTTATTATGTAGCAACCTTTAGAGCTTTTACTATCTGGCAAGCAATCATTTATATCCTTTTTAAAAAATATTTATGGCTTCTTTGACTAATTGCTCCTTACATGACTTAGAGCCTTTTGCATTGGTACCATTTGTTAAAACACATCCAGAAGCAGGCAGAGCAGCATCATTTTTCAACTTTTTAGTGTCATTTTTATAGACAAATAACACTTGTAAATGATGGATAATAGCCAGCAGAATGCTGTGTTGTATAAAATGAGCATGAATTATATTTGCTGGGAGATAGAAGGTTAACTTGTCTCCTCAACTAATTGAGGAGCCTCATGGTAAATGCAAAGTGGTGCACCCACATCATAAACAAGTCTCAAACTTGCTAAAAGGGGGATTTAGTTTAATTCAGTATTTCTTTTTTTTTTTCTTTTCTTTTTTTTTGTGTACACTACCCGGTGCTTTCTTAAAACAGAAACCTCAGAACCCTAATGAGCCTGTAGAAGGTGCAGAAGGAGAAACAGAGCAGGTGTGTTCAGTAAGATGAGACCTTAACCTGTCCCATTCTGGGGAAGGCGTGGGGATCTTGTCCTCCTTCAAGTCCCGTGCAGGCTTGGTCACTTCCATTTGCAGTTTGGACCTGAACATTTGTTTCTTGTCTTGTAAAATGCTTCTTACTTGGCCAGTATTCGAAAAAGCCGTTACATTTTTTTGTGATCTGCATTTTGTAGTTTACACTTATGCTGTACTTTATGGCAGAAATCAAAATAACTGCCTTTCCTTTACCCAAGTAATATATGCAGTTGGATATTACAAATGTGTGCAACTGAATAACTTTTTTAGAGGAGAGTGCTTGACAGATGCCAGTTAACGTCAAGGGATACAAACGCTCAGTGCCAAGTGATGGCAGGATATACAAATCAATCTGGCTACACATTTTTTTCTGCATGAACAGTGCAAGACTGTGACCTAAGAGGACCTTGGGCAAGTGTTTGACTTGATGCACAGAAGGAGTCCTAGTGATTTGAATGGAAATATTCAAGTATTTTAAATGTGTGTGCTTGTGTGTTCATGAAATAGGGGCTACAGGAAGCAAAACCAGAGTTTGAGCTTGCAGGTTCAATAGAGACATCTGTATATGTTCTTTCACTAACCCGAAACATCCAAGCATTAAGGTCATTTTCTTTCTTTTAGAGGACCTTACACTTTGTGGCATGTTGCTGCAGAACAACGGTAGTCAACCTTTGGGCTGTCTGCTGTTTAGAGACTCTTCAGCTCCTGGTTTTTTGAGCTGGCTACTTGCAGGCCATTTACCTACTTCACTGCATTGTCTTCTTCAGGTATGAGAATGCAGAAAGCTGTAGACCATCTAAACTCTTCTGGTGGTCTACAGATGGCCTCTATCTCAAGGGTGGTTAGCATCTTCTCTGTGGTATGATCAAACACGCCTCCAGCACAGGCAACACAAAGACATCATTCTTGTGTGACAGCCATGTGCCAGCTCCTCTAACGCCTGAGCTTTCTGGGACTGGGGCATGTGCAGGACTCATAATGCAGCAGGTGGAGGCACCGTGTGATGGAGATGAGCCATGTAGCTGCTGTACTTGGTGGGAGAGGAGCTGCATAGAGTCCTCCTGTGCCCACCCTGGCTGCGGGGGCAGGCACCACGTTTATGAACATCCTCACAAGCCTTTTGTCAGGGAGTCTGCGTGCTTTCTGAAGCCCAGCTCAAACAGGGCGTTTGGGATGACCTCGGGTCTTTAATTTGTGTTCCCAGAGAGTTTTCCAGAGCTTTGGTAGGGCTAGCTCGACCTTGTGGGTCATTTGAAATACTTAACATTGTATTTACACATCCTGTCTTTAATTTTTGCAATGGTTTCAATTTAACTTTTAAATAAATATTTAGGGTGGGGATAGAAGTTAAACAGTGGAGCTCTTGCCAGCATCCATTTTTTTGTCCTTTTTCAAAAGCACTCATGAGGCTCAGATGTAAAACTCTGGATAATATCCTTCCAGTTATGGCATCTGGCTACTTGGCAGCCTCTTTGAGAAGTTGGCAGGCTTGGTTTTGCCTTTAGATCCAAAACTAGCTCTCTGGTAATTTTTTTAAGATGCTTTTGCCTTCTGCTTGTCATTTTTGCTTGCTTTACCTTTGATTCAGAGGAATTCAAGCATTGTTAATCGTTTGAGTCCACGGTGCTTGCCTAATTTTCCAAGCTAGCCAGAAACCTATGGTAAAAAGAGGTCTGTTACTGGTGTTAAAATGGGCACGTACATCTATTTTAAAGTGGCCTTCAACTGTGTGCAACAAGCTGTTTGTTTTTTGTCTTATTTTTTTATTAAATTAGAAATAAGATACTGGACTACAGCCACCTGAATGTTGTGTTTGAGTAACTTTTCTATTACCCCAGTAGCACTCAGGTTTATGTTTTTGAAGCATTACCTCTTTGGAAGATAACATTTTAGTAAAAAAAAATAAATAAATGAATGTAGGAAATAATTTGAATACGGACACTTTTCAGATATTCCCCCCCCCCTTGTTTTTTCTTGCCATTTCTTCTGACTTTCAGGATCCCTGGGGACCCTGAGTATATCTTCCAGTCTCTTGTAACTCCCAAATTTCTGTATCTTATTTTCCCAGTTGTGCATAGCAGGGGGCTGCAGATAAGTGAGTGTGTGTACACGTGTGTGTACATGTGTGTGTACACGTGTGTGCACAGAGCAGCACTCGAGGCCTGCATGTTTGTGACTACACAGCTGTGGGCTGCTACCAATTGCAACAACTTGGTGTAGTCTCTGTGAGCTGCAAGTAGTTCAAGAAATCACTGTCTTTGTTTTGGTTTGTGCTACGGTGCAGCTCCTTGGCACCCAACTTTTACCCAGGTGGCTCTGGGGGAGGTGAATGTGACGTGGCCAGGTTTCACCCCAGACTCAGAGAGAGGAGGTTAAGTCTGGTTATTATATATTATCTGTCTGGTTGTGGTGGTAGGTTTCTGTGGGATGCAATACCTTTGGAGCATCCCCTTCTTTTGGAAAAAGTGGTCTTGTAATGTTTTTTTTTTGGGGCAGTGAGCAAGAGGAGGAGCTGAAGAAGAGTGTAAAGGCACTAGCTCCAGAGCCAAATGCTTTTCTATGTGGTGGTGTTTGTTGTGTTTTGTTGTTGTTTCATTTTTTTGTGTGTGTGTGGGTGGGTGTGGGGGGGTGTTTTTTGTTTTTTTTTTTTTTTGTGTTTGTGTGTGTGTTAAAATACAATGGGCATAAGGAACTAGACCAAATGGAATATTTGGTTGGACAAACAACATTGTTGCTCTTTCTTAGTCAATTGTTGCACATAAGAAAACCCCGTTTGGGGATCTATATTGAAGAAGTCTAAAAACACCCAGCCCACGGTAGAAGGAAGGTGTATGTCTGAGGGAAAATATTAGAGTGAATTGATAATATTTCCCTTATAAATTAAGATTCTTTTGAAGTCTGCTTAATTTAACACCTACAGGTCCCTTTTTAAAAAGCAAGCAGCATTTTTTCAGTTTTAATTGAGGATGCCTCTTCCCTGCAGTTGCAAAGAGAGTAACCTAATTACAAAGCAAGTAGTGATGTGCTGTGGTCAACTTCTCTTGACAATGTCCCAGCCACCACCTCAGTTTCTTCTTTGGGAAAAAAAAAAAATCAACTACCCAATATTTATAGTAATCCAAGTTTTCTGAATGCAGAGATGTTCAAAACCAAGACACTTGAAGCAAGTCCAGAAGTTGCTTGTGTATGGGCTTGATTATGTTACAAAGCACTGATTTCTTAATTTTAATTATTGACTTTATAATAAAGGCACTGTTCAGAAATTTTGACTAATTACATTCATTCTCCATTCCCATTTCTTTTAATTAGTTATGACTCAGACTTGATTTGCTATCTTACACTTCATTACTAAAGATAGTTAGCTATTAGAAATTGCCAGTGCACTTCACATAACCTCCCCTTCCCCGTGCCCCGCATCTAAATAAAAGCCAAGGTGCTATTAGTGAAAGGTCAGAGGTGGGGGCCCTTAAGTCAGCCTTGGTAAGCAGCAGCCACACGGGGTGGAGGCACTAAATGTGTGGTCAGCTGCATCTCTTAAAGTGTATCCAGCCTCTGTGGGAACACAGTCCATCCTCAAGGCAATCTTAGATCAGTGCAGTCGATGGCTTTTCCTCTTGGAGGAGGGGTAAGCTGCCATAATATACATTCAGCTGGCTGGGAACTGGCTTCATTCCCTCACTTGATTTGCCTTGACTTTCCTAAGAACCCCTCTGAAGACAAACCTTCAATTGCAGCAGGATTTCTCTCCTCTTAACCTAGAGAATAATTGCCTCAGCTGAGATGTGTCTCCGTTCTCTTTTTTAAAATGCTGACTTTTTAATAGCAGCTTTTTCCTGAATTACATCAGGCTTTCTATTTATACAGTGTTTTCTTTTCTGTGTTGCAGTGGACTAGGAGAAGGCAAGTCTGCGGGCACACAAGATAACTAAATGAATTCTTATTAGAAGTTCAGATTTTCATCATTCTTGTTATGTTCTATATGTTAAAGACAATTTTAACTAGGAATGAATTGCCTTTGTGGTGGAGTGTACAAAATGTGGCCCAAGCAGTCCAAAGTGTGATGATCTAAATTCATGTATTGGATCATTGCTGATAGGCAGGGATAGTTGTGCATTGTTCCCCAGGCTGTGATTGCCTCTGCTTTGGAAGCTTTAGTCCTGTCATAGCCACTGTGACAGCAACAGCTGCACTCTTTGAGTGTCATATCAGTGCTATGCCCATGCAGTGACAGGGAGAGAGTATAAATGCATTAACCTTGGTGGGTGAATGAGGCAGAGTGCCTTGTGATCACAGAATCACAGACTGTTCAGGGCTGGAAGGGACCTCGAAAGATCATGGAGTCCAACCCCCCTGCCAGAGCAGGACCACCTAGAGCAGGTCACACAGGAACAGATCCAGGTGGGTTTGTTAAGTCTCCAGAGCAGGAGACTCCACACCCTCCCTGGGCAGCCTGGTCCAGGCTCTGTCACCCTCACTGTGAAGTTTCACAAGTTTCTCCTTATGTTTCCATGGAACCTCCACTGTTCCAGCTGCACCCACTGCCCCTTGTCCTGTCACTGGACATCACTGAGCAGAGCCTGGCTCCATCCTCCTGACACTCACCCTGTCCATGTTTATCAACATTCCTGAGGTCACCCCTCAGTCTCCTCCAAGCTCCAGAGCCCCAGCTCCCTCAGCCTTTCCTCAGCAGGGAGATGCTCCACTCCCCTCAGCATCTCTGTGGCTCTGCACTGGACTCTTCTGAGCAGTTCCCTGTCCTTGAGCTGAGGGCCCCAGAACTGGACACAACATTGCAGATGCAAAACTGGGTGAAACTTCACTGAGGGAAGAAAATGTGTGTTTTGTCTGGAGCAGAGCTGGAAGAGGTGCTCTTGTGCCAGCAGATGCCATCGTGTAGATGTAACCATCTTTAGTAATGTAGATGTAGAACTAACTCATTGGGGTTTTCTCTGGCTTGTACAATTTTATCTTCAGTTTTATTTTTCACAGTACTGAATTTTGTTACAAGTGCTGAAATAACACTGTTCAAAGGCAACTCTGTGTTGTACTACCTGCCAATATCATTTACATAGGTTATGAGCAGCAACTACCAATTAGTACCAACAGTTCTTTTGTTGTTTTTTTTTTTTAATCCTCACTTCAGGTTTAAAATATAATACTAGGGATGAGCTTCGGGGAAGTAACTTGTAAAGAATTTTTATGACTTTCCTTTTTAATCTCTGAGAGTGGATAGCTAATACAACTTTCACTGGAAAAACGACTCAGAGAGTCGTATTTGTAAAGGATAAGGACATTAACTTTTTGTTCCCAAGAAGTTTAAATTGCACTCAGTTTGCAAATGTATAAAGCACTGTGTAATACATAAGAGCAGCTCCAGATATCAGTGCTTGAGTATCAGTATCAGTTTCACATCATGCAGATAACTGAAAGAGCAGAATGCTTATCTTTTGTTGATTTTGAGTTTATGAATGCTGAAGACAGTTCTCCATGTCACTGGCTTAAAGTCTTTGATTTAAACAGTTGGGCTTGTTGTTTAAGTAAAATGTCACTCTGGCAATCTGCAGTTCCTGAATAAGCATTAGCAAAAATGGGAGACAGCAGTGAGGTCACACAGCAAGTGACACCATATGTATTTATTAGTGTCACCTATGAAATTTATGAGGCAAAGTAGTGCTGGAAGAATTTGCTGTCTTTCTAAGCAATGCTCATTTGAGGAATTGCCTAAGATAAATGGGTTTGGCTAATTGAATCATACACTTTCATAGTGTGCCACATATAAAACTAGACTAGGAAATAAATATAATTAAAGTAAACATGCCCTTCTAATTAGTAATTGTTTCTGCTGTTTTAAGCAAATTTCAATGGCACAAAGTAGCTGTTCCAGTGTAAACCTAATAATGGAGGCTGTAATAACAGGTGTAAATTAACACAATGGAAAACATTTACAGGGTAACATTCTAAATTAAAAATGACATTAACGAGTCTGATTTTTAAAAAGCTATATAATTAACATTCATTCAGCCCCTGACAAATCAGTGTAATACAATTGCTAGATGATTTTATTTATAGTTTATAACATTTTTCAAGCTTTATTTTTGTTAAACAGTAAATGGAGCAAATGTGGTTCATTTTTTCCAAGAATATGTCATATAAGGGCACTGACAAAGGAAAGGCAAATAAAACCAGAAAGCAAAGATATTTACCCAAAGGCATTCTTCTTCTAAGTGATGTGCAGGAATTGTTTGAATACTTAACAATATCACCCCAGTCAGTGTTCTTGGTATGTGTGCTCAGAAATAAAACATTGTGAACAGTTTAAGTTTGGAGGAATGCAAGTACAAACAGAATAATATCTATTGTGCAGTAAAAAGACTTTGATTCCTCCAAGTGCATCTTCAAAAAACCATAATGTACTGCTAAGTACCTAGCACTGATGTTTGTCCCTACAAATAACATTGCAAACTGTATTTTCTTTTTATGATGGACCTAACAGAATGCCATGAACAAGTGAGCAAAGATATCCAAACCAAGTTAATTTGTGACAGAAGATGCCATAATTTCCACATTACAGAAAATGTCTTATCAGATCCCAAAATACAACAAGTTTCCTGTTTTTTCAGCACTGTTTCATTTATGTTTTGTACAATGTCTTTTGACATGTCATAAATTGCAACACGTGGTCGGACAATTCAAGTATCCAGACTGCTTATTCCAAAAGTAAATTTGTTAGACTGTATTCACCCCACAGTTGCAAATCCTAAGAGCAAGTGAAAAAGTAGTCCCTGTAGTGCACAGGCTACAGCAAACTTAAGCTCCAGGACTCAGCTTTTGAGGCAGTTAGCTTCTTGCCAGCCATGGTTTTCAACCACATATCCTGGGTGTTCCCAAAGTCCACACTGATTAGAATTTCCTGAGTTGGCTGTGAATGGCTGATGCTTAGTGTTTGGCTTTATATATATATATACAGTTAGGTGTAATTAAGATCTTACTCCATTTTCATGTTGAATAAATTAAAATAGCACCTTTGTCATGAGTAGAGTTATGCCATCCACATCACCTGGACGTTAGGAGTTTGAATTTGGTGACTGAGGGAGTGAGCAGTTGTGACTTTTGGCCACAAAGTCATCTTGCTTTCCCCTTGCCTTTCCTGATGTTATAAAAGAGGATTCAGATCTTTTGTGCACCATGGAGTTTGAGGGATCCAAGAGAAATTTCTAATCACAAATATAAGCTACCACGAATAGAATCCCTTCTGGAATTTATTTAGAGATTGCTCAGAGTTCCTGACCACCAATGCAAGATATTTTAGAAAAGCTCTATTTGGTTTTTTCACTTCTCCCTTTGGATGCACTCTGTGTCTCTGTAGCAGCTAAACATGGTTCATTTGGACATGATGGAAAAGATGTTCCTGCTCTCACATCTTAGAGATCAGTTCCTGAATTCAGTGACTCAAGAAAAGAAAATTTCATGTCCTTTAGCCCATGTATCGAAACCAAATCAAGATAAACAAAAAAATGATTCCAAATGCAGGGCTGAAGAGAACTCTTACTCCATCCCTCAGCTCTAAGGTAGAATAAGCACACCTAGGCCAGCCTGACAGATAAATCTGAGTCTAAGCTGTATAACACGTACGAGTCCCTCAAGATTGTGGAGCAGCTGCAGAGGGAATTCCATAGGTGCCCTGCCTAGAAACAATCTGTGTTTGATGCATGTTCCTCACAGAGAAGTGTCTTCATTGTTGGGGAGAACTAGTCTTCCTTTGGTAAAGTGCTAACAGGCAGTTTTTGTGGGGGACAAAGACATCCCATACAATACCATAAGCAACTTCTGCTCACCTGGAAGGAGGGAAGTGTTCAGTGGATGAAGATCTCCTATTTGTGTTTAGTCTATTAAACCTGTCTGAGAAGGAACAATCTTAACAGTAACTGTCTGTTGGCAGGGACAGGCTTGGGCTGAGGACTGACCAAACTGTTCTTCAATAAGGAAGGAGGCTGTGGAGTAGATAGCCAGCCTCCTCCAGCCCTTCCTTTTTTAAGTTAGATAACATTTCTAAAATCATATCTAAATCTCCTCTGCTGCAAATGAAGTTGCATGACCTAGCAGACAGAGAGCACAATTCATCACTGTCTGCTCTGCAATACATTTTTATAGGTGGGAAGATCATTATCATGTGTCTCCCAGTCTTCTGTCTTCTAAACCAGACAAACCCAATTTGTCCTTTTTCATACCTCACTCCTTTATCCATCTGTCTCTTCTACTGTGAGCTACACCAGCTCTTTTCTACAGCGGAGGTCCCCAGGACAGATGCTCAGCTGGCTGTGTGCATCTCCTCCGTGCCCAGCTGTAGGTCAGCTTGGGAGCTCGGTATCAAAAGGACACAGGCAATAGGAATAGAGTGAAAGGAAGACCTGGAGGATAGATGTTTTGTGTGCTAGGGTTGCTAAAATGGGACCCAAATGGGACCATGAGTCATGCAGCTGGTTGTTCTACTGCAGGATACTTTCTGGGTCACATCAGATTTAGGGAATCTACTGCCTCATACCTCCTCCCTAAGGCTGATGGAGCTTTCCATTTTAGCTGTCTGGCTTTGAAGCAGTGTACCAGAGAGATTGCTGCTCCTTGCAAGCTTTCATGACAACGTGTATCAAATGGGCTGTGCAATGTGATGGTTCCCACATCGGGAGGGGGAAACTGTTGGCTCTATAAAATGCTTTCCCCTTTGGTTTCAAAGAATCAGCTAAAGTTTTAGGGTTATACTTTTTCACAAGCATTTGAGCAAGAAGAGTCATTACGGGAGGCAAAGTTCTGGAATTTCTGTTTTGTTCACTTTGGCCCTGGGGAGACAGACAGAGCAGTATGTTTTTTCTGTTTTGTGTATTAGAAAGAGAAATGTCATTAAATGGTAAACCTATGTATCTAAATGGTTAGAGAACAGATTAATTTGAAATGAGTAAGTTTAAATAATACTGTCTTCAGCTTGATACTTATGTCTAGCCAACTAGTTAATTTCCTTTAATTTAGCACATTATCTTTTTCATGTTCTCTTTGACAAGCCTTCATCATTGAGTTACTAAGATACTGTTTTGGTTTGCAGCAAAATTCAACTTGGGTTGTACAATTCTTTCACAATTTCCCAAGAAACAATCCCAAATTTAAAATTTAACAAAATCACAGAGCTTATTTGCTCTTACTTGTAGTAAAAAACCCAAATGGGATATCTTTACATAAGTCTTTTGCTTTCCATTACCTAGAAGGAAATAATTCTCTGCTACTTCCTTTGTTGCTATATCAGCATTGCTACTTAGGAAACTTTTAAAGGAGGCTAAATGTAGTAGCAGTTTTCTGCTTAACACTGCATGCTAGCAACAAAATATTCTCTTGCTAATAACAGCTTCTGTTTATTTTTTGCACTGGGATATTCCAGTTACCAAGTGTGAATTACAGTCTGCTTTGTTTGGATTCAAATAAAAATCAAGTTCACCCACAGTGGTCTAGTTTCGTGCTCTCTCCCACCCTCACCCATGTCATTTTTCCTCACAGTGGGCCCATCCAGCAGGGCTGGGAAGGGACAGCCAGCAGCTCTTTTGCCTTGCTGTTCAGAGCTATTTAGGTTGCTGCCAACAAGTCACACCGACGGA
Organism: Chloroceryle aenea; assembly: GCA_013399075.1. Classification (NCBI taxonomy): domain Eukaryota; kingdom Metazoa; phylum Chordata; class Aves; order Coraciiformes; family Cerylidae; genus Chloroceryle; species Chloroceryle aenea. The sequence continues at coordinate 187,781 of VWZY01003702.1, read as the reverse complement.
GTAATGCCACCCGTGTTACAGCCCACTCCAGGAGCACCACCCCTCTGACCTGCAGAGATGTGCTAGCTCTTGGTGGGAAGAAAAATGAGCTGTTCTATCTGCCAGAGTCATCCTCTGTCTTTAAAATGTTCAATACCTTCCATGAGGTTCAAATGTCACTTCTCAACCAGGATCTGTGTGTGTACTGCGGGGGTTTGGATTGTCATCACTTTTAAGACTAGAGAGCCTGAGAGGATGTGAGCAGCCAAATGCAAACTGCATGATTAACATTCTTGAAAGTGCTGGATTTTCAGCAACATGAACATGAGATTCTGTCAACTTGATGGCTAGTGGTCTGGGCAGAGCTTGCCTTATCTCCAAAATCCTATCCATTCCAATCCTTTCCCATCTTTAGAGGCCTGTGGGATCTAGGTTGGTAATCTGCCCATAAAAAGATGTAGGATAGGTTCCCTCCTGTAGGGATTTTTTTTTCTCTTGAGGAAGATCACCTGTCTTATGCGTGACCATTCTTGGCTTTTTTGAACTGGAAGATCAGGGGAATTTCCTTCAGCTTTGTTTCCCTCCCTGTTGGTTTTTGTGAAACAGGACAAAATTAAATTCTGGCATTTTTAATGCTCAACCAGTCAGAGAAGGATTTTAGTCCTTCTAAATTGTTCCCTTGAAACCAGCTTCAGTGGGCTTTCTGGGAGGGCACATGGATTTGACCTTCTTGTACACAGGAGTGAGAGAAGGTCAAAGTGAAGTCCAGTGTTTTGAAACATTTAAAAAGATGACAGAAAAAACAAAAATGACCCAAAGATTTCTAAGTTTCCTAGCATAATAAAAGATGGTCTTTGCTACAGCAGATTCAAATGGAAATGCTGTAAACATCTCCCAAACCCATGCTTTTAGATTAATACATACAATTTAGATCTTTCCTCACAGTTTAAAAAAAAAATATATAGAATTTACACAGCTTTTACCATTTTCAAAACGATGAACTGATTAATTCTATACATTACACTATACAGTTAAATGATACAATTTATTGTGACATTAATATACATTTATGAACTCAGACTTCAAAAGAAGCATACAGTAAAGAGAAAAGATTTTGCTCCTTCAACCTTTTGTTGTTGCTAAGGCTAAAATTTGCTGAGAAAAAGTAGTCAAGGCAAGGCAGCTGTTAGAGAGTTAGGGGATGATGTATCCAACTTCCAACAGGTCACATGCTTCCCCACTTTGGACTGGAACCAGGCTGATCCCCTCCTCCAGACAGCATCTGCCTCTCTGGCACTGTCCCTGAACGGGCATCTCTGGAGTGGCTTCTGCATCTGTCACAACTATTAAAGCTTCTGGGAAAGCTTTTGTCTTTTTTATGTCATTTCCTTCAGACTGAGAAATATTTAAAGAGATTTTAACCTGCCTGAAAGCGAAGCACTCAAAACAGTCATACTGTTAAATTACAGGAGTTAAAATACAGGAGCTTATTTTGCACTTACTATGTTTAGGGCTTTGTATTCCCAACACTTTACATTTTGGTTTGGGTTTGTGGTGCTGCTGCGTCACCACCACTCTTCTTTAGCAGCAACAGAGTGTCAATACCTCACTTTCCACCGCCTGTTGCTTGAGGAGGGGAAGGCATGGGTGCTTCCCTGCAGCTCTGAAGGCAGGCACTGCCAGTTGTGATATAGTCATCTTCATAGGCAGAATGAATTAGGCCTAGCAGGTGTAAGAAGCTTACAGGAATTACCTCAGTCACAGGGCATAAAGGTTTTAACTTTGTCATCAGTTTAACATCTATGCGGTTTTATCCACATATGAACATAAATGATTCTTTAATGCATGAGTGTGCTGGTTTATTTTTGCTAACTTCTTTTCTTAAATTTGATTACTTATCACTTGGGGCTACATGTTGAAATATGACAGCTGCCCAGAGCAAGCAGGATGTAAGGAATATGGAACTAAAAGTCATATGGTTTATGTGCTGTGTGCTTGTGTGGGTTCCAAAGACATGTGGTGATATTGCTACTTGGTCAAGAAATAAACCTCAGGTCCAGTTTGTGTTCTCCATCTTCAGAAGGGAATGTATACACTGTATCTCAGAGAAACCAGCCAGCTACATGGTGCAGTGCAGTGTGGTTGGCTGGTACTACTGTCTTGTGAAGGGAGAGTGCAACAGCCACTACAGAAGCATTTTTTCACTGTTTATAGCTTAAAGTAACATCGAAACCACAACTTCCTTAGGTTCTTGAACCTAGACTTCTTAACAGTCCTTTTTGTTCTGTGAAAGCATGCTGGCTATGTAGGCACTGGGTAGACAGACAGATTTAGATAGTGATTTAGGGGTTTTTATGTATATATATAATTACATTTTCTAATTATTCTACCTCAGTTGAGATGGAACCTCATATAATTCCCCATAATAAGATTTTATGCTTACAGGCTCTGATACAAATAAACCGATCACAATTTCTTTGTATAGTGAGCTACATTTCAGGTGTTCATACAAGCAAATGCACAGGCTTTGGTGGAGTATTTATTTGGGCATTTACAGCAGTTGATTCATTTTGTATCTGTACATCTGGCATGGAGCTTAACTACTTTGGTCGTGGCTTTATCTTCACATGCAGCTATTAACGTTATCCAAATTTATTTTTCTCATATAGACATGCTAATGTACATCTGTTTAAAACTTAGTTCAGCATTACCTGTATGTGGTGATGGCTCCTCTGTAATCTATCAGATGCTATAATAAGGTCTCCATCTATCTATAAAATATGAAAGAAAGCTTAATTAAAGCAGCAGTCTCAAAACGTATTGATTCTATTTCTATAGAAAACAAACTCGGTGGCTGTTGCTGAAGATCCTAACAAGTGGTTTTCTGCAGATGCACAAAAACCCTGATGACTTATGCACTGACTTGTTCATAATTTTTTTTTTTCACACTGGGTCTGTTGTGTGGTTCGTAAGTCATGATTAAACACATAAAAAAGATTGTTGCCCAAGATACATTTTAAGCCGAGTGAAACAGAATACAATATAAAATTTACATCATTTTCTTGATTAACCCTGATGAACCTTCAGTCATTATCCATTATCGTACGAGCCAACTGGCAATGATGCTGTGTTAATAAAACATGTAGAGACGTTTTCATGAGTCGTAGATTTGATGGTTACTAACAGCTGACACAGTCATAATGAAATACTGTACTTTGGCTTCCCATGAAGGAACAATACTAAAGCTGCAATCCCGTGTCCTGTACTTCAGTGATGTGTTTTGGTGCCTTTTGGACACCCTCTAAGGGTGAAAGTTGATCTAAAATGAAGTGCACAGAATACAAATGTTGGCAGGAGTTTTCACAACCTTCACCTTCAGGTGTGGAAGCTCGGTGTGTCTATCACTCACATTTCATAGGGGTTCTTATTGGTGCTAAAAGCATTTAATGACTTAAATTAAAACTAGTGGTCTTTCTCAACCGTGGGAGTCTGCTCCTTTTGCTAGGGTGCCAGGAATGTTTTCTAATAGATACTGCTGCTATCTCTCTAGTGGCAAAGTGCTCTTAGATCTGGCCTTAACGATTCATTACAGTCTCTGCTTTTGGTACTTTAAGTCAAGTTGCACCAGGGTGAATTACACAGTGACATTTTTCCACCAGCTACAGAGCTTTCAATTTTTGTGTGCTATGTGAAGTGTATCTCGGTGTACTTCTCAATCCTGCAATTAACTCTGGGTAGATGGATCACTGTTCACAGCCCCGTGGAAAGAATGGGCTATTTAAAGTGCTAGAGAAAAATGGGAGCAAGGAGGTGTTGTGGGGTTTATTTCCTGAAAAAGATGTTTTTTCGAGAAAAAGATCATAGAGGCAAACCATAATTTTTCACAATTTTCAGGATACTTGTTTTCATTTTTTTTTTCTATCGAAACTAGCAGTGAAGATCTTTATTGACTGAAATTCAGTTTTCAGCAAACACATCAATAAGAAGCTCAACAAGCATTTTGAATAAAGTATTAAACACTTGCTGCAAAATGTCAAATAGATTTTTTAAAAGGCCAGAGTTTTTTCATTGCATTTAAAATGTGCAGAACATCCCTAGGAACCACGGAATGATAGGAGTAAATTCAGTTTACTGCAACATCCAGTCTGTAAACTCTTCAGGATGTGCACCAAGATTATATGAATAATTTGCCTACGTCTGCAGACCTGAGCTGTATAGCTGGGAAAAAGAAAATATCCTATCATTTTTGACTAATTATAAGGAGCCTAAGGAGGAAGTTTCAAAGAAAAGAAAAACAACAAAACCACACACAAGCTTGGCAGATTATAACTGTTTCCCATGCATAAATATGCCACGGAAGGCAGAAATCGTTGTGGAGAAAAACAGACACGTGGGACGTTGTGTCTGACATCTCTGTCAGGGAAACAATGTAGGAAGAATCTTGATCAGATACAGGCGTCACCAGGTTAGGTACAACCATGAGTAGCAGCCCAGGGAATTCAGCAGTGTTAGGTGAGGCAGAAAAAGATTCTTTACTAACCCCCCCAACATAAAAGCAACATTAACAAAATCAAATGAAAGGCCTTCACTGCACCGTGTCTGATTTGTGCTCTGTGGTCCTGGGTGTTTTGGGTTTTTTTTTTCTATCTGCTTGGAAAATACGGATGAGGATGCAAAGGGAATATTTTCCCCTCTCTCATCTACAATATCTGTTTCTTGAGAGCTAAGATCTGTAATTTCTGGAGGTTTTAAAAGTGATTTTGGCTTTGTTGAGAAAAAGAAACACCCATTCCAGGTGTAAGATTATTAGTAGTGGTGAATTTGTAACTTGTGAAAATACTTCAAACAACATATTGTAAGAGCTGTGCAAAATTAAAAGTAAGAGTAATGTTCCATTTCTAGCTCGGCTCAGTGTCATTATTAGATCTTCATCTGCGTTAGGTATTTTTGTTAGGAGTTTTAGGGTTATAAAAAGGGAACTCTTAACAACAAGAAGAAAATAATAAGGCATAGAATTCCCTATTAATACAGAATGGTGATTTTTTTATAACTCTGTATACTGTAGGTACAGACTGGTAGTTTTTATAACACAGAGTTCTTTTTATGAAACAAAAAATATGGAGTTATGTCTCAGTTTCACAGAATCACAGACTGTTCGGGGCTGGAAGGGACCTCGAAATATCATGGAGTCCAACCCCCCTGCCAGAGCAGGACCACCTAGAGCAGGTCACACAGGAACAGATCCAGGTGGGTTGGTTAAGTCTCCAGAGCAGGAGACTCCACACCCTCCCTGGGCAGCCTGGTCCAGGCTCTGTCACCCTCACCGTGAAAAAGTTTCTCCTTATATTTCCATGGCACCTCCTCTGTTCCATCTGGTACCCACTGCCCCTTGTCCTGTCACTGGATGTCACTGAACAGAGCCTGGCTCCATCCTCCTGACACTCACCCTGTCCATATTTATCAACATTCCTGAGGTCACCCCTCAGTCTCCTCCAAGCTAAGGAGCCCCAGCTCCCTCAGCCTTTGCTCAGCAGGGAGATGCTCCACTCCCCTCAGCATCTCTGTGGCTCTGCACTAGACTCTTCTGAGCAGTTCCCTGTCCTTGAGCTGAGGGCCCCAGAACTGGACACAACATTGCAGATGCAAAACTGGGTGAAACTTCACTGAGGGAAGAAAATGTGTGTTTTGTCTGGAGCAGAGCTGGAAGAGGTGCTCTTGTGCCAGCAGATGTTGAACTAAACTGGAATTTTTTTAATGTTTCTCTGTTGTGAAGCTGACTGCTCTGAATCAACATCCTAGAGACCAGTCTGAACTGCAACCCTAGGTTTTCTCAGCATTTCAATACATATTTAACATTCAGACAGGTTGTGTGCAAAGCACTCACAGTTTGTGGATGTCAGAAGTGAGCACCTGTAAGAGAATAACTGCACCCACATTTAGCCTTTCCTTGGTTCTTTCCAGCTGTCCAGCAGGAGCCCTCAGAAGACCTTTGAATGCTGCATTGCCAGTTTTGCAGATCTGATATGTATATATGCATTTATTTGGTAACTATGATATATCTGCTCCTGAAAATACAGCTCCTGGTTTCAGACTGGGGATTTCCAGGCAGACAATGAAAGGAATCTTGCACCTTCCAGCCCACACCTGCNTCCCAGCCCACCCCTGCCACCGTGGGAGTGGCCGGCCCTGCTCGGCCTGCCACCGTGTGAGTGGCCGGCCCATCTCGGCCTGCCACCGTGCGAGTGGCCGGCCGAGCTCTGCTTCCTCCGCTCATATTCATGTTTGGACTGCAGTGTTTCATAGTTAATACAAATCATAAACAGGCTGTAAAAGCTGAAGCATCACTGAATCCTAGCTTTAAAATTGCTGGAAGCTAAAGTTTTAAAACTGATACTGCAAAGTGAAAAATGAAATTTAACCAGGCATTCTGGTGAAGGAAAAATAATTTATTGGATGTAAGATGAAAAGCTGTGAGGGTAAACATCAATCTCATCTTAGACACATGTCATTGATTGATGTTTGCTCTGTGCTGCTGCCTGGAGGTAAACTCTTTGAAATAGCAAAGTAGGTACTTTATCTGTCTGTGGATAGGAGCACAGTTTGTTAAGTTACTGCTTTTTTGAGACCCTGCTACATCTTTATGTTCAATCAAAGTGAAAACAGTAAATCAGAGTAATTGCTTTACCCCACGGCATTCCTGTTTGTAAATGGGAAAAAATACTGTAAAAGTCCTCAAATTAACTTCTGCTGTTTAAACTAGAGAAACAGTCTCCAAAAGTCAGTTGTGACCTAGGAAGGTATTTTATTGATTATGCCACTTGTATATCAAAGGCAGCCCCTTTGTTATAAGCTATGTAATTGTAATAATTTGAACTATGATAGTTCAAATGTCATTAGGGAAAACATTTAACGCTCAAAAATCTAAGTTTGCTGTCTCCAAGAGCTCCTGATAACCCGTTAACAATTAGCTCCCAAACAGGCATACTTAACTGGAAATGGAACTGGTAGCAAGAAACTGGCCAGTAAAACAGTGCAATAGAAAAGAGGCATAAAATGATGGCACTTGCATGTTCAGCAAGCAAAATAACCTGAGTTACAGTAATTAAATCGTCAGTATTAAGACTGTTTTCTTAAGATGCGTGGGGCTATTGCCTTTACAAGGTCTCAGGCTGGTTAGTCCTTTTGTATTTTAATATATTGCAGAGATGGAGGAACGATGGCATGTTTCAATTCAGAATCCAATTTCCATTCTGAAATGAGTTTCATCACCACTGTCCTGCATCAGGGTTGGACTGTTTTTTTACCGTGTTGTGTAAGTTTTTCCCTCGAGATATTCTGTTTAGCTACTTCAGCATAAATGTGGTAACTCAGGGGAGAATTAGACTATCAAATATTTAAGAAAATGTCCTCACTTCAGCCTGAAACATAGTATAGTGACTTGTCTGCTGGACTGCAACTTGTGGGAAATGCTAGAAGTAGTCAGTAAACCATTAAAAAAATATTTTCTTGATATATTGCCTTCTTTTCATGGTTTTGAAGCATTTCCAACCTCACTCATAATTCAGAAACGACCATGTGCTAAAATTTGATTTCAAAAATATATGTGTCCTCACAGAAAACTTGTTCTTGGGTCCACTTCTTATTCTTGAAACACCATATCTTTTAGTAACTTATGGTGTGGGTTGTGGTTTTGGGTTGTTTTTTCTTTTGTTGTTGTTGGTTTTGTGCAGTGGGTTTTTTATGTTTGGGTTTGGTTTTTTGGTTGTCATTTTGTTTGGTTTGGTTTGGTGTTTTTTTTGTGTGTCTGTTTTGTTTTGGGTCTGTTTTGTTGGTTTTTTTTTTTTTGTTTGTTTGGTTGGATGGTTTTGTTTGGTCGTTTGGTTTTGGGTTGTGTTTTGATTGGTTTTGGTTTGGTACATGATCAGCTCAGTACCCTCCCACAGGGTATTCACAGACTGAATCTGGCAGCTTGGGGTTGGTATAAATTCTGTGATGCTGGGAGTGGGTGTTGTGGTCTGAGGGTGTTTTGTATGGAGCCTGTTAATTGTTTATGGAAAATGAAGGGTCATTTTGGGCACAAATGGGGAAGTTGTCAAAGTCTGGGGAAGAAGCTCAGCCCTTACCAATGGGATCTAGGTCTTGCCTAGCCAAGGTCTGCCAGGAGACCCTGAAAACTGTGTTTTTGCCAGTTTAAGAAATGTTTCCATATTAGTGTGAAGCATCAACTCCGCTTTTGTTATGAATATGTTTCGACTTCAGGTCTGGAAGTTTTTAAGTGCCACACATAGATGCTGGGGTGAAGGAGATCAGCCTCCTGGGTCAAAAACATTAACTGCAAATAATCAAGCTATTCCTGCTAAATGGCAACATCGGTGTGTGGGGGCAGGTAGAAGGAAGGGGTGGGGTGCTGGTGGGTGGAAGGGGGTCTTGCAAGGCCCTCACAGTTCAAACAATAATGAATCAAATCTGGTTTCTGAGAAGGTCAGGCAGCATGGTTAATACACACCACAGAAGGTGTGAAATTCCTCACTGGAGGTGCAGTGCTTCAGCTTGTGAAAAGGGACATCCTCCTCTGAATGCAAAATGTGGGTGTTCCCTTAAAACTGCAGGACAGGAGAATATGTCGGTGCATTGTCACCACACAGATCATCGTGGAGATTAGACATTTTTATTCGAGTTGCTCCAAGTGCTGATGTCTGAGGTAGGTAAATTGGGTCAGAAATCGTGTTCTTGTTCTTGGAAAAAAAAAAAGGAAAAAGAAAAAGAAAGAAAAGGAGACTCTTCAACACTTAAGACTTTAGGCATTTTCTATGATTGCTTTCAGACTAGCCTGAGACTACATAACTCTTTGGTCTTTGTAGGAGATTAAATCCAGTCCCAGGTTTTTCAGGTAAGGTTATTGCTCTGTTTCTCCACTGTCCCCCGAGCTGTCTCTGTCTATTTCTAATTAAGGACTAAAGGAAGCAGTGTCTTCTGACATCGGGAGCAGTGTGAGGAAAGATATGAGCATTTATGCCAGTACTGTGAGGACATGGTTCTGCAGCCACCCTCCCACCAGGCACCAGTGTGCCTGGGCTCTCCTCCTCAGGCTGGTCTCCCTGGGCAGCCACGCTCACCTAGTGCCTGTCCAAAGGATGTGTAGCAGTCGAGGGAATCTTCCAAAAGGCACCNGTGGGGGCAGGTAGAAGGAAGGGGTGGGGTGCTGGTGGGTGGAAGGGGGTCTTGCAAGGCCCTCACAGTTCAAACAATAATGAATCAAATCTGGTTTCTGAGAAGGTCAGGCAGCATGGTTAATACACACCACAGAAGGTGTGAAATTCCTCACTGGAGGTGCAGTGCTTCAGCTTGTGAAAAGGGACATCCTCCTCTGAATGCAAAATGTGGGTGTTCCCTTAAAACTGCAGGACAGGAGAATATGTCGGTGCATTGTCACCACACAGATCATCGTGGAGATTAGACATTTTTATTCGAGTTGCTCCAAGTGCTGATGTCTGAGGTAGGTAAATTGGGTCAGAAATCGTGTTCTTGGAAAAAAAAAAAGGAAAAAGAAAAAGAAAGAAAAGGAGACTCTTCAACACTTAAGACTTTAGGCATTTTCTATGATTGCTTTCAGACTAGCCTGAGACTACATAACTCTTTGGTCTTTGTAGGAGATTAAATCCAGTCCCAGGTTTTTCAGGTAAGGTTATTGCTCTGTTTCTCCACTGTCCCCCGAGCTGTCTCTGTCTATTTCTAATTAAGGACTAAAGGAAGCAGTGTCTTCTGACATCGGGAGCAGTGTGAGGAAAGATATGAGCATTTATGCCAGTACTGTGAGGACATGGTTCTGCAGCCACCCTCCCACCAGGCACCAGTGTGCCTGGGCTCTCCTCCTCAGGCTGGTCTCCCTGGGCAGCCACGCTCACCTAGTGCCTGTCCAAAGGATGTGTAGCAGTCGAGGGAATCTTCCAAAAGGCACCACAACAGATTAAAATGTATTAAACAAACCTACTCTGAGAAGATGGGCAATCCATCGGTATTCTGATTGGTAAAATACCTGAGTGAAGTTATTCAAAGTATTGTAGAAGAAGCAGAGAAGGTAGGGCTGCTGGGACCGTGTGGTGGTGAGTCTGCTAAAAGTGCTTTGAGCCTGAGACACTGGTATTTAGTCCCAATTCATTGATAAATCCAGAACGTCCCTTGGCAGATCTTAGGGCTGAGATAAATCAAAAGTGTGCATTTAAAGCAGTGTGCTAAAATTGAGGTAATGTGATTTTTTTTTTTTAATACAACATTTCTTCATCTATAACTTCTGTAAGAGTTTGACTTTTTACTCAGTTCTGTGATGCTGGGAGTGGGTGTTGTGGTCTGAGGGTGTTTTGTATGGAGCCTGTTAATCTGGTTATGGAAAAAGAAGGATCATCTTGGGCACAAATGGGGAAGTTGTCAAAATCTGGGGAAGAAGCTCAGCCCTTACCAATGGGATCTAGGTCTTGCCTAGCCAAGGTGTGCCAGGAGCCCCTGAGAACTGTATTTTTGCTTTCTTTTTCTTATTTTTGCTTTTTTATCTGGAGATTTTCATGGACTTGTTCTTCATGCCTTAGCTGTGGAAAAGATACACACTGGAAATGGTTCAAAAGGTGTATGTACAGATGGGATTGTTTTAAGTTACCAAAAAAAAAAGGGAAGGAAGAAAAGTATTAAAAAGAAGCATTTTCCATTAACTGAAGTTTTGCAATCAAGACATTTATAGCAGTTGGCAGCATTCTCTTTGAACCAAAATAAATACATACATTTGGTGACATACATTGAAGGAAATGTGATCGTTGCAATGTTCATGCAAATAAAGAACAGCCTCGCAACTGATAGAGATTTTGCCATCTGGAATTACCAAAGGATTAGAGCTCTCAACTTTTATCTCTTCCTAACTCTTTATAGATGGCATATTAGGCATTGTCACACAGTTTTACCATTTGCATAATCATTCTGAATTATAAAAGTGTCCTTCCACTTTAGGAGTATCCCACCAGTGCATTTTTAAATTTGTATGAGGCCTAGTGAAGAATGTTGCACTTGTTTACTTCGTAGAAACTGGGTGGAGATCAGAAGTGTAATTAATCTCAGGGGAGATGCCCATCTCTATCTGACTGCAGGCTAGAGTCCAAATGCAAGGCATCTCAAGGAGGCAGGCAGTTCTGGATGGGGAAGTGTGGCTGTGGATGGAGCTATAACTTGTTCCCTGCAACTCGGGAAAACTCAACCTAGCAACAACTATTCAGCTTATCAGAAAGTCCAGTTTAGACACAGAGGTTGATAGAGTCTTTCACCTTGACTTAACTGATGGGTGTATGCTCAGATAGCATGACATAGTAACTGAGGACCATTGCTCACGTAGCAGAAAGTGCCAACTGCTCTGCCTCTGGCCTTAACAGTGTGTGCAGTGAATGATCTCCACTCACAGGGACCCCGTGGGGAGGCCTTCACCATCCCCTTTTTCCTGGAGGAAGGCACTTTCCATGCCCAAAACTTCACCACAATGATTGGCTCCTCATTACACTGCTTTTCAAAGAGAGGGTGTTGGTGTGAATAACAGCAATTACAAATAAAAACCCTCAACCACCTGTATGTGGAATAAACAAATGACTGACTGGAAGCTGTCTCCAACCTGCTGAACGGGGTTTCAACCCTGTGTTCACAATATGACCACATAGGGGTCTGGCATCTGCCCTCAGACCCACCAGAAGGATACTCCACAGTCCCTGTTCCATTAGCAGCATTACCAAGTACACATAAGATTTTGTGTTTGTTTGGCGACTGCTAAGGCATCGATGTAAAATACTGATAGCATCTCTCATATCCTATGTATTTTCAGCTCTCTCAAGTCTTGAATTAGAATCAGATAGCTGTTGGCCTTTTGACTGCTTTGCCTGAGGCATACTAGGTAACGTCACACGGGTAACCAATGCAACATATGTTTTGCTAACTGGGAAGCTAGTCAGCGAGACAACCTCTTCCTTATTAACACATGGTGCACTTCCATGACATTAATATATATTTCTACTTTACAGATTTACAGTGCCAGAAGAAAGACATTAGCTGAGCTAAGCAAAACAGGCAATCATCATACTCGTCACATTGTCCTGAAATAACACGTAAACCTTATCAGACACATTGGTTTCCTTTGTGAGGAGAAAAAAACCTACCAGACTGAAATGTGTAAACCTGTAGTGCTCTGTGAAAATTCAGGGAACAGATCCTCTGGTTTATGTTGTCATGCATTAAAGGAGAATGTAGGGAAAAAAAATAAAAATAAAATAAAAAAAAGAAGTTAATTTTTATTCTGGCTGGCTGTATTGGAGCCACACTAGTTAATGTCTAAAAAATAAAACTGTTGTGTAATGCAGAGATTTTTTTCTCTCTCCAGGTGCACTCTACCAGCCATACATACACTGTTGTGCCAGTATTCATCTATTCACGCTCCAAAGTTGTGATAGTGTCAAATCCATCAGAAAGAGGAATGGTTTCAGTAGTAGTTTCACGATTTGGCTGATTAACTGAGATCAGAAGCAGCAGCCTAACTGTGGAAACCACTACAGCATGTAGTTTTAACAGCTCTTTAGGGAGCTAGTTAATGAAAGAATCACTACAGAAACACATCCATGTGAAAAAAGGAGCATTCTCATACAACACTCAGAGGATATGTCATAAGTGGAAATATGTTCATAATTTCTATTTACTCATAGCTGTAATTACCATCTGCCTTAAGAGGACTTTCAGTCTTTGTCAAAGTTGCTTAGATATTTCCTTTGTCACATCTCAAGCAGAGGAGTTCTGCCCTCTGATTTCTTTTTTATTCTTCTGTAAGAATTTAATTATCTGTTCTCTGTGTGAAGAAAGCACCAGCACTCCCAGAGACCTGGCCCTCCCCAGCCTGCTTGGACTGGTGTTCATCTGATTCATGTTTTCGCTTAGTTTTGCCATCTGTCTGCAAACCAGAGTTCTTCACTTTCAAATTCACACTGGTTTATATGTTGGCCACTAATTTTTAACTCTTAAAAAGCTATTCTTCTCTTCTTTTGCTGCAGTGTCTACGAACCAGATAGAAACGTGCTGCGAAGGAAAGAATGGGAAAGGAGAAATCAGGAGGCCCAGCAGGAGGATGGCACATTTAACATGAGTTACTCCCTCTTCAGTGAACCGTACAAGGTAGATGCTTCCCAGCTGGGTGGCCATTTATTTATTTATTTATCCATCCCACAGTACGACAATGCAGCCTGCAGAAGGCATTGTCCAGGTTTCATCACCCTCCCACCAGTGCTTGCCTCACGAAATTCACAGAGAACATGGATGGTTCATTGACAATTAGTTTTAGATTTATATTAGATATGTATATAAAAGCTTCTTATAATGTTCAACAGTACAGGAGAATGAAATAAACTAGAAATAGCCTAACAGTATTTGAGATGGAGTCCAAACTAGGAGGTGAAGGTGACAGTGCCCTCGTTGTGCAACACTCATAAGAAAACGATTGTGTTAGAAGAGTGTGCGAAGGTCGAGCAATACAGTAAACATTATGCTCTGGCCAAGGTTAATGCAATGAAATATCTTGGTGTTTGCTTTTTTTTTTCTTTTCCTGTAAGCATTACCAGTAAAATTTGTCTTCTAAACATGTTTCACCCTAACCAAAGGTAGATGTAACTCAGGGGTCTTAACTCCCTGGTTTATTCCTCACGGTAACAGTCGTTGATGAGGTAACAGTGTGATGAGGCCCAACCATCTGTCTTCACTCCCTGTTAGAAGGGTCAAGCAGGATCTTCTGCACTTTACAAGCCCTCGTGAACAAGACCGGAGAGTGGTACCCTATGGGTCTGCTCCTCTGCCCCAGTTAACCTGGTGACTTCATCTGTGCACATCAAAGCATCACCATGTGTCATCTGCTGTGCCCTTCCAGTAATGTACAGGTTACTGTCACAACCACCACATTATGAAGCCTTTGCCTCCAAACAGCATCACTTGTCCTTGATACTCCGGGTGCTTTAGTGCTTCTTTTCATGAGTCCTATTTGGGACCTGGCACTTGGCTTCTGTACCCGACTCCCTTGCTTCTCTGCTTCTTCCTGTGCTCCAGTGTTAGATTTTACCTGACTGTTCTTCCAGATTGTTGTTTATTTCTAGTCCCTGATAAAAAAGAAAACCCAACACTTTCAGACCATGTCCCTTGATAGAAGACAGCTCTGTCTGCCTTTAAGCTGACCTCCAGCTGCCCCAATTTCAGATTCATTACAAGCACGTTTAGAAACCATGGGAAATGTCTTGAACTCTCAAGGCTCTCCTTGAAAAAGTCTATGAGACCAATCAAGGGCTAATCCATGGAAAAAAGCCTGAAAAAGCTTAAGTCAGCTGTGTCTTGGCATTTCATGAGGCCTCTGCTGCAATGGGAGGTTAATAATTTTCCATTTGGTACGTTCAGTGAGATCCCTCACAGAAAAGGACCTGTCCTTTGCTGGGTCCTTGATACCATTTTGTCTGTGGTACCTAAAGTTGGTAATACTGAAGGTCAAATCACTGATGAAAGTGGTACAGTTGGGGTATTTTGTGCACTTTAATTATTACCTGTGTGCTGACTGTCAGAGCACGTGTGATGGAGTCACCAGTACTTTCTGAGTTACGATGTCTGAAGGCACATCTGTGCAACCACAGTAAAATTCCATCAGCTTGAATAAGAGTGGATGAAAGATCACTGCTGTCTAGAAGCAGAGAGGATACTGTGTGGGTGTCCTATGGGGAGGTCAGAATAGTGGCTTCATCCATGCTTCTTACCTTTAATATGCCCCTGTTTTGGACAAGTGTGTAAAGAAGGCGCTGTAGAACTACCTCCTACAGCTGGCTTTCTCAAGGAAACATGGAGAAAGACAAAGGCCAGGACAGCAGCATAGCTCACTGCCAGCTCTCTAGGTGTGCCAGTCAGAGCTGCTCAGTGTACTGAGTCGTTCTGACAGTGCTGGACATCAGAACTGCAGCAGTGCAATACTCCGAATGTCATGTCTACACCGGCAATGGACCGCTGGTCTGTCCGAACCCATCCAAACCTCTGGCAACCCTCAGTGCCAGGGAGCAGAGCTGTGGCTTGGGCATGTTGATCTTCTCATGGAGAGAGGCAAAGAGGAAGCCTTTCCCTGAAAGCAAAACTGAAACCTGTCTAATGATGATGCTCAAGTGTGAGGTGTTTCCAGAGGGGAAAGAAGTTAGCGCAGACAGTCTCTGCAAGCTCTTGATGAAATTCAGCATCTCTCTGCACAGATTGAGAAACATGAACTAAAGCCAAAGGATTTGCCATTCAGAAGGACATGTCTGAAAATCAAAGGCAGACTGGAAATCTCTTAAATCTTATGTCCTCTTTCACCTTGACAGGTATCACTACTCCTGTAACATCAGATTTTCTGAAAAATCCTGACTCTTTGGGTTGCCCCTTATCCTGTTCAAAGTATCCATAGCAACCCTTTAGGAAGGATTACAGAAAAGCCAGTATCTTTTACTTAAAATGTCTTTTACGAGGGGGGAGAAAGTAGGAAATTAATTTTGGATATTTCCTGGGCAGAAAACCTTGCCTCATTAACCTTATCAGTATTTTTAATTAAGAAAAGCAAACTCTGGTGGCCTTCCATGCAGCCATCAGGTTTATTTTTAGAAGTGTTCTGTCTTGCAGTCTTCAAGTGCATGGGTGCATCTTGCAGAACAGAAGAGTATCAGAGCACTGTAAGTTAGAAATGTTTATACAGAATGCTTTTCCTACTTACTCATTTTCTGATCATGTTTTTCCCTCTGTGAATGGGCAAGTAATAGGACAAACTGTAGCATCTAAAGCTCATAACAAGGTACCTCAGATCCCATCTTGTTCCCAGGAGGATGCAGGTGAACTCTTCTGTATGAGATCAGCTCAGCACAGAATCTTCCCACCTCAAGTTGTCCCTACTGTATCCAAGCAGTTGTCAGCATGTGCTGTGGTACCAGCATTAGATCCGTTTGCTGCAATCATTCTTGTGGATACAGTAGATATTACTCCTATATACTAAACCCTGTTAGCAATGTAACAACTGCTTAATACCAGAAAGACAGCTGTAATGTATTTCACATACTTACAAGACAGTGTCCTTGAAATGGGAGTGGACAACTTGCAAGCCAAGACTGCTTCGATTGTCTGACTTAGGAATGCTTCCATCGTAGTCCTCTGAAACTTAGCACATGGCAATCACTGCACTCATTTACAGGGCATTTTTACTGGGATTTAGTTTTTTTAATAGAAAACCCTAAAAAAACAGGTTCTGAACTAGGAGAGTTTCCCTTGAATTTTTGTTTGCATGACTCATTTTTATTTGAAGTCTTAAAAATATCCCCAATTTCTGGAGTAACTGATGTTGCTGCCACATTTTTTGTATTTTTATATATCTTCAAGGGGGTCTTTGACACTCCCTTTACTCCCTTCTTTCTCCCTCTTTCTCCTTCTTTCTGTTTTCCTCTAAAACAGAGCATCTTGAGATGAAAGCTTGGCCTTCTGAAGCCAAATAGGAGTTTTCCCTCCCATCCAGACACCACGTCTGGAAGAGAGAAAGGAGAACACCACTGGCTTATTACTGTCTTCCCCTGAAAACATAAAGCAAATGAGATCACACACCTGAATCTTGGCAGGGTTCAGAAAAATCTCTGCTGCATAAATGCTAATGATACACACCCTTTTGCTTACAGTGGCTTTTCAAAGCAAGGATTTTCAGCCTTTTCCAGTGTGGTTTTTTTGATTTCTCTTATTTCTTTGTGGAGCTTCTGCCTTTTCGGTCAGGAAGTAAATGGATGGTTTTAAGGACAAGGATTAATCTTAAAGGGGAAGGGAAAGTGGCTGTGTTCCCCCTGCTGCACAGAACAAGCACTGAGCAATGTGAAGAATTTGAGGGGTTCTGTTCACCTTTATTTCTTTAAAGCAGAACAGTGCCCTGGACTGAGCAAAGAAGGCACATTATCATCTGTAGTTTTCTAATTGTCCCATGAGCTGTCTTCAAGTCACCTCAGAGTGTGTGGTTGGCTTAGACTGGTGGGCTCATTCAGTGCTCATGCTGAACGTTGTGTGGCTTCCTGACTGCCCTGTGAAAACTTAGGCAGGCAGAGAAGGAAATTGGGAATGCAGTGCTTTTATTCATGGTTGCAGGAAGCTTGCACCAGTCTGTAGGAAAAGTTTTATCATGGTTAGATTTAATCCAAACTATTCTGTGTAGTTGCAATAATAAATTTTCTAGTTTCCAGGTAATATACTTTAACTACAGCATGATACCAGTGATAGATTTTATTTTTTTTTTATATACTCTAAGGCCCTTTATAGCTTTTCCAGTTCAGGGTAGATTTAAGATGTTGACAAGTGTCTTCAGAGACATAAGGATTTTCGATTTCATCCCTCAACGCTGCTGCTGAATAAGGCAGTGCTACTTCGAGAAGGATTTCAGCAGAAGCATGCAGGGAATTTTGTTTCTCTTATGTTGACTGTTGCAGAACACTCGATTTTTGTTTTGCAGACTAACAAGGGGGATGAGCTCTCGAATCGCATCCAGAATACACTAGGCAACTATGATGAAATGAAAGACTTGTTAACTGACCGATCAAACCAGAGCCACCTTGTCGGGGTTCCAAAACCTGGGGTTCCTCAGACGTCTCTCCCCAAGCCCGATGAACATCTTATTACAGACCTGAGACCACTGCCTCCTCCTCCCATTTCCAGCACTACTTCTTCCACACCAGCAGCCCTACCTGCTCAGCAAAGCAAAAGCACCACGATGGGTTGGCAGAAAGCTGGGCATAATGCCACTTCAGATGGCCAGCAGAGAGCGAGCAAGCATGGGCACCGGTCACTGGAGCCACACAAGGGTGACTTCAAACTGGCCAACCAAAAATCCAGTCTGGAGAAACTAAAACGCTATGCATCGAGTCCCACCTCCTCCTCCTCCTCCAACACTGCCCAGCAAAGCTCACTCAGGGCCACACTAGGAGAAAATGTCAGCAGAGCACAGCAACCAGCAAAGCTCAACTGTAGCTCAGAAGGAGGAGCTCAAGCACAAGAGAGGCCAGCAAAGCACGGTGGAGGGCACTGTGTCCAAAACTTCCCACCCTCTCTTGCTTCAAAGCCCAGTTTGGTTCAGCAAAAACCAACAGCTTATGTAAGGCCAATGGATGGCCAAGACCAGGCCCCTGATGAGTCTCCAAAGCTGAAGCTGCCAGCAGAGACGACCAAGTCCTACAGGGGAGTGCCTTCTAACAAGGCTGATGCGGCCAGGACCAAGTCGAAGATCGCCAAGTTCAGCATTCCCAAGCAAGAAGAGGTAAGTGCTTCTGTGCTTTTTATGACGTCCCCTGTGGGGTGGATGATGGTGGCTTAGAACTGCAAACTGCACCTGTCACTTGACACAATTTTAATAGATTAATTCGCACAATGAAATATTTATTTATTTTGATAGCATTGACTATAATTGCAGATACCAGCCTCTCAGTATTGTAAAGATATCTCAATGGGGAAATACTGCCTTCAGGACTGCATCCTCTGCAGGGGCACTGATAGTATACATTATTTCACTGAATTTTTTTTCAACATATAAAGTCTGGATGTTTTTAAGTTGGATTTTTTTTCTGGGCTTGGGTATTACTTCTAACTGTTCATATTTTGTTGGCTTTTTTTCTCTTTGGCAATGATCAAATGAAGTGCTTCTGCCTTCCTCAATGATGTCAAAGTAGTTTCACAATCTAAATAAATGACTTAAGCAATATGAGATCTGTGGGATAGACAAGAATATAGCAATGAATCTCTTCTTTTAGTTCATAGTATCTGTTCCTGTTCCAGACTGATTTCTAAGATGATTCACGTTTTCATCCTAAAAAATCACCATCTGTAGAAACCCAGCCCTGCTACAAGTATGAGAATTACATTTGAAAAAACTTCTAGATAACATTTCTGCTACCAGCAGTAGATATGAAGGATTTTTGCCTGGACTTACTTTATCTTCATTTATTTCACATTCCTTTAATGCCAGTAGGACACCTTGCTTTACCACTTCCACAGTCTGTGCTTTTTTGTTTGAGCATTTTGGATGGGGAGGAGATGGTTGGTTTTGACAGACTGCAGGGTGATTTTCATTTGTCTGGTTTGTTTTCTCTTGGGTGTTTTCAGAGGCTTGGATGCCAATAGGAAGGTGGTCACAACATCCCCGTGTGCAAATTGGTAGAGCTCCCATGACTTAAACAATTTATAGTATTTATAGGACTAAAGAAATTTATTTGTCTGAATCTCTGGGACTTTCTCAGAGCAGAGATAGTGGTTGTTTACTCTTATTTGGCAGCTGTGGTGTGTCTTGAGATGTTTTCAGTCTCAACATTTTTGTTGCGGTGTTGTTAAGGAGAGGAAAATCTAATTTTTGGTGGAGTTCTCTGGCCTGTTTTTCAGGAAAGGAGTTGACTGTTGTATTCCCCTTTCAGTTTGACTTGGGAAAGAAGTCTCTCTGGAAGCAATTACTTCTCTCATCTCTTTTAGGCATTAGACCCATGTGGTTTTTCACCAAGTTAAAGTTCCATCAGTTCCAAACACCATGGATGTGATACGTTGTTTGTGAAAAGGAGCTGGTTTATGCTCTTAAGCCAGTTTTGATAAGCAAATTTAGCATTCACAAACAGCTGTAATTGTGCAGACAGATCAGGTAATGGCAGATGCTACTAGCCATTTAGCTACTATTACCTCTTTCAGACTTGTGCTTCTATTTGCAAATGGAAAGCATCGTTAGAATTAAAGATGCCTATGGCAATTTTCTGGATCTTTCAGATTTCCCCCTTTTACATGTATGCAGTACTCTGAGGACTAGTTTGGAAAGGAGTTTTGATAGACAATCAATTGTTTGTCTGAAATTCAAGTTTTAGCATTTGTATTCCAAATTTGCCTACCTCAGGAAAGAAGGCTTTCATTTGTTGTATGTAATCCGTACCGATGCATACATTTACACTGCAGATTCTAGACCTGTAGAAGTATTTGAGATTCCTTTAACCTAACCCACTTAATTACTGATGGCAATGCAGGCTGTGGTAGGAGAGAGTTGACTGCAGGGCAGCTGTTGAAGAGTTCACCATGTTCTCTCAGGTCTTGTGGGGTGCAGTATTTCTGAAATGGTATTTAATAGCATAATAGAAACATTTAGTTGAAGATGAAGTAACAAGAAATATTGTCTGGTAGGTTAGAAAAAGAGCCAAGTGATTATAAAAAACGATGGACATATTACTCAGAAGAAAGTAGTAGAGTAGGTACCACGGGTGGTTTTGGGGTTTGCAACTTGACCCGACGAAAGACAGTGTTTAGATGTCCTGCTGAAGGGCTGAGAGCCCTGGTGATGAAAGTGCCCAGCTTTTTTTCCTTTATTCTGGCATTTCCTTTGTTCTAAAATTTTCCATCCCAAGTGGCACAAGATGAAATCGGTAACCCACTGGTTTTGCTGCAGGGAGAAGTATTGACCAAGACTGAAATTTTTTTCAGTCAGTGTTGGCTAATCCACCCTGTCTTTAATTTTCAAACACACTTCTTTTCATTTCAAAATGTTTTTTCCATTCTTGTTATTTGTATCATGCACCTCCTAGTACAGTTGAGTAAGAATTTCCATGCATTTTTGAAATTTTTGCTTTCAAACTCATAAAACTTCTCCTTTGTATCAAATGTTCATTGTCCCCTATTAAGGATGGAAGTTTTAAGTTGCAGTACAAAAGCTGTCCTGGTCCTGTGAACATTTGCAGGGCAAATGTGGCCTTTCCAAGGTCAGGGTGGGGCTGAAGGTGATGGCCAGGAAAGACCTTGTATCCTTAGTGGCCATGGGAAGGCCAGAAGAATAGAGATGCCAGAAAGGATGATCATCCTTTCTGAGGGACAGCAGGCTGACAAGTGGGCTAGAACAGCGTCTGGGAAGGTATATGGAAACACAGGAGAGTGGCAGAAAGATGCCTAAGAGCAGCCATGGAAATAGGGGAAGCAGAAGAGATGCAGAGAGCTCGAGAATAGGGTGTCTGGAGAGCAGGTGGTGTTATGAAGCTTGGTGTCTCCTAAAACAGCAGGTGTGTGGCTGACGTGGGTTAGGTAAGCCAGCTAGTGTGCTCTGGGGGATTCACGCAGGCAACACCATGAGGTCACTTTGTTGTCCACCGGGCCTCACAGCAGAACTGCTTTCCAGCCAGGCAGCCCCCAGCCTGTACTGCTGCTGGGATTATTCCTCCTCATGTTCAGAATTTTGCATTATCCTCTGTTGGACTTCTGGAGGCTACTGTCAGCCCATTTCTCCAGCCTGTGAAGGTCCATCTGGATGGCAGCATGGCCCTTCGGTGTATCACCCACTACTCCCAGATCTGCACCATCTCCAGACTGGTGGAGGATTCACTCTTCCCCATCGTGCAGGTCATTAATGAAGGTGAATACTGACCCCAGTGTTGACTGCTGGGGTACATTATTCATGTCTGGCCTCCAACAGGACCTTGTGCCATTTATCACCACCCTGTGGACCACTTTTATAGCCTTTGATTTCTGTCCATAGGCCTCATTTTGCAATTACACATTTTTATTCTACTTTCAGCTCTTAAAATGTGTTCATAGTGATAATGTGGTTCCAAAGCCTGTATTTTTCAACTTGACCTAGTCAAGTTCTGGAGCTGCTTAACTAAACTGGAAACTAAACTGTAGGAGACTGTGAGGGAAAAGGATGCAAATAGGGGAAGCAAGATGTGATTGCAGGGTGTAGGCACGAGATAAAGATGAGACTCAAAGGAGGAAAAATTGGGGGGTCAGGGGTCAGAGGAGAAGCTGCCTAGCTTGGCAAAGTACAGAAGTAAATGGTAAGAAATGACCATTTCTTCAGCTCCTGCAGAAGAGATTTTTTTTTAAGGGGCACTCGAAGTGCTGAGCAGTTGTGTGCGATGTTTTAGTTTTATTTGGATCAGTGGCTATTGGAAGCATCAAGTTCTGCAGAGAAAGCAGGAAACAAGAATATATCCTTAGACATCTCCTGATTTGCCAGAACACTTTCTAAAGCATTCACATTGAGTCCTCTGCTTCCATGGACTCGCTTATAGTACTTTCCAGAGTCTATCAGTATATCCAGTAGCTATGGACTTTCCTTTGTGTTTACCAGTTTGAAGGTGCCATTGGTGGAAAATGAAACACATAATGAAACAGAGTTCAGCTTCCTTAAAAGAACTGAATAAGCAACGTCATGCAAAGGGTGTGTATCTTCAGTAGGATAAAAAATCCTCCTCTCTACAACCCTTGAGGTTCTTAGAGAAAGAAAGAATAAAGCTGGCTGCAGTACAGTTATTACTCACTGGAAAGAAAATCACTTGAATCCAAATTATAGACCATTACTTTTCAATACATGGAAAAGGTTGATTTTTAATGTAGTTCAATACTTTATTTAATATTTTTAATCAGTTTTGGAAAGCCTTCAATATCTTGACACAGACTGAAGCTTAGAATATTTTTTTTTTAATTGTTTTAATGAGAATAACTTGGATAGGCCTATGTGTAGAAAGGTAACATTTACTGATTTGGGAATTTCATCTTTAGGAGCCGGGTTCATCAGTGTTAATTAGAATCTATACCCGACCTCCTGGGCCTCCAAAATTATTGTAGTGCTCTGCAGAATGATAGCTCATCATCTTGAGTACTGCTATTTCACATTTTGAACTGCTTAGGAATTACATTGCTGTAGGTAAAAACCTGCTGTACTGGACAGGAGGGAAGAGAAATGTGGTGCTAGGGTATAAAGGGGAAGAGAAAGGGATATGAAGTATATCTCTTTTCTAAAATTTTGTTGAGTGTGAGAACAGGAAAAACCTAAGATGGAAAAACATATTCTTTGTATCTTGAGTTCTGTTTTTTAATTTCATCTTATAGACTGCATGCTGCTTGGTTTTTTTATTACATTGTAGAAGCCTTACCTGTTGTCCTTTGCTTATATTTGAAATGTAGATAAGGCCATCATGTTCTTATTCCACTTCATGGAGTACTTACACAACTTCTGCAGCAGAAGTAATACACAATAGATTAAATGTTGAATTTTTTTTTTAAATATTTTTTTTTAATTTTCTTTTTTCCCTGGCCTTACTCAGACTAAGATTCTCTCTGCAGTCGTTCTCTTTCGAGTGGCTATATATAGCTATCAGCATCTGGCACATGCCTAGCAAGTGCTCTTTAAATCTGCAGTCTTTTTCTTCCCTATCAGTTCTATCCCCATATATTACAGGAAAGCCAAAAAAACTCCAAAACAAACCCAAAACCACCTTGCAGAAAGACAGAAATGAAAACAGAAGAGCAGCTGAGGATGCTTTTAGAGAAAAAAGGAATGCACTAGCAAAAAGGTCCAGAGTTCTTCCAGCACCATTCTAGGACATGCCCAAAGAGCCTGGAGAAAGAAGTGCAGAATTAATTGTGTTGATACTCCTCTACCAACTTTATTGGAGAATTGCAGTGCTTGAGAAGCCAGTTAGCAATCACAGCACTTCAGCACTGTAAGTACTGTAAAGTAGGAGCCAGTTGTAGATGGTTTCTTTCCCAGATGGTCATGGGAATGAGTTAGCAAGCTGCATTTAAAGGAAGAAACAGCTCAATTCATCCCTGTAATGGTACTGCTGACCTTCCCCATATATAAAGCATGTTTTCCCACGTTTAACAGGAAGAACTGGACAACAAGAGCAGTGTGGTGCAAAGATCCCTGCTAATCACAGGTTATTTGGGACCTTCGAGTGTGTCTCTGGGAGGGCTGTGCCTAACTGCCTGGTTTTATGCAGGCGAGTTCAATAGACCAGGGTTAAACAGACCAAGCAGTGTTTGAAACCTTCTGAGCAAACACAGCAGAGACCACAATGTGCAAAGATGGATTTTTAGTATAGTTTTCAAACTGGGACACAAGACTCTGCTTTTCTGAGGCCATGCAATGTGTGTGAGGGCAGTTTCACTGAACGCAGTGGGCCCATCCTTCCTTGCATGACAGCTCTTGTAGAAGGAAAATTACTGTTTGGACACCTTTCCTTGACTTGTAGAGCTCCCTACTTTTACTGTTTCTACCCTCATTGAAACAAGTTTCATTTCCCTTTTGAATTAAATACAAATTTTTATTTTTTTTTTCTGGAAAAGCACTAGGTACAGTTATCTATAGCTTTTTGAAAAGCAAAGATTTATTTACATGGAACCTAAAGTTTTCTATATGGGTTGATTACCATATGGTATGTGCTATCTATTTGTTGCTATGGTGAATCACTTGTTGTTCCTCATTGTTTTTGACTGCTAGGATGACCATCATCAGCAAAAAATCTCTTGAAACTAGATGTAACCTTATGATTGTTAAGGGAATTCCTTAATGTATGCACCTGCCTCTTTGCAGGTTTTCCCCAAGATTGGTTTTTTCCAGTTACTGAAAAAAATATTTGGAGCAGTTCATTGGGTTCTCTCATAAGTCACATCCTCCCTTTGATAAAACTGGTCGTTCCATCTGTTCAGAAGTTAGAAAAGTAACCACTTGTGGGATAGGGAGAGCTCAATGAATGTAAGAATATGGTTCATTGTGAGGAAAGTGTATTTCTCTCACTTTGTTTTTTTCCCCCTAATCAAGTGGATGGTTTGGTTTATGAATCAGCTCTGGAGCTGATACTAAAGTGCATGCATAAAAGTGTCCACAGACCTGGATAATTGCTTTTTTAGTTCCTTTTGGTAAGCACTAAAGTTATTGATGAAGGAAATAACATTTTAGAACTACAAAAAGGGGGTTTAATTGCACATTTTGCATGATTTTTTTCTTTATTTTTTATATTCCATTGTAGTGCTTATGGTTGTGATAACTGGATGTAGTAAAAATCCTCCCTAGCAGAAATAAAGCAGTCTAATAGACCTCCTTTGTGAAATGCTCCTCAGAAGATAACTTGGCATTGCAATCACTTTTCCACCTTTGGCCCCATTACCATGGATTGCTCCCAGGCTTGCAAGGGTATTCAGCAGCTGGAGAAACTGGTCCTTTTCTGGATGTGGCTGCAGGAGCTGCATCCTGTGGCCCAGCGCTCCCAAAAGCCCAAGTACCTGTCCTCAGTGTGAGGTGTCAGCTGAGCATCTCCTGCTTCATGGCTCCTTAAACAAAGGAGGGCTGAGAAGGGGTTGGGGTCTGAACAGAGAGCAAAGGCGGCCTTGCTGGGGATTTCAGATTAGCAGTGAAACACTTTGGATGCATCTGCTTCTCAGACCTTGCACTGCTCAACACTGGAGTGCTGTACCAGTGTGCACTGAGGTGTGGAGTCCAAGCTCTCGTTGCTCCTGCAAAGTAGTTATTAGTGCCAACTCACATCCTCCTTTGCCATAATTATAGCAGAGTAGAGCATTTCTGCCTACTCTTTGTCTTCACAGCAATCTGCAAGGGATCATGTGGGATGCAAAGATGGTTTAGGGTATTTTAATATATTTTTTTAATAGCCATGAAAAATATTTTACTGCTTTGTTCTATAGTTTCCTCAGTATTTCATGAATTGGAGTGACATGAAACTGTCACCACTGAAACACACTCATGGGGGTCAATTATGACTGATGAGCAAGAGGAGTAAAGGAAAATACAGTGAGCTTCACAGATCACTGTTAATTCCAGCTAAATAAATAACGTGTATGTGCCACTTGATGTATAAGGTTAAAGAGGTCAGACCTCCAGTAATGGTTGTAAACGCATCTATCCAGGCCAGAAGCAGTTAAATTCTTTATTGTTGGTTACATATTCAGTTACAGTAAATGAAGACAAATATGCCCTTAAATATCTGCATGTAAGATACTTTATTCACCCTGCATGTCGTAAAGTTGTCATTTCCGTAGCACTTGTGAATATGGAAGATCTATCCCTATGGTATCACAAAATAGCTTCCTAGAAAAGTAATTAACAGAAGGCTTTCTTTTTTTTTTTTTTTCTTTTTTAAAGTTCAGAAAAGATAAATAATGTAGGCGTCTGATTTCCTGTCACTCTTGGTTAACTTTGTATGAAAATGGATAGCTTCCAAATTAAAGCAGGCACCAGCCTGTCTGGAGAAAAATGCATCTGTAAAGAAATGTGTACATTACATATTCATGTAGTTCCAAATCTCTTAATTGTATTTTATATGTAACCATCATGTGTTCCGAAATCTGATACCTCTTTTGCTTCGTGAGTTAAAACCAACATGCCAGAAAGGCTGAGGTTGCTTCTTACACAGTTTAGGATAAGCATTTCCTTTCCCAAATTCCCTCATAGACTCCCCGCTCTCTTCCTTCCCCACCAGCATGTTTCTCTGGGTGATGGAGGTTTGATGGGAGGTGGCTTTACACAACATTTTATTCAGAAGATAAATACACAAGAGGCTCTCAGTCCAGTGAGCCACAGGGTCAGGAATAATGATATCCAGTATTTTCTTTCATAACCAAAATTTGCTATTCATATTCCCCTGCATTTACTGGATATGGCTGTAAGGGAAGCTGGTGTAGCTAGAAAGAGAGGAAAACCAAGAGCATGTCTTGTTAACTTTTATCACTAACACATGTTTAAGGAGAGATGGGATTTAAAACGCTCTCTGCTTTGTAACTGTTTTGCAATAACATGCTGAAGATGATGGGATTTTTTCTCTCACATGCTAGAGATTATTAGTATTCAAATACCACCAGCCTAATCTATTCTTAATCAAATTTTGCATTTATTTAAAGCTAGTTGTACAACTGCTTTCAGATGCAGAGGCAGGTACAGCTTTATGTGACTGCTCCAACTTGTAAACCTGAAACAGCTGCAAGATGACCAATTACAGACGTGGTCAAAACCAGTATCAGTGCAAAGTGTGTAG
Source organism: Chloroceryle aenea (assembly GCA_013399075.1). Classification (NCBI taxonomy): domain Eukaryota; kingdom Metazoa; phylum Chordata; class Aves; order Coraciiformes; family Cerylidae; genus Chloroceryle; species Chloroceryle aenea. The sequence continues at coordinate 160,938 of VWZY01003702.1, read as the reverse complement.
AATGGTTATGATTTGGCTGCTATGCATTATTTTCTAAGAGGCCTCTTCTGATTTTAATTACAATCTCAGGGACATCTGATACAAGAAAACATATTGTCAGAGCCATCTAATACAAGAAAACATATTAAGTGTTTAATTTCTGATTTCATGGAAGTAGCAGTCGAGATCAGAATATGCTGTCTAGAAAAAGGGCATGGGATGAAGTACCAAGTGCAATGTGAGAGGGACAATTTGAAAAATACCATAAGCACATAATGAATGCCTTTCTTGCACCAAATTGTAAATGTTTAGCCTGAGGGAGAAGTTAAACATACATACAGGACAGAAGAATTAGCTTGGCACTGTAAGTGTGGAGGAGTCTGAGAAAAGAATTATGTGGGACCCTAAAGAGAAAAGAATGAAAATATGCTTTGAGAAACCCACCAAAAAGGAGGGGTTAGTCACGGTCTGGGTTTTTGTCCTCATGGGAGGACCAAGTGCAATGTGAGATGGACAGTTTGAAAAATACCATAAGCAGCAGTTGTAATTTATGAGAAAGTCTGCATGGAAGATCTTTCGTTAGTGCAGAGATGGCTGAGCAGTCCCCCAAACTTTATTTTTTTTCTGCAGTGGGTTTGTTCCCACGAGGAAACCTTTGGGAACACCCTTCCCATGCAGTTCCTGCTTCCAAGGAGGCGTGAAATTGTGTCCAGAGGACACCCCTGACAAAGAATCAAACTGTATGGTTGTGGCTATTTCTAAAGAAGCTTGTCCTCTCCCATGAGGACAGAACTTTAGATGGTGGCCATCACCTTCTTCACAGATATGATACCACTGTCTTGGGAGGCAAATGTATTACCCATCTCCCCCCATGAGCAACATGGCAATAGGTTCAAAGCTGGGCTTGGGTTCAGAGGTAGCTTCGGTGGGAGGCAGGTGGAAGACTCTAAACATCTGTGAACAGCCTCTATGCAAAGCTGACATCTTCTGAAACACAGCAGGTCCTTTTATTTTCCCTGCTCGGAGGGTTTATAGCATCTGATAATACCTGGCTGCCTTCTCATCAAGAAACCAAAACCACTGTGGTTTTTACTACGGTAATCTCTTCCACCCAGGAGTTCTGAAGCTCTTCATAAGCATTAATGACAACTCTGAAAAGAATCTATTAAGTCTGGTTAGAGAGGAGTTAGCCGAGGTGCAGGCAGATGGGACACTTTTCTCACTGGTACCACCAGCTGCTGTGCAGCAATCCAGCCGTGCTCCCCTTCACCCCATTTGCCAGTGCTCTGGGCTGACAGACCAGCTGGAAAATGATGCAGGAGCCTGGGGTAGAGGATAGGACGGTGCACCTGGATCGTGCACCTTATCCTGTCCTGCTTCAAGGCTGGAGATGCTCGCTGCTGGCCAAAGACCCAGAGCAAGCACAGCCAGGGTCAGTTAGCATCAAAGCAGAGAGCAAAACTGAAGGGCAATGCGTGAAACCTTTCCATAACTTTGTGCTGGAAATGGAAGTTAATACAGAGGCATGAGTAAAGGCTTCTTGCTAAGCTCTGAATTAATGTTTCTCACTGCATTTCTTGCTATCATTTAGGTGGCTTGAGGCAGAGACAGTTCCTGAGTGATGATGTCACTTATGGTTTACCAGTTCCATCTGAGTTACTCACTGCACATGCTCCACTAGAAGCTGACAGAGCTTTGCCATTGCGTTCAGTGGTAGCAAGACCAGGGTTTGTCAGGGATGAATATTTCTTATCTACATTGCATGAACTTTCTTTGGTCAGAAAGATATCGCTCGAGGGAAGACAGTCTTTTTTTGTTCAATCTTTCTTTGTTTTGTTCCAGAAAAGGAGATGTAATACTTGTGGTTGTTTTCTGACATCATTATCACTTTGAGAGAAGTCGGCAGTAGTAACAGAGAATAACAATCGGTGGCAGAAGATGGCATTTGAATTCAGAAATGCTATCTTGTGTTACACTGTTAACTTCAGGACATATCTTTAGATCATCAAAGGAGCTTCTTGACCAGTCTGCGGAGTTTGAGTGATTTTTTTTACTCTCTTGTAATTAAAGTTTCTAGCTCCCTGTTCAGAATCAGTTTCCTCACCAACTCTTCAGTGAATAAATCTACGTGAGTGATTTCCTGACAGTTGTACATTAGGAATTATGGCATATCCTTGCACATAACTTACAGAGCTATCTCAATACACAGAGCCCATAAAACATGCCAAACGGGGATTTCTCAGATATGCTAATTGCTGCTATATAAAGAGCACGGGATGAAGAGCTGACACAGAGGAAGTCAACTAAAAAGTACCTGCCACAAATCTTTGAAGGTTCACGGAGGAGCGAATCCTGCTGCTGCCACTTCACAGCAGAGCTCTGCTGAGTGAAGCCTTTGTAGCTTCTCAGGCTCAGGCATGGAGGGCTGGCAGCTGCCTGCAGGCCAGCGCTGTGGGCAGGGACTGGGACAGGTCTCTGGGGCTGCCAGGAGCTGCTGCTGGCATCAGGGGTCCAGCACAGTCACAGTGTGCCACCATGGAGGAGGTTTAGATTGGACATTATGAAAAATTTCTTCACTGAAAGGTTGGGGTGATGGTTTTAAATTAGAGGGGAGTGGGTTTAGATTAGAAGTAAGGAGGAAGTTCTCTACCATGAGGGTGGTGGAGCACTGGAACAGGTTGTCCAGGGAGGTGGGGGAGTCACTATCCCTGGGGGTATTTAAAAACATGTAGATGTGGTGCTTAGGGACGTGGTTTAGTGGTGGGCTTGGTGGTGCTGGGTTAATGATTGGGCTTAATAATCTTAAAGGTCCCTTCCAACCTAAACAATTCTATGTTCCACTGCCTCTTCTGTGAAGCTTATTTTTGCCATTTGGTACACAGGAAGATGGTGTCCAAAATGTTTTGGAGAATTTGTACTAAATTGACATCTGTGCCAAACTTTGCCGATGAGTTGGTAGAGCACTGCAGAAGAATTTACAATGTAAAGGAAGAGATACCCTCCAGCAAATGTGCTGGAATCAGGTGTGAGTTACGCTCTTGTAGCTTTCCTAAACGATACCTTTTATGCACTGACTGTTAGATAGGTATTTTTGCACTCAGTGGAATGGGTTTGGATCACTGAACTCATTTGAAGTAGGCCATTAAACATCATGGCTTAATAGTGACTTTTAGCCTGAGCACAACCCTCTGACTCAGGTTGACCTGGCAGACAGAAATCAAAAGTGCTGTGCCCCAGCAGCTAACAGCTGCTCTGCTGCTGCTGATACACCCATAGACTTCTGGGGGGGTTTGAAGAAGTTTTCTTGTACTATCTGTAAAATGCGTGCCCTACAAAGGATAATAATTAATGTGGAAAGATGTAAACAGATAGTTATTCAATAATTTGAATAGAGAATACTTTCTCCAAATAAATCAAGTAGAGAAATCAAATGGTATAGAAATGAAATGTGCCTTTGCAGGACCCGTGGGAAATACAGCTAATGAACTGAAGAGTATCAGTTCGTAGAAAGGCAAGAAAATCTGCTTAATTTAAATAAACCCAACTATTTGCCTCCTTAGTTTAAAATCATGGTTGTGGGCATGATCATGGAAGATGAACAAAATAAGTTTAGTGCAGCCCGTGTTGTTTGAAACACCAAGCGAAATACGATTAACTTTAAAATGGCAAATTGTCATGTTATTAAAAAAAAGTCTTCTGCCTTCGGGGTGTGACTGTCTTTTCAATGTGATGATGTCACCCTGTGAGCAGTTAAGCTGTTCGTTATCAATGAGCAGGCTCTGCATTTTCTAATGATTACTGTGGAGCTGAAAAAGACTCTATAATGTTCCTTCGGTTTGTTCATCATTTTTGTTTGATAATTGTACTAAAAATCAATGACAGCTACTGAGTACAGAAATTTGATTGAACCAAGTATAAATATAGGCAGCAATTTAGGCTGTTCTGACTCAATAGGAAAATGTCTTTGGATAATAAGTGGATTCCTATCTAAATTCATGAGTTCTTTTATGACATTTTGGGTTAAGCCTGAAACAGATTAATCTTTTTCTGATAAAGTTGCATAAGCTGTGATTTCTCTGGTGACCACATTTAATTGGATATTAAATAAAGTGCTTATCTTTACACCAACAGGTTTTATAGGCTGGATTTCCCCAACCCCCCACCCAGAACTGTATTGCCTAGATTAAATAACAAGTAGCACGCACACACAAACCATTATTGATTAAACCATGCTATGGTCAGATTAAAAATGAGATGCTCTTGGTTCAGGTAGCCTCACGACTGCACCTGAGGGTTAAATACGGAGGACAGAGGGGAAACTGCAAGATGGTTCCACAGGCCACGAGGTCACCTCTGCTCTGCATGCTCTTCCTTTCCCACTTATTCTTCTGCAGACGCACAGCGGGATGGGTTTCTGTTGGCTTTGACAAGAGGCTGAAATTCCTGATAATGGTCTTGAAAAGCTTGAGGTGAGGATTCATTATGCAGGGTGCTGTACAAGCACACACTGAGAGGTGTGCCCATCAGCCCTGGAAAGGCAGAGGAAAGGTTAACAGAAGCCTGGAAAGTAAATTAACCTGTCGCACCTGAAGAAAGGAGATAGGGACAATGCTGAGACAAGTACCCAAACAGACAAACACAGATGGTATTCGGGGGGAGGAAGTCTTAATAGGGTGAGCAAAGACCACACTTGGGAGGTTGAGTGTGACAAGGAGGAGAAGCTGGAGAAGGCAAAGCTGAAAGTGTAGCCTGGCTGGTACAAGGAGATGTTTGTCAGCTACTCTGCTTGCTGGAGAAGGCAGACCAAAAAAGGGGCTCCAAAGGAGTGGAAGATAGTTAGGACTCACTGCATTTCCTTTGTTGATAATGAAGGACACTCCTTGGAGCAGAAAAGACACGTCTGTCCCAGAGAAGGGCAGGAGAGTGAATGAAGTTGGCTGGATGTGTGAGATGAGTGGGGAGAAATACAGCAGCTGTGCAGAGCAAGGCAGGAGGGGAACCGCCAGCGTGAGCAGAGGCCTTGCACGGGGAGGAAATAAATGAAGATGTTTGTGTTGGGTAAGCTGTGCTGAACCAAATGATGTGCAGCTCATGCTAATTGCCATTTTCCCCCCACTGGTATGGCATATTGTGAATGTGACAACAAACTGGTGCCTCCCTACATGCTCAAGCCTACTTTTGACTCTCTGCGCATGGAGCTGGCAGCCTTCTGATAGTGTTTTCTTGTTTGTCTCCTCCTGTGTGGGACAAGAAGAGACGATTCTATGATTCAAAGAGAATTGCAGCAGTGCTCTGCAGCCAACTCAGGAGTTAGGACAACCCTTTCCTAGTGGATTTATTTTGACTTTGGCAAAAGCAACCTGGAAGAGGTGCGGTGTGGATCGTTGGGTTGGTTTCCTTTTCATTTTGTTTTCTCTAAATAAGATTCACCCGTTGCACAAAGCATGTAATTGTTCCAGAGATGACGTCAGACGTGGAAATTGTAACTGCCCACTGAAGGCAGCTCACTGCCTACAGCGAGCCAGCAGAGGCTGGCAGTGCTGCAGGTGCCACTGCCGTGCAGGCTGCCCTGACTTTGCCCCATCCTTTGACTGAGGTTCAAGGCAAAAGGTGTTCACATCCCAAGTGTGTTACTGAAAGATATAAATGGAAAATAGTTCAACCAAGTAAGGGGGATGTGCATAATGGCCTTGTGCTAATTCCAGTCTGGGGTCACTGGGCCCTCTATTTTCTGCATAGTTGAAATAGCTGTGTCCAGATGATGAAGATGATGACAATTATCTTCCCCATCCTCCAGAGACCACACAAAGCTAAGCCTTTTCCTTTTACTTTCTCCTCATTTTCTTTTATTCCTGGTTTGTCATGACTTTTGACATTGACACGAGGCTATTTTCTAGAGGAATTTCCTTTGCCTTCTTGGCTTTCGGTAATGTAAGCATTTTGTTAAGAGTTTTTTCTTTGAAGATGTATTTTTTTCTTAAGACTGCCTCTCACAGAAGTCAGCTGGTGAATTAGTAGCCCTTATTTCCTCCTTGGCTTCAGAAAAATGGTAAATTACTTCAAGTTTTCCTCTGACCTGTTTTTATTTTCAGTAAAACAAGCCTTTTTAAGAAAACACCAGGAAAGGGATGACAAGCTCTGGAGTTTGTGTTCATTTTGAAGGCTGAGAGCTGCAGCAGGGGCTCCCTCAGCCCTCAGCTGTGTACATTGGCTTCTGCAGCGAGGAAGGCTGAGCAGGGAAGTCTGATGGCAGCCGCAGCCTGCCCTCAGAGATGAGCTGGGATGCATCCCAGTGCCCAGCTGGGAATTCCCAGGGGTGTCTGCAACCTCTTCTGTTAGCAAGCCAGTGGCAGCTTTGCCTGCATAGTCAAGGCAGTGGTAAACTGCTATGTTTCCAGCTTGGGTTCTCTCTTCTTCTCAGAGCAGTATCTGGTTTTAAACCTGATGCAAAACCACAGAGTACATGGGTAAGCACATCACATACCCTTAGCAGCATGGTTTGCAAGGGGGATGTTTGCTTGCAGACCTCATTTCTCCCCTAATAAGTAGACCCGTGGAATTGTTCAAAGGAGGGCAGATTTCTAGAAATGTCTCTGCTCTATCAGTGTGGCAGTGCTGAGACTGAAAAGGTAGCATAGCTATTAGTTGCAAATGTATGTTGCATTTGCACATACCATGGACCAAAGTCTCTACAAGGATAAATTGGCCTCGTGACACCAGCGCTTGGAGATTACCACTTTGCTTACTGGTCTTTTATTAGATGCAGAGAAGTCACCCAAAGAAGTTCATGGTGCATGTACCCTAACAGTAGTTTAATCTCTGGTTTAACAAGGGGTCTTTGTAATATTCATGTACACAGATGCAGCATTTCTAAATTGCCAACACAACAGCAGAAGCTTAAGTGCAATTTTTATTCCAATAAAGATGTGATGAAATTATGCCTAATGGTCTGCAGACTGCACTTTTATATGCACTTGCAATGGTCCCATTGACTTCAACTGCTGTTGTCAAGGTATTTCAGTACTACTGAGCTAAGGATCATTACCCTGTGCTATTACAATACATTAAACTAATGCTACCATTTTTCCATTATAACAACAGTACCTGGTGACTGAAGGCTACCTCTGACCCAATAATTTGCAATCAGATATTTGTTTCAGATTCCAAAATACCTATCAATCGTGAGGCTCGATGAAAACGTCCAGATCTGACTAGCCCCTATCTCCACCCATGTCTTTACTTCTTCGCATACAGACAGAACAAACGGCACTGGTGAATAGTTGAGAGATATTAATATTTTTGAGAACATAAGGGTTTTAGTTTCTAAGTTGAGTAAAACTACATTTAAACTCAGCTTTCATTGACTTCCACGCAGACCATTTTGGAATGATGTATCTACACGGTGTGTATCTCAACTCCCAAAGCTTGTGTCCTTCAAAAGCAACGACTCCCTGACTGTTGTTGATGCAGCACACACCAGGGAATACTCATACAAGTGTCCTGGAGCTGAGCTAACTCATCTGATTTCTGTTATTAAAACCAACCCACCATTTTTATCTCGAGTCCTATTTGCTCTAAAATAACAGAAAATACCTTATTTAAGTGCTGCGGGGAGATAGCTTTGCAGAGATTACTTTACTGGTTGCTAAGAAATTAAAATAAATTAAATACATAAAGGAAAGAAAATTCACTGGTTATGTAGCCTTTGCTACACTTCCTGATTGTTTGCTACTTCTTTATCTTTTTCTACTGCCTAAAAAATAGAAGACAGTAAAGGAACAATTAGAAAAAGCTTGAACAGTTGACTGAAATTACCTTTACAATAGTGAACTGCAGACTAGACGTGAAAAAAGCAGAAACTATGACCCTGAGTTCCCTTGGAAACCTCTGCAAACCCATCTTAAAAATGTACACACAACATCTGCCAGACAAACTGGAACGAGGACTTGATAACTGAAACAGAATCCAGATGTGCACAAATATGGACTTCTTGCTCTTTCTTCTACATCACTTGCACTGCACATCTACATCTAAGAGATATGCAAAACCATAACTGATTCATATAGCAGAACCTTTTGATATTGTTTGTGGCCCCCAATCCTGGAGTTACTTCTTTATTGTTATGTGGTGTTTGCCATTAAGGTGGGAGAGAACATTCACCATATCTACTCTCTGTATCCTTGTCTTTTTAAGAACCATCTTTTAAGAGCCATTCTTCAAGATGAAAATAGTGTTATGAAAGAACAAATAATGAAGTTATGCACTGGAAAACTGTTTTTCAAAACATCAGGCCAGCAAGTTTCATTGCAAATGTATTTCATGGTTCAAACACAGGGCTTATTCTAAAATGCCAAAGAATTTTGCTTGTGGAACAGATTCAGCTTTGATTTCAGAAGACCACATTTGGCCTCAAACTCAGAAGACCAATTTTCTGTGCTACACAAAGTTACAGATACAGAATCACCTCTTTGTGCACCTCTGCATCAAGTCGGATGCCCACTTACTTTAAATGACAGATTTTCTCTGCATAAGGTCCAGTAGCCTACACACCAGTATTGCCATACTGGATGTCTTCAAACATAATGCTCTTTGGACAGTGTGGCACCTTTCATGTGCCTTGATGAACACAAAATTAAATCAAGAAAGAAAAGGATTGGCTGGTGCAGGATCAGTATAGTCCTGTGTAAGAGGACGCCAAGTTGCAGTCCTGGTTAGGTTCAGGAGACCTGGGCACCCTTTACCTTCTGGTGGGTATCTCCCACTGATGAGGAGGGAGAAACCAGCTCTCTGTATTGCCAGAGGACAGCAAAAGAAAGTGGTCAGCTGCTATCCTTGGGGCTGGACAAGTCACCTCATCGGTGTTGTCACACTGGGTGAGAGTGGTAGAGGCAGATCATAGAATCAGAGAAATGCTTCAGTTGGAAAAGACCTTCAAGATCATCAAGTCCAACAGTTAACCTAACACTGCCAATCCCACCACTAAACCATGTCCCTAAGCACCTCATCTACATGTTCTTAAATACCTCCAGGAATTCTGTCCTAGCCACTTCCCTGGGCAGCCTGTGCCACTGCTTTCAGTGAAGTTTTTTTAATGTCCAACCTAAACCTCCCCTGACTCACCTTAAGCCCATTTCATCTTGTCCTGTCACTAGCTACCTGGGAGAAGACACCATCCCTCACCTCACTACAACCTCCTTTCAGGTAGTTGTAAAGAGTTAGAATGTCCCCCATGAGCCTTCTCCAGGTTAAAAAACCCATTTCCCTCTGCTGCTCCACTTAAGACCTGTGCTCTATACACTATACATGAAAAATGTGTATGTATCAGCACCACTCTGCTCTCCTGGCTGGGTAGCCCACTCATGATTAGTAGAGATTTTGTTTCAATTCTTTGCACTCTATTTTGCTGCTAAAATTTGGACATTTACCATTTGCAGATAGTAGTATACTTCTGTGAAATAGTACTGATGATGCAGTGGCATCAATTACTTGCCTTTCAAAGGTGTCCATTGTCTAGAAGCTGGTTCTCAAGCAATAACCTTCTTTTGTAAGCACACAAAGGTGTGCGTGCAAATATCTACAGAACACTTTACAACTCCCAGCCCCTCCATGTAAAGGTGCATATCACTTAAACATGCAGATTTAAAATCCCCCTGCTGTAATACACAGCATAGCAGCTTCTGAAATGAGTACCAGAAGAGAAAGACTGAGGACATGGAGTACCTGCAGTAAAGAGCTGTATTCAGGCTTCTTTGATCAGACATGCATCTGTCTGAAAAATAACTGTGCTCCAGCTTAATCATCTCGCTCCTCACAACACTTAAAATAAACAAATTAATTCTACAGAGGGATTTAAATTGAACAAATGTATTCACTAGGGATTGCACAGTGGCATGACTGAATGGCTTAAAATACATCTAAGGTGAAACTGTTCTTCAAATTATCAGCAGATCTGCAGATTTGCTCTTTAAACAGGCTATGGACCTTGATAATAACATCCTTTCTTTAATTACCACAGATTTACAGACAGGCAACAATTCCAGAATGCCATTATGAGAGCTTACATAAACCTAACTGGGTTATTTAGCTATGAAATAGCCATAGCTCAGAAGGATGGGTCTTTGGAGTGGGGAGAAGGCAAGATGGTCTTTCTGTGTTGTAAAAGAAGCCTTCAAGATACTGCATGCAACTTCTGATGGACGTGTTGCAGTTGTGAGGGTTCAGGCACTGTTGCATTAATAATCCCACCTTACTGTGGCGGGGCATGATGCTGGAGCCTTTTTACTTTAAAAGGGTCACATTTCTTCTCTACCAGATGATGGTAACTGACCTTTTAAAATGTGTAGATAAATGAAGGAGCAATAAATTTAGTGCGTGTCATGATTAAAAGGAGCTGGTGTCACATTTCCCCCTTTTTTTATCTTCTCTTTAAAACGTGGCATTTACAAATAGAAGTGCTAGAGGACAATTCAGGAAGTGATTTGAAATTGTATTTTATTGGACACGATAACAGATTTTAGTATTGGGTTGCATGACTGAAATGTAGACTTATTAGGTATTAGTGTTGCATTATATTTCATATACTGACTGAATGAGTTTGATGAGCAAAGACAGAGGATTAGCATGCAAACTACCTCCATTGTTTCATATTAAAAAGTGAATATATAAGAGCTGAAAATGCAAATTTGTTTCAGTTACATGGTGCACATTTTTCAGTATGCAAATGTGCCACATCTGTGTATTTGTTTTGCTGCAGACACAACCAGCAAGAGTTTAGTGATGAAATCTGTTCTTAATTATGATAGCAGCTGTTGGAGCAGTAGCCATTTTTTTCCTCCTGATGTGAAGTTGCCTGATTTACTCATTTTTGTTCACATTTGTCAGGGCTGCCAGTGCAGAGAGAGAACTCTTTGTGAGGGGTTGCAATTTGTTTTCTGTGCGAGAGCCAGTGAAAATTGACTAAATCTGCCCAGCGGGGTAGTTTTATCTTTTCTTTTCCTGCATTGCAAGCTGTTGTACCTCTGCTCCAGCACAAGAGGCCTATAAAACTACCAAACAAATGAGAGAGCTGTTAAGTGTTCCAGCAAGTATCTTAAGCAGCAGTTCGTGTAAACGAACTATGCCTTAATGAAGAAGGAAAGAAACGTCTGACATCATAGCTGTGGGACAGATGGCGTTAATATAATGTATGGATAAAACACTTTGGAAGCTTTTTTTTTTCCTTCCTCGATTATTTCATTGCCATATATGAGCCCAGTTGACGACTGAAGTTTGTAAATGCCAGAGAGTTTAATGCTCCATTTCCTCAATATTTTGATAATAGAAAGAAAGAGTGGGAAGATTATAAAAGGATGATAAAAACCCCTCCTTTCTGAACACATGATCTCTTACAGTAATTCCTTAATGAGGCAGTGCTGTTACAAATCAACGCAGAAAACAACCAAGTATGCTTTGTAAGGCTAATGAAAAATTGGCTAAAAATTGCAATGCAAATGAAAACAGAATAAAAAGAAGACATAAGTTATTGATACTAAAACTTCTATGCTAAGAGCCTACCGAATGAAACATTTATGGTCTCCCTACAATCACAGACTAACAGTCTGTTTCACACTGGATTGTTTCCACACCAATATTTTGTGCCTTGGTTGGTTTTTTGTTTGGTTTGGTTTTTCGGTTGTTTTTATTTGGGTTTGGTTTTGTTTTTGTGTTGGGTTTGGGGTTTTTTTTTTGATCTAGGCAACACTAAATATAATCAGCTTTCATCCCTGCTCCTTTTTCAGTTAACTTTTTAATGCCTTATACTGCATAAACTGAAACCCACACTAAGTTGCCCCCAGAATATAGTGAGAGCAGGTACAGGCCTTGAAAGCATCTGCAAAATTTGGCATTCTTTATTGAGAGAACCAATTTGCTTTTGCTTCCACAAATAGCAAGAGTTCAGTGGGTTGTATAACTCTTCAGTTAAGGGAAGGAATCTCCCTTTTTTTATGCCATTCAACTTTTCCTCTTTCTCTTTTGACCTTTAAATCTTGCATTTAACTTAAAGAAATGCAAGATCATGAGAAAACGAGCGGGTGCAGATAAACTTTACCATGCTTATAAAGGAAGGATGTCTCAGAGTTAAGCTCTCTGAAATAGTCTGTAAATATAAAGTCTGTAAATATAAAAGGAGTTAACTGTTGTATTGTTTCTCAGTAGAAGAATATGCTTAAATATCATGGGGATGGTCATACTGGGAATTGATGGAAGGGGCATGGGTAGGATGGGATAGCTGTCAGGAAATCCTGTCCATAAGTAGTTGTTTACTTGAAAATAAAAACAAAACAAAGAACAAAGGAGAAAGGGGATTAAATACTGGATTCTGGTGAGGAACTGGAATAGTATGAGCAGGTAGTGGGTAGGCAAGAAGACACAGTGCTTTATGGAATGATGGGTATCGTGTACGACAGAAGGCCTGAACCTGGAGTACTGTCTGTTTGCTGCCAGTGCAGCCACCTTGGCTGTGGGACATCCTCAGTGGAATAAATGGCATGTCATACAATTTTAAAACTCATTTTATTTTTCTGAGCTTTCCAAGATGCCTGTGCATGGCCAATTTGACCCTTCTGAGCTGCATGTATTGTTGCCAAGTGTTAGAATGCAGTCTTGAATCTCTCCCGTTCCCCATATTTTCCTTCAAGTATGACTTCCTTCAGAAAGGTACTTCATCTCCAGTCAAGAAGCCCAGCAGCTATTGCTGCTGGAATATGAAAAGGATTTTTTTAACTTCTTGCCTATGTCACATGCATGGTGTCACTTGCTTCTTTTCATGAGAAGGAGGCTTGAGAGGGCAACAAGAGTCATAAATTTACAGGAGAAGTGAGGAAGATAGGGATTTTCCACAGAAAGTACACTTAAAATGTATCTTCTCTGCATTTTTTTATTTGTTGACCATTTCTTGTCTTCTGACTGGACCAGCCGTTAGATGTTTCTAATCTAGACATGGTCATGTGAACGAGTGACTCAAGGCTCCCATTGCACTCAGTTGAAATAAATAAGCTATTTTTAGGTGCGATTAATCTGACTTCCCCAAATGTCCATTTAGAATAAGATAAATCCTTAAAAGCATGTAACCTTCTCCATCAAGCAGCAAGGGAATGCAGAGCAGTTAGCTTACACGTAGATGGCTACAGTTAGTCAAATAAACCCCTTTCTTTCTGTGTCTGTTTTCTATTGCTGCTGTGCCAGCATGTTACATACCTAAATAATTACTGTAGTTTGGAACAGTAGTCACTGAGCCTAGAGCTGTAAATTGCATATTATTCAGTTAGTAGGGTTTTTTTTCACTCAAAAAAAGCACCATTTACAAGAGGTTATAGGTTTTAGCAAGGTGTCTTTACACTTTAGTATTGTGATTACAGTAATAAATACACAAAAATGTTGCTCTGTAGCATTATGTCACTGAAATTTGCTGACACAGTAGATTCAAAATGGGATGTGGTGAATTATGACTTATGACTTCAGCATATGTTACAGAGGGTACTTTAATAGGAGAGGTGCATACGATACTAATTACACTGTGAAATCACACTAGAGTAATACTTCAAGTAATCACACTGCAAAGTGACAACATTTTCTTGAAAGACATCTTCACAGGGATGCCGTCTGTTCCAACATTTTATGCCTTTTCCTATGACATAAAAAAGCATTTACTTTTCTGTTGGCAAATGTTTTCACATATATTCCACCTAAAACCATTTGGATCAACACATGGGGTTGGGTCATGGCTTAAGCCACTGGGCAGCTAAACATCACACTGCCTGCCCCCAGTGGGACCAGAGAGAGAACTGGAAATAAAAATAAAATAGTGGGTTGAGATAAAGACAACTTAGTAAGTCAGAAAAGGAAAGGAAAATAACAATAATAATAATAATAATGAATAATAGAATTAGAAGATACAAAACGAGTGGTCCCCAAACAGCCTGCCCAGTAGTTTGTATGCTGAGCATGACATCATATGGTATAGAACATCCCTTTGGCCAGTTGGCATCAGCTGTCCTGGCTGTCTCCCCTCCCAGCTTCTTGTGCCACCCAGCCTGCTCGCTGTCAGGGCAATATGAGAAGGTGAAGAGTCCTTGACCACTGCTTAGCAACAACTAAAAACATCAACATGTTACCAACATTATTCTCATCTTAAATCCAAAACACAGCAGTGCACCAGCTACTGGGAAGAAAATTAACTCTATCCCAGCCAAACCCAGGACAGATTGTAAAGCTGATCCCCTTGATGACTTGGAGTGAAAATAGGGCAGATACAGTCTTCCTGTTTAGGCAGAGAAAAGACTTAAAGACATATTATAGATGTCACCTCCTGCTGCCTGGCAACTTGCTGGCTCTCAGCCAAGGTAAGGGAAAAAGATACCCTGTATTGAACACCCCAAAAACAGAACAGTGAAGAAATGTATTCTGTCAGGAATTTGGAGAGGAAACCATGCCAATCCCTGCTGCTCTGAGTAGCAGCTTGGTAATAATCCCCTAGGACTAGGGATGAAAACTGTGGGACAGTTGCTGCACTCCTGCTTCTTCACCTCCCCACCCCACGTTCCCACGAATACATCACATTTAAGTACAAAAGAGACAGCCCTCTGCCCCGATGGAGGTGCACACAGGAATTCCCTGAGACTCCCCCCCAGCACCCCATTCCACGTGGAATATGCTCGTTCTTGCGATGCTGGTAAGCTCCATTGCCCCTTCAAGATGTTCATAGGGTTTTTTATTTTTTTTCCCATGGATGTTACGAGTTTCATCTTCCCAGAATGACTTGGACAACTACATGAGTCCTGGAGCTACAGTTCAAAAAATAGCAGGTCACAGAAAAGTGCATAATGCATAAAATCTACATTGATGTAGCTTAAAAATTCAGAATACCAGGTTTGCTTTCAGTCCTTTCTAGACAAAGTGTATTATCTTTATCATGTAGATCAAGACAAGAGGAGAAGTCCTGGCTCCATTGAAGGAAAGCTTTCTCATGAGCTTCAAGGTTTTTCTAAAAAGTTTGACATATTTTGGATAGAGCTAGGTTGGTTTTCTTCATGTGAATAGTGAATTCTCCAGAGTAGTTGGTGGAGAGATGAACAGAACTAACTGCTTTAACTGGAGAAAATAAAAAAGGGATAAATGTTGACATAGCTAATTCCAGATTTTCCAATGTTTCAGATTTTAAGTGACAGAATTCCCTCATTTCAGGATTTTGCTTTGTTTCTTACTTTTTCAAGGGATGAAATGATCATAATATCATAACATTTAGTTTTAAATCAAGCACGCTGTTTTGATTGATGTGGCATAATTAATTTATTATTTCTTCTTTCCTTTTTAAAGAAGCAACAAACCAAACATATTCAGCTCAAAAAAGAACAGTTTTCCTTACAATTTTTACTTCAGCTACCAACGCAGAAAAGCCATTATTTTCACATTCTTAATTCATGGTGAAGTCTTAGGAGCTATTTTGGCCTGTCACTTGATGGGCCTATTGCATAAAATATCTTAAATATTTATGAACATATCAAACCCGATGACACAAGTAGCTTGACTATCAGATTTGTTTTCTGAAGTAAACTTTACAGATATAACTCTGTATAATGAAGAAAGTCTTGCTTAAACTGATGTCAGAAACATTTCATTATGAAACATATGGTTTAAAACAGAAGGGACACACCACACTCCCAGAAGGTATTTTTTGTCCTCCCAATCTTGGGTCAGTGTAGACTGAACTATACTAAATGTTTAATTCATGGCCAAGAAATATGTGATTTTTAGTAGGTTTTCCTGCTGGAGTACAGCTCTCTGTGACTTAATTGGAAATTTAATTTAATTTAAATTGAAAAGTGTTTTTCACTTGTGAAGTATTCCCATCAGAAATCTAGGATATCTTGCAGAATTAAACTCTGTATCATTGTTAAACTCTTTCTTGACTATTTCTCATCTATGTTCTCTCATAGTCATAAATCCCTGTGTTTGAATTTTGCATTGTGTGTATTTTATGAGATGTTCCCTTCTTTAATGCATTCATTTTTTTCCTAAAGAAAAAGTGATAATGCAAATAAATAATTAACAGGGAAGTTGAAAAGTGATTAATTTCTTGAGCATTGGCTGAGAAAGTGTTGCAGCAAACCCAGAATAGAGGTGTTTTGTATAAAGAACTAGCTAATACAAAAGATCCCAACCTTGCCCTGAGGGAACCTGTGGGCACCTTTCCAGGAGCATCAGGACAGTATTAGCATCACAGGCAGTGGACAGTATTTGCCATTTGCTTGCAGAAGTCCTTGTGTTTGGAGTCCTCCATCTGAACTGGCTGCCTTCTCCTGCCAAAGTGGGGCGAGTAGTCCTAAATGCCACAGGAGGCAGAGTTCTAGAGCTACAGCTGTTGGAGGCAAGAGGGATACGAGCTGCATGAGAGAAGTGTGTGCCTCTGATCACACTTCAGCAAGTCCTATGTTAACCTTTAAAAAACCATCTATTTCAGTCAGCAATGTCCTAGCACTTTGGCCACAGAAATTTTATCCATTGGTGCACTAAGGGAGTGATAGAAGGGAAGAAGGAGAACAGGAGAAAGTAGTGGGGCAATTAAAACAAGCACACAAATACACAGAATAGTCAAGTACTACGTTGCTGACTGGCCACATTCCCACTCTGACCGTTACTTCTGTCCTCAACTCACCTCTGGCTGCAGAGGCAGGGAAAGCATTGCTGACCATGGCAGTGTTCTGGTGCTAGTTCAGTACCAGCTCCTGTAGCAGCACTGGAAAAGCTGGAGAAAGGTGGCTATACTCATGGGGATTTGTACTTCATTTTCCATGGGGCTGGAGGAAAGGATGCACAGAGTGGTGGATCGACATAGATACCAGCAGCACTTGGCTGCTGCATG
Source organism: Chloroceryle aenea (assembly GCA_013399075.1). Lineage (NCBI taxonomy): Eukaryota > Metazoa > Chordata > Aves > Coraciiformes > Cerylidae > Chloroceryle > Chloroceryle aenea. The sequence continues at coordinate 144,059 of VWZY01003702.1, read as the reverse complement.
GTATTAACGTGTGAAGGACAGGCTCAGGTTTTCCCAAACTGAGAAACTGGATGCTCATCTCTAGGCATTGACCTGATGTTCTGTCTATTTGCCATCTCACCCAGGGACTGCTGCTGCTGTGCAATGCAACTTCCTGAGGTTTTTTGCAAAGAGTGGGAAATGCTGAGAGGGTTCACCATTGGGAGGTTGCTTCTTTTTGTGTTAATTTGGCAGCTCTTGCAGTTGCTTTAGTTGCTCGTAAGCTGGGGACAGCTGCTGTTGGTCTAGCATGGCCTGAGACTTTTCTGTTCTGCCCTGAAGTAGCAGCACCTAAGGAGCACCACAGCTGGAGTGGGGGGAGTTCAGAGTGCTGATGAGTGCCCAGCCTTGAAACCAAAACCCACCAGACCTTGCCTACTCTGAGGCTCTAATTTTGAAACTCCTGGCTCAGACTTTAAAAATAATAATCTCTGAAATAATTTTCCTAAATATGATACGCAGGAAAAAAAAAATAAAAATAGGTGAGGAGTAGATGGATCAATATGAACTATATATGGCCTTATTTGTATTCATGGTAAGGCCCCTTTATCTTTCTTTTTATCTCCATTATAAAGGAGCCCTAAAATTAGTGTAGAAATTGCAATTTAAATTCCATTACATTCACTGTAAAGAGATACACTGTCAGGATGAAGGAGGAGAGGCATGGTTTAGTGATAATGAGAATCAGGCCCATTATTCCCCAGAAATTCATTTCGTTTGAGCCAGAGAAGGGGAAATTCTAGGTCATTTCAGTAGTTATTTTATTCTGTAAAGAATAAATAAAGCAGACTCTGTACCACTGGCAAATTTGATCTATAATGCCTCATGCACAAATCAGATTGTTCAAATGAACCTCGATGGCTGCAGAGAGGCGTAAGAGAGACTGACAGGGAGAACTTGGTTTGCAGAAAATAAGTCTCTGCTCTGCAGCTGGTTGACTTGCTCACCTCTCCTGTACATCAATGCATTTTACTGGTGGGTTTGCCCATACGTTGTTAAGTTCATGTACTTAAGTAAGCTTTTTTAACTGGTTGCATTTAGCAAACACTATTTCTATGTGGGTATCCACAGACTTTGGGAAATATTAAACTTTGTTCATCAGTGTGCTCTCCTAAACCACTTTGACTATAATCTCCTCAAGCCAGGAGCACTTACTGTCACTGATAAAATGCTCACCGTGTTTACCAGTGTTTCAAGGGCTTTCTCAGTGTTGAGAAAACAGTAGTAAAGTGTGTTTACTCACTCTTCTTCATGGCTTAAAGATGGCTTAAGGGATTTAACCGAAGCAACTTATCAGATAAGGCCAATTGTGAACCATATTAGCCCAAATGGTAAACATTTTGAAAAGCTGTGACCTCACAAAGCAAAAAATTATAAATATGACTATTTTTGGATTAGATGACCCTTAGGAAATTATCTTCTCCCGTTCATGACATGTTGGGGAAAATCAGTGTAATTTTTTCTTTGCCTATTGTATGTACACTAACACTTACTAAAAAACAGAATGTTTGTGTAGACTAGTGTAATCCCTATGCTGATTTTAACACCAGCATGATGTATTTTTATTATCACAACCTTCTTACTTTGCAAATAATGGCATTTAGATTGAAAAAACCCCAAAAGCAGCACAGGTATACCTTTCTGAATTTCTATTCTTTGCTAGCTTTTAATTCCATAAGGGGTGTGAATACAAATGGTTGGTGAACAGAGAAAGGAGAACTTGTGTTAATAGTTTGTAGATCAGTCTCTCCATCTCCCTGGAGGATTTTATCTTCCAGCTGCAGTAGTATGATGAGGTATATGGCTGGAGTTTGTTTCAATTAATGTTTTAGGCTTGTCACACCAGAGAGTTTGGGTTTCCACCACTGTGTCTAAGTGTTGAAAAGCACACTTATTTCTCTGCTTAATAATGAGTTCACGGGTGTTAAATTAGAATGATTTCAATCTCTGGTATAAAGTCAGGCATCAACTAATTTCTCAGTGTTGATTAGGTCAAGCTGAAGAATTTTAGGCAACAATTTTAAAGCCCAGTTCTAAATTGCTTCTTTAGTCCAAGGCGCTGCAGCTCTGCACCTGAAAGGTTTTGGTGTTTTGTATCTGAAGAAAGACTACCTTTACAGTCAGGAAACCCAACTGGTATAGGACACAATAAATTTGACTGACTGTATCTCTCACTGTAATACCTAAACATCCTTTCACCTCAGATCACTGCTAAGGTTAACTACCTTTCGGAGTACTGCTTAAATGCAATGCAGAAATGGTGGCTTCTGGAATTAACGACTGTTTCTGCTGGTTTGGATGTCTCTCATGTTCTGATTACAGGACTTGACGCCAGGCTCTTATTAAGAAAATGTCTCATTAATACACAACTTCTAGAAGGGAAGAATCCTCAGCAGACATCCCCTTCTATTCAGCAGATTACAACACAAGGTTCCTGCCACAGCCATTTAAAAATGAAATGGAACCAAGCAACCTAATTAAAATAATATCTGCAGAAGCTTTATGTGCCACGAAAGACCCATACACGAGGTATGAAGAATCATTTTCTGTAAAAGGTTTCACAAACAGAAAACAAAAGAAGCATCTAGATTCAAAGGAAAGAAAAATATTCTGAAGGAGAGAACAAAATATTTTTGTGCGTTTAATAACTCCTAAGACCAGCCTCAATCAAAACTGCATTCACATTAAGACAGAGAAAAGAAGATGGAGACAGTGCTAGTTTTGCAATATCTCTTACCCCGGGTAATGTTTTCCGAAACGTGTGGAATGCTACAGAATTGTCAAAGGCTATCTAGCAACTTTGACACGATCCAAACCCATGAATATACACATATGCAAGGACCAGAAAAAAAGTAAGTGGCTAAGATTCATTCTTTCCCGAGCAGAGTTGTGAGAAGGCCTTTTAAACATCAATTTAAACCTGTTTAATCTCTCTGCAGAAGGACATGAGACTTGTGCTGGATTTAAGCAAGGGCAAAACCATCTAGTCTCAATTAGCAGCACTTCAGCAGAGAGAGATGGGGGAAATGATCCTTTCGGAGCTTGTTTTAAGAAAGCTTGCACTCGGTGAACAAGTAGCTGCTGTTAATAGGGCATCTATAAAAATCTCTCCTTTATCTATGTTTGCATTCAGTTAACTGCAATGTAGAGATAAGCTGCAAAACAAAAGAGAGGGCTTACTTTTGAGAGCTGTTCATATAGCTGATGACAAGAGGTGATAGAAGTTCTGCCAGGGTTGAGCATTGGTGGAGGATGCTGAGAGGAGCGGGTTTAACTTTACTAAGCAATCAATATACAGCATCTGAAGGTCAAAGGAACTTGAGAGTGTTTGAAAAATATATGAGGTAAGTCAAGAAATTTGAGGGGGTTGCAAACTGTACATCTGTCTTTGGGTCATTTTTTTGGACAGACATAGAGTCGATGTGATTTTTTTTCACAGCTTGTATAAGAGTGTGTTTGGGTAATGATATTAAGGCCAGGTATGACAGTTGTTACCACTGCTGAATAAGGGTGCAGGTGTACCCCAGTAATATAGGTATTCTACTGGCATATCCCAGCTCCTCCAACACGTATACGGGCAGCTCCCAAAGTCCTTGGCTCATTGGGATGCCCAGTAGTGATTGCTCCCAGCTTATCCCAGCAGCATTGCTCCCCATGCTGGAGAGCTATCAGGAAACCGCATCGTCTAGCAAGAAACCAGTCCAGTGGGGAGATGTGTGTCTAAGGTTCACAGTGTTTTTCTGCAGTAATGTTCTACTGCGAGACAGGCTGCAGCACTCCAAAAACGTGGTCCCTCTGCAAACAGCCCCCAAGCTGCAGCTGAAGCTTGAAATGTACATTATTAATGCATGTTGTCTCCTTCCAGCTGCAGTGTATAAAACTGGCTCCATGGTTATTATCAGATATGGATATACTGCTAACAGCTTCCTCTTAAGTGAACTAATGTCATCTAAAACATACTTATGTCTGTGTCAGATACCTGTGGTTGAAAGACATAATTTCACTGAAAGTCCTAATGCACAGTATTTTGAGGAGTGTTTTCAAAAAACCGTTGCATTTTATAGATGAGCCAAAGATTCATCAATACCCTTCAGGCCATCTGTTCCTTTTCCTGATCACCTTTTCCACAGTATGGTGTGGTTTCTATCCAATTCTTTTCCTTTGATTCCTTTCTTCATAAAATGGAGCTAAAACCCCACGTATCGTACATTTGCTTGTCTTCCAAAGGCAAGCTTTGTGGAGGATCATTATCTGTAAAGTTCAGTGCCAGGAAAGGCAAAAGTGTGCTTTGCATATATACAGCATATGTTATACACGGTTATTATTTAAAGTAAACCTGTAAAAGAGTAATGTAAATACATGGTAAGAATTTTAAAAGGTTCAGCCCTGGCCTCAATTACCACTGACTCAAATGTGAGCAGAGGGAGGGTGAATTCAGCAAGAGTGCTCTTGAAAATCTCACCCATGTGTTGGTTTGGGGTTTTTCTTTAGAAAAAAGGCTAGATTGGAGATGGAGAAACAGCGAGCATGTTCTGGTCTCCATCAAATGGTGTTTGCTGAGCAAGTAGCAGAAACAGAGGATATTTAGGGGGTGCCACAAAAATACCTTCCTCCCCATGAGGACTTTGAGAAACAAGTCTCTTGGTGCATCTCTTGCAGGGCACCCAGAAGCAGTCGAGCGACACACACACACACTCTTTCTGTTTATGTGACAAGTTTTCCAGTTGGAAAAGCTAATGAATGAAATGCCACAAGTATGGCAGTGCAGGGATGCTCATTGCTCTTCAGGCTGGAAAACGCTTCTTGTGCTGAAATCACCCAGTTGTGCGTGTGCTTGTCTGTGTGCGTGCGTGTGTGTACTGTGTGTGTCTGTGCCTCTGTATATCACTGTCTGTGTGCACAAACAGGCTGCTGCCCTGGCAACCTGCATCTGGAGCCTGTGCCACAGTTGCCTGTGAACGCCTCTTCCAACAAGGTGGAGGGGCTGGGACGTCCCCAGCCTCGCCACCCTTCTGCTACAGGAGGGGTGGCCTCGCTTCACCCCTGCCTGCACCTGCTGACACCATTGCCTGCCAGGGCAAACCCTGCCAGCCTTGCCAGCTGCCATCTCAGCTGGACAGTGTAAGGGACTGGGTACAGTTTTTCTGTAGCTGACTTGATAGAGGTGAAAGGATAGACGTGCTTTCAGGTTTTGGACTCCCATTCCTTCTTTGTGTCATCCCACAGTCAGCTGATTATGTGACTACAAACTACTCCAGAGTAGTTTGCACACAGCTCCCAGGCTGGGGTACCTCCCATGGCTCCCCAAGGCATTGCAGGAGAGGGAGGTGAATGGGTAACCCAAAAGGAGCTACCCCACCATGGCCAGGCAGAGGTCAGAGGGCTCAGTCACACCAGTTCTACCCGCCTGGGGACCGGGCTCTCCTGACAGCTTCCTGAAGCAGGTGGTATGTGTCTGAAGGGTCAGCAAAGTGGTTTGTAGCTGGCCCAGAGGGGCAGGGAGGTTGATAGCACCAGTCACAGCTTAATGAGCATTGCACTGAGCTCCTGCATTTGATTTAGGCTTTGGCTCCAGCTCTGGCACATGGTGTCTTAAAAGCACTGCCTAAATGTTCTGCCGTGGCATCTCACCACTGAACAGCTAAACCTTTCTGGACAAAGGACGTGGTCTTTCTTGCAAGTGCTTGTCCAATGTCTGGCAAGCATGCCCAACAGCTCACTCTTCTTCCTCCTGATTACCATGGCAGTGATTCTCCTTCACACCAATCTTTTCCTATCTCATTTCTTATGTCATCTCCTCGACTGCCCCTGAACAATTTATTTCAGAGGCTGTGAGTCCTGGCCTGACAGCTTTCTCAAAGGTCCACATCTCTGTTGCATAGAGCAGGGCTGAGAGCATGCATGCAGAACAGTGTCATTTTTGGACCTCAGGAGAATCCCTTGTCTTTCCACATAGGCTTCGTGCTTCTCTGGGGCGGCGGTGCCAGTGCTGTCCCCTTGGAGCAGTCATTGTCCTCTATGACGACGCTTCTGAATTAGACAAAGCTATCTGCATTTTCCACTTTGCAGCCTTCTATTTTAGTGTCTTTGCTGTCTGGTGTTTTTCCTTTGTAGAGGTCTGTGCTGCATTCTATGCATCTGACTGTGGTTAAACCCTCCAGGCTTAGCCCCGTTTTCTTTTGATGCCTGTCTAATCATTAGCAGGCACATTTTCCTTGTTTCTGTTTATGCATACCTCTTGCATCAGGTCCTGCAGAAGATGGGTGAGCTTTTATCCAGGGAATGATCACAAAGTGTTGCTTACAGAAGTTTTGGAAGCTGACTCTGTAAGCCATCTCAGCAATACATGAGAGGACATGTTGGAGTATGCTCATTCTGCCCGTGCTATCTGCCTCACAGAAGCTTAGATTCCTGTGGGCAAGTTACTTTCTTGGAGTGAAGGCATGTTGGGTCAGTGAGTGGGGAAAGGAGAAATGCCAGGCAAGTTCTTTCAATACTCTACATGCTTTACAGAAGATCAGAAAGGCAGTGACTTTTGCATTTCAGGAGCTTCTGTTGTCCTTCAACATTGATTTCATGTTGTCCAGGATCAGTGGCACCACCCTGTCTTTTGATCAATCCATATCCAACATGGTAAGGACCCTTCTGGGCAGTGAACTTGAGGCACCATTTGGTGGAGGGATGGATGGTAGCACTGTGTGTCCCACCCGTGCCTTCTCTCTGGACAACTGGGAAGAGCTTAGGCCCATGGCAAAGTATGGAGTGGTTTTGAGATTTTCTCCTTGGGAATGCCCCAGACCCGGCTCTAGATTGCAGGTCTCTGTGTACTTGGCCTCATGGCAGTCAGCTAGAGTCAAGCTGGATAGCTCAGGCCCCTTCCTTCTTTGCTACAAGAGGTTGTCTCCATTCCCCACCCCAAGTGTTTCTCTATCCAGACTCCACATCCCATCCCACCCCACCCCACCAGGCCTTGCACCTCTGTGGAGGCCAAACACAACTTCTGAAGTGTAGAAATCACCTGCAGCAGTTGCTCCATCCCAACCCCACCGAGAAATGCTTGGGGTAGAGAAGGGAGACCACATCTTCTAGCAAAGGAGGAGGAAGCCTGAGCTGTCAAGCTTGAAACTGGCCAAAAGTCATAAGAGAAGTGGAATCAGAGCTGTTTGTTGTAATGGCATCATCTGCCATAAAGAAAGGAGCTGACTGACTGTGGCTGGAGCATGAGTGAAATTCTGTTTGCTTTTTTTCAAGGGCATGCTGATATTGTGTTACCTACAACCTCACCTCTTATTTGTCTTCCTTAAGGGTCTCAAATCCAGGTAGCATCTGGTTTTTGTTTGGGAACTGCCTGGTGTATTGGAAATGCTCTTGAAGTAAACAAATGAAGACAATGATAATGGCAGTGTAATGTGGAAAAGTTGGGAAGCAAAATTACTGATCCCCCTGAAAGAACATCAAAGTCTGGGTCAAATTTGGCTCTTCTTACATTCACACGGGACAGGGGAGTGGAAGCTGCTTGGATTTGGCAGGGGGCAGGATTTGGGGGCAGAAATTTGATTTTTCTGGGCTCAGATTTAGATGGAAGGAAAAGCAGGAGAACTCTGCTCCTGATTATGCTGTAAATCAAATTAACTTTACACATCTGCTACGTCTTTCAAGTTTAGCGTTCTCTGAATTACTGCCTTCATGTTTACACTGTTAAAAGACTAATGCATTAGTAAGCAGCAATCACCACAGCTTTGCTCTGCATTAGCAAAAAGCAAGGGAAAGAAAAACAAACGAACCCTCTTCACCGAGAAGGACTGTCAGGGATTACTGCCTGTGCACGTTGTGACAAACCAAACAGCCTCCAGGGTGCTCATCTCCGCTGCTGCTCACTTCATGTTTTATCCATTACATGAACACGATGATGGTATTTTTTCTTATTTCTTGACATCACTTTTACCACACCAGTGAAATTTAACGTGCAGTCGTTTTGGCTCAGTGTAAGAGGTAATGTCATATAAATTAGTTTTGAAGAAGTCATTTTCTTGTTAATCGTGGAATTAAAAAACCTCCCTTGTTCATTGTGTGTGGTTTGAAGAGAAGAACCTGGGTTCAGCAGGTTTAAATCTGGTAAGATTAAGGCAGATAGGCAAGACTTTTCTTACATTACCAGATTTTATTGCTGCCATGTTTTGGGGGGAAGTATCTACATTTTAAACTTAAAATATAACTTAAAAATATATAAACTTAAAAAAATATAAACTTAAAATATAACAGTTAGGTTAATCACATAGAGAAGTCAGCTGTTAATACAGTACTACTGTGATCTATAGCTATTTTTTAAAGGGTCATTCAAAAAGAGGAGGAATTGTTTGAGCAAATGGTTTTATTATAAATGTATTGGAATTATGCTCAGTAATGAAGTTGATGTTCCCTGGGAAAAAAAGCTTTTCCCTTCTTCTCTGTTGTATGTCACTCCTTATTTGCATTTTTAAAACATTTTCATTGCACTCTGTGGAGTTTCCTCAGAATTTAACATAGCTGAAAGTGGTATTTGTCTCCAGTTTCTCTGGGAAAAGAGTAATAACTGCTACCAAGAAGATGGAGAATTTCCGATTGTTAGGTTTTGCCATTAAACTAATTAGAAAATTACATATTGCCTGGCATGATTGTCTTTGAGCTTCAAACTCCATTGGTTATGTCAGGGTTAGAGGGCATATACGGCTGGCATCCCAGATGGGATTTGTATTATCAGGAAAATTCTGGTTTTGACAGGGCTATCGTGGTGTCCCACTGCTCACCTTCGTCAGTACTGTACAGACTGCTTTCTTCTTCAAAGACTGGCTCATCTCTCGTGCTTCTGATGTAGAAAACACATCAGACACAGCAAGAACTCCCCAGATCTTGAGGTGGATTTCCCCTGAAAATGATTTAGCTCGCTGCCTTTATCTTCAATCAAACTTGGCAGCCAGACAGCACAATCCGTTGCCACTCACATCTTGCTTTGTAAGAAAGTTCCCCTTAACCTAACGGGAGCCATTTGATCCTTTCCAAACCACAAGCTGTCACTGGTGAGGTCCTACTTTTCAAATACTGCACGGTGACTGCCAACAGTTATTTTGCCCTTGTCACCACCATCATCATCCATTGTTCTTTTTTCCCCAATGTTCTTCATCTCCCCCAGCTAAATATAGTCTTACATGGAAACAAAGGCAGGAAAATGATCTTCATTTGATTGTGCATGATAATGTGGAATAAAAACCAAAAGTCACGTGGTAGTAAACACTTAGGAATGATACAAATGCAGATTTAATGTGAGACTGATTTGTGGAATGAAGGAAGGTTGTAATACCTTCCTGACCACAGTGTTTTGTAGAAACAGACCTTTACTCAAAAATGATCTGTATCCTAAAGGGGAAACCAAACTGATTTGAAAACAAACAAACAAGCCAACCAACCAACAACAACAAAACACTTCAATTTGTGCTGGTTTAATACATGTGGATATTATTTCAGAGATTTTACCTATAGGTAGGATTGGTTTTGTTGAGTTCTGTCCTCTAACCCTGATGCATCTTTTTGGGGCGGACAGAGCGCTCTCATCTGTCTGCCTAGTGTCCATCCCTCAAAGGTATGAAGCACCTTTATATTTTTGGTGTGAAACCAAAAGGTCCTTGAGTCAGAGCCCCGTATTCTGGTGACCAGAGTGGGCCTGTTGTGTCATCCAGAGCTTAGGTCTTCTCTCCATCCTCAACTCCTTGCCATGAACATCCACCAGCTCGCATGCAGTGGGTGGGAAATGTGCTCAAGTATAGGTACCACTAAAGTCATTTGAGAAGTAAGACATCAAGGTGCCCACAAGGGGTGGGCAGATATGGCACAGGATCTATGGTACCCAGGCTCGTCTGGAGTAAGAGTCAGAAGCTGAGGGACCTCAGAGTCCTCAGGTGGCACCACACACCACTAGCGGTCAACCAGATCCAGCATTAATTGGTACAGGGATTGTTGCTGCCACCAGAACTTTTTTAAGGTAAAAGTGTAATATATTCAAGAGGAGTGTTTTGCTTTGATACTAGGGGAACTTCATGAATTTAAGCTATTGAACATGAAATGTTTCATTCTGGGCTTCAGAGTTTTCAGACTTATTTTGATGTACCACTCCATCTTCCCTCCGTCAACAAAGAAAGCACTTTAATTTGACTTCATAATTCACAATCTTGATTTGTTTTCAGTACAGAATTTGGGGATACAGTTTCTATTTGTAATGTTAAGAATGATTTTCCAAATTATGAAATTTGAATTAGAACTTTGACATTCCAGATTGAAGCAATTGAGGATTGGCTCCATAGGCCAGTTTGTAATTGTTCTTGTCACTGGTTAGTTGGCAGCAGACATTTAAAAAGGGAAGTCCATATCCAGTAGGGATGAGCACTAGTAAAAAAATCAGTTTTAAGACATTTTTTTATGAAAAATCAAATCTTTTGCCTAACAATATCATCTCTCTTCAAAATTCTTTGATTGACTCATTCTTTTGGGGTTGAACGAGACAAACCCTGAAAAATACTTCAGGTATTATACATGAAGAGCTGAAATCTTTTTGTAGAAACTTTGCAAGCAATTTGAGTAGCAACACTGAGACAATAAAGCTTGCCTTGAATTCTGGATCATTAATCAGTGTTCTATATACAGAATGTTGCTTGAATTGGCACAGTCCCACGCATTGATGGGAAAGAACTGCAGAATGAAGAAGTCCTTTTGTTTGAAAGCAAAAAATAACACTTCAGCAGCATGACTAGCAATATTATACTAAAAATAGTTGCTTTCGTTGACTTTTTAGCTGATTAATTGGTTATGTAAGAGAAATATTTATAGCACAGGAGCAGCCCAACATGCTGCATGCCCAGAAAGCATAGCATGACATGGAAAATTTAGGGAAAATAGCTGAAATAAAAGAGACTTCTCTTTACTTTCTTGTCATTCTCATAATATGGTATGAGGTGATCTATCATTTAGCACTGGGGCCAAAAGACACGAGCAAAACCAGGATCCTTTTAGACCCTTGGGATGCCTGGGATGGCTCATTTTTCTGTGAATGAATGAATGAATGTCCTGAAAGCAAAGCTGGTTGGTAGATGTAAGTTTAATTGGTGGATGGTAGTAAATGGAACATCATAATGACAACGTCTCATAGTCATGACAATTTCTCAGATGGCAGTGTCATTCCTTTGCAACTTCAACTGGCTTGACTTTGCTACATTTAATATTTTTCTTGTAGAGCAAGCGAAGGTGCCATATGCCAAATATGTTTCATGTCATGGCATCTCCACCAACTCACAGTGATATATTACATCTGCCTGAAAAATTTTACTCCTTTTTAGTAGTCAGTGTGACAATGTTTTCTCAGAATGAGTGAATTCACTAACTTCCCAAGCTGTTGCCAACACAGTAGCAACAGAGAAGGAGTGGAGCCTAAGAAATAGGTGAAATGTATTATTTTTCCTCTAATATTTTCAACACTTCTCATTTCCTTGATTAAGGGTAGGCTCAGGGAAGTGAACTTTCATGCTCTGCATTTTGTTTCTGTTCCAACTCTACTCCACGAGAACTAGATCAAAACTTTTCCAAGTAAATAGAATGTATGAGCTTAAATGAGAAAAATAAGAGATGAAGAGCCAAATATCTAGTACATTTTGGCTGCAGCCAAAGCCAAGGAGGACAGAAGGTGACGCAGAGGGATTGAATAAGGACTCACAGTGTGAGAAGGGAGGGTGTAGTGAGGTGGGGGTTGGTCTCTTCTCCCAGGTGACCAGTGAGAGGACAAGAGGAAATGGGCTGAAGCTGCACCAGGGGAGGTTGTGGTTGGATAGCAGGAAAAATTATTTTACTGAGAGAGTGGTGAGGCCTTGGAACAGGCTGCCCAGGGAGGGGGTGGAGTCACTGCCCCTGGAGGGGTTAAAGAGGCGTGTAGATGTGGCACCTCAGGACACAGTTTAGTGTTCCTGATAATATTTAGTGGACAGTTGGACTTGATGATCTTGAAGGTTGTTTCCAAACTTAATGATTCAGTGGTTCTGTGAGCACACAAGAGTGCTGCCTGCAGTGTGGTGTTGTTACTTGTGTCTGCAAAAGGGACTCACACAATTTTCATCGTCATCATTTCCCTTTCTGATTGTGCCCTGCTGTTAGCACTGCTGTTAGACTCAAGATGACTGCATTCTATGTGAAAGCTCAACTCTCTTTTTCTTGAAGGCCAGCTAAGAGAACAAGCTCTTCCCAAAGGAATGAAATGCCTATCCTGCACCTTAGAAGCAGAAGTTAACGTTAAAGAAAAGCATAAAGCTTTTTTTTTCCAGATGCATCAATGTTAGTGCACTAGTTTGGATCAGGAGTTGCATCTGAAGTCAATTCTCTTGGTCATTCCCATTTACCAGACTTTGAATCAGAGTGTGCATACTTGATTCCTTTCAGCTGAGAGTAAACCAGAAATTCACCCCAGGAACATACCTAATGCACTCCAGACACTAATGGACACTCTAAGGAGCAAACTAAGCACGAGTCTGGAGTCAAACACACTGAAATGCAAGTGGAGGGTCCTTGGCAGAAACCATTTCAGTGTACAGCTCCACTTTGGCCCTGCTTGCTGATGAAATGCTTTGTTACTGAGGCTCACTTGAACCTTGGTTCAACCAGTTGATGTCTCTCCCCCCAGTTCTGCCTGCACCGCGTCTGGTTCCTTCATTCACTGTTCAGAATCAGCACAGCATGAGGAAGTGAGTGATGTAGCTTCACACCAGCTGAAGATCTCATCTGTCAGCTCCATCTCTCTTGTGCTCGGAAGCTTTTTACAAAGAAAAACTGATGGAGGAAGGATGACTTGTTGGGACATATGCAGCCTCATTTTTATGACAGGTCCAGCCAGTTTTGCTTCAAATTTACTTCAAACAGCAGTGCACTTTTGCTTTGATTTTTAAATGGTAATGTTTATTCCTTATTCATACCAAGACTGACTTTTAGTAGACAACTTTGGACCAAATCCGTCCAGTGCTTACACTTTTAAATAGTCACAAAAGAATTTTAACAGTGGCCTATAAATTTAATTGCTTCACAACAATTATTATGTCTGCATTACAGCTTAGTATATGTTTTCTATTGCCCTTAGGTCCCTTTTTAATAGCAGTGCTGTGCTTTGTACAAGTCAATTATTTTTGATAGTTACAGTAATTAATGTTTAATTATATTTTATTAGCCTCATTTTATTCAACTACCTTGGAACCAATCCAGGCATTTCCAAATGCTATACTTTGTGCATGTATGTGTGCACACATCTGCATACTCTTCATATGTCCACGTATGCAACCAGTGAGTGCATTATTCTCCCAGAGGAGGAAATATGAAACTCATCTCAGGAGGCTACAGAAACATATGTGCTGTCTCCTTTCCCATGGCTATCAGTGATATCCCTCATGCTCGTCTCACAGCTACCATCAGATCAACCAATTTTCTCCTGCACAGGCACGTATCTGATGTCTCTCAGTAAATCTTTCTGGTGCCTTTAGAGCTGCTTTCAGTAGGCACACGTATGAGTGACTTTTTCCCTCATATTCCTTTATTTTCACTCTTTCCACTATGCTGTCTTTCTGCCTCCTTGCCCTTGTATTTCTCTTTTCCCTAGGAAGGAATTTTGCTGCTTTTTATTTCCGATTAACTTTCCCTAAGTTTTCTTTCTTTTTCTCTAATCTTTCATTGATCTCTCGCCTTGTCTGTCTTTCTTCCCTGCTTCAAAGGGACTAGGAAACCTCTGTGCTCTGAAGTCCTTCTCCTTGCTCTCACACTCCACCAGGTGTACACCCTGTCTCAGAGCTCTAGCATTTTATATTGTCCCTCACTTTCTCTGGCTTGGGTGATGCTTCTGTTCTCTTCTCCCCCTCTCTCCCTCCTGCACGTGTGTTTTGTCTCTCTGTTATCCTCTTCTTCCTGAATAAGAAAATTTTATTTAATGTATTCTTTCCAAAAAATGCATGCTTTTTAATTCCTGGATTTTCACTGAATCTTCACGTCCTTCCCATGTTTGTCGGTTTTCCTGTGGAATTAGGATGACTCCGTAGAACTGATAATTGTGTAATCATTTCTTGGACTTTTTTTGCTCTTGAATTGTGGTGACCCAGAATGATTTCTGAGCTAGTTCAGGTGACTCATGACCTTAAAGATGATCCTCAAGTCCCAGAGAAGGCTCCACAGTCGGGGGAAATCTCTTGGCTACGTGCACATTCCTATCTGCTCTTTCTTTGTTTTTTCCTAGTTTCCGTGGTTCATCTTTTTTTCTATCAGCTCAGCAGCTGTGACTAGTTTTGTTCTGAGCAAACATCAGTCTTGGAGCCTCATAACTTGGGTGTCATACATTCATGGAAAAGAAAACTCAGCTTTAAGTGGAGACTTGTTGCTGAAGTGGCTGCAAGTTTTGGTGTGTGCTGCTTTCCAGGTTACCCTTTCTGGCGTATTTGCCCATACCACAGTGCAGCAAAAGACAGCTGCACACAATTTCTTGAGGCTGTCATTCCACTGCCAGGTGTTTTCTGTTCCTTTTGGTGATGATTAAGTTCACCACACTGAATTTTGCACACAAATCAGGGATCAGAGTCACCAGTGAAGCGGAGGAGAGGGCCTGTGTCATCTGACTCATTAATTCCTCTTTGTTGGTGTAACCGTGGTAAACCAGCGCTGACAGTTCAGATTTTGGGGATAGATATTTTGCACGTTGAAGGACAGATGGTGTTTCCAAGCCATCTCTGCCTGCTACCTGTTCCTGCTTCCTTGCATTTTGCTGGGAACATTTGCAATGCCGCATGTAAACTTGGACACAGGCTCCATTCTCCAGCAGGGAAGATGCTGCTGAGGAGTTGGCTACTCTCACACTGGTTTAAAAATGCTTATTATGAAGAACACACTGGGAGTAATAGAAATGGTTATACACTGACCACATATTAAAGAACATTTTAGAACTGCTGAAAGAAAAGCTGCTCTTCACAGTGTGTTAGAGCAATGGAAACTGAAGAAAACGATCTCTTCTGAGAGATGAGGAAGAGAGAAATCAAAATTATTTACAGCAATGTAAAAAGTATTGACAAAAGCCACAGAAAGGTAGTGCTCTGAAAAACAGTTTACATCTCAGAAAGACATCCAGGAGAAATTATGGATGGGCTACGGGACGCCATGATATGCCCCTAGAGATGGACAGAAAGTGGTTCTGCTGTCCTATGGATACTGTGGCAGGATGGTGCTGCAGATTCCCCTTGAGACTTGTTGAAGATTTCTGTGATGAGATCCTTGCCTTACTCCGGGCAGAATGCTTTTGCTAGTTCACGTTATCAGATCAAACCAGGTATTTGCCCAGTATATAAAAGTTCAGATTCTGCCAGAATAAAGCAAAATGGGGCCTTGGGTGAGGACCTAATTATTCATCTACTGCAAAGGCTTACAATTTTTTCACCACAAGTCCATAAGGAACCCTTCCAAAAACACTTAAACGAACCCAATATGTTCCCATTAAAAGCTTGAACAAATCAGCATTTTCCATTGCTTATCATCACGAGTTTACCAACCGGCTCTAATTGCCAAATCTAATTGCCAAATGCCAATAAGCATTTGCAGGAGGACTAGAGGAGAGCATCGCTCAGCCACCCTTAACCCTTTGCCTGAGCAAAGACTGCAGGAAGGCACAAACAGCTTTGGCAAAAGCACTGCTGGTCCATTCTGCTCAAAGGAACCCTGATGGCAGCCTGCTCAGAGATGTTCACCACCACATAAGGATGTGCAGTGAGTACTCGAGGGGGTTCTTCAGGCACATAATACTGTGCAGGAATTATTCAGACGACTTGAAATGGCCCCTTCTCTCACTTGACTGCAGTAATGCTCACGGGCGTGACATTAAACAAACTCTTACCATGCATCTAATTAAATGGGGGCTGAGCACTCAGTCCCTCGGTGTTTTAACGCGGAGTGTGGATTCTTCCGTGGCTAACTCGCATCAAGCTAGCAATGGCTGTTCTGTAATGAGATTACAAGACCTGATAATAGCTCCCCAGTTATCGTCTCTATGCCAAGACATTTGTAACTGTAAAAGATATTACAAACAGGAGGTTGGAGAGTGCGCTTCAAAACCTTCTAACTAGTAGATGGGAAGCAGCTTTACAGCTTGAGCAGGTTTGCTGCTTCTCCCAAAGAAATCTCTTGTCTTCCAGAACTGAGAAGGAGAAATTGCTGGAGAATGCCCACATATAATTGTGTGCTGCCACTTTTGCTCCTGTCAGCTCCAGTCCCATGCACCTGCAGGCTTGAACCCAAGCGATATCAGTCAGATGAGTTGACACAGCACACAAAGAAATGCTCTTTCGAGGAGATAGATGGGGATTTTGTAACACGTGTTTCCCAGCAGAAGATTTTTTTAAGAGACTGAATACATTGATGTTTCCAGTGTGATGGGTACTAATCTGAGAAGGCAAAGGCAAATTCAAAGAGATCACTAATTAGAAGAGATAGCACTTAAAAATAGTGAAAATAGGAAGCACTGTACCAACTATTTCTTAATCTTAGTAATAAATGTAGACTGTAAAATATTAACAAAGATAATGACTAACAGATTAGAATTTATTATGCAAGACTTGATCCACCATAACCAAGAGGGATTCATTAGAAATAGATTACAATGTACAGTAATAATAACAGACAATTATTGAACATAATAAATCTATGTAAAGAGAGGGATGACTTAATGTCTGTCTTTTCCATTAGAGGAAGAAAAAATTCATCTGATCATGTAAACTTGAGTCACTCTGCTCTCGCTGTCCTCAGATTTTCCAGTGAGAGCAAACTTGTCTTTGTGGCAGAAGAGAGCCATGAATAAGCAGAAATGGACTCGTCTCAAGGAGATGTTGTAGAGAGAGGCATAAGCTTAAAATGCCCCTCTCCTAAAAAGGAGGAAGTGGAAAAAAAATTAAAAACCTTATAAGTCTATTTGTTTTAATAATTTTCTTACTTATTCAGTTCAGTTAGATGGTAAGAAAGGAGGCTGTGTGGGGTTTTCACACAGCTTTAATTAATATTCAGAGCACATTGTGGCATTGTATTTCTAATATTCAAATTTGGATGTTATTCTAAGTGTTTCACTAAAAAATTGATTCCGGTGGGAACTTCTTTTCTAGTGCTTTGGTATGTCAGAAACAACAATTTCTGTTATCTGTGGCAAGCTTTCTTCGATTCCACCTCCAGGGAGCATCTGCTTTGTAAACTGTTCAAATAATAAACTATTCTTTCTAGGCTCTCTCATCTTTATTCTGGTTTTCCTCTTGCCTTTTGGTCCTGTAGCATCCAGCACAAGAGCTAATCTCTGAAAGATCTAGTTGTCACGTTAGGGTGTTTATCATAACTCTAGTAGACAGACTTTTCTGCCTGTTTGCCAGCTGACTGTCTTGGGATGCTGGACCTTCTCAGGAAGCTTCATGGATCTTGGAATCAGTCATATTTACATCCAATTTATGGGTTATGGACTTGTGGATGCTGGGTCTTCTGATGGAGACAGCAGTCCCTGTTCCACTGGCTGGCAACAAAGAGTGGTGTTATTTCTGTTATTACTGATAATAACTGCAGTAATAAATATCTTGCAAAGAGTTACTTATTTGGACAGATGTCTTTGCTTCTGCATTTTCACTAACTACGTAAGCTTTCAAAAATGGTTGGGGTGATGGATTTTTTGCTTTTAGAAGTTAAATGCTTTCATTTTAATGAGGCAGTCCAGAGCAGCTGCAGATACTCACTGTTCTTCAGAGTGATTGACTTAAGCAGGATGGAACATTCGTAAATTTAAGATTAAAAAAAACCTTGACTTTGAAAACAAGGTTCTTGATGCTATCCTCTGAATTTTAGATCTAAATCTAAATTTCTGATCTCTGAAGCAAAATACCAGTACAAGCTGAGGAAAGCTAATAAATCACTCTCTGATCTGAACTGAGCTCCATTAGAAATAGAAATTTGTTGCTTATAATGTACACCTCTTGGCTCTCATTAAAGCCTTGTAGAAATGATACACTGTGCTTGAAAACCATAGATTGGAAAATAAATACATTTGAGCTGTATTGCTGGGCCAGTGCTCTGTATCCCAGTGGTAAACTTAGCCTATTAATGGCTAATGCTTTAAAGAAACACAAAAGCCCTAAGGCTAGACTTGTATTGCATTGTAGCTGCAGAATAGCTGCAAATATTAATCAAAGCTTTTGAACTTGTGAAGTAGCACATTGTCCTTGATCATCTGTAACTGAGTCTAGACCAACTTTTGACACAGTTTGGATAATTGCTCCTGCCTGAAAATGTCTAGTGTATTTTCTAAAGTAGCTTTATTCTCCACTTAACTGCCCAGATGAAAGACACGTGCTCCAAAGGATAAGCAGCAGGTTTGGGAACTGATTTTGCAAATGTAAGATGTCCAGGCTCATCTGCTCCATTGACATGACTTCAGGAAGCCCCCTGGCTTCAGGAAGCCCCCTCTCCCTCCCTGCTCTTGCATCTCCTTCCCCACCTTGGAAATGAGCAAAGAGCCTCAGCACTGGACTTATGTTTTCTGACTTGTTTCTCTCTCTCCTGCCCTTGCCTTCCTCCCACTCTTCCTATGCAGTCTCCATCCAAGGCTCCTTGTGACAAGAAGCATGATCCCCCCTGCTCACTGAGGCTATGGAAAGTGTTGGCAGCTACAGATTGCACAAGAATGTCCATCTTCTCTCCTCCTCCTCCTTGTCCCTTCCCTGATAACAGAGCAGAGGGCTCTGGGGGCTTTACCCAGGTATTGACTCTCCCCAGCTGCCCCAGGCAGGGAGATGAGACAAAAACCTCTCCTGGAGTCTCTTGTTCGCTGAAACCAGTGGGAACAGAGACACCGGAGGAACTTTTCCTTCTACCCGTTGGCTCATATGAAGCAGACAGTGTCAAGAGGATACTACACTGCCTCTTGACTGACTCAGTAAAGAGTAGAGCATCCATCAGTGCTCCTGCTCAGATCTGGGCTCGAGGGACCAAATGTTTCTGTCTTTCAGCTAGCTGACACATATGCAGACTCTGGTGTATGAGGGGTCCCCATGTTTTATCCATGTTTCTGTCCTTTTTTGCATGTCATAGCTGCATTGAAATTCAAAGTAGCAGGAGTGTTCAGGGATGAGGCAGTCCCTCACTTTCCAGAGCTTCTTTACGGATAGGACACTTTCCACCTTGTGGGTCACAAGTGGCTGCAAGGCTCTTGTGGATTACAGCTACAGGAACTTGGAGAACTTGTGTTGCATCACTGTGAAAAGAAATAGCTCTAGTGACGTAAAATGAGTCACCTCAGAGTGGCTGGCAACTGATGGAAGGCTACAGTGTGTTCCTCAGGAAAGTGACTGCTCAAGCATTTACTTTTCACAATCTCTCTTTGAGGAGGAAGGACAAAAAAAAAGTATTCTGTTCATTGTTCAAACTCCAGGAAGGATGTCAGTCAATCTGACCTTTATTAATTTTGAAAGACGAGTAGCCTAAGAACTGCTCTGCCTTTCTGATCTATTTGGGCAGACAACGGATGAAGGGTTCTTGCAAACTCCTAACTTCTCCTTTTGAGTGTGGGAGCTGTTGGGCTTGGCTTGGGTCTTTCAACTGCCTGGTTTTGGTTTTGTCATTGATTATTTAAATCTGGTTTGTGGGGCTAAATTGTGGGTGGTATTGCACTGTGCAGTCAAACCACTGTCATGAATTTCTTCTTAATTCTTGCACTGCTTGTCTTCATCTGTATGTGGCCATTTATCTCAGGATTTCCAAGTCGACAGTGTGATTTGTTCACAGCCAAGGCTACAGTTACACAAAGCAAGAGCTAAGAAACAGGAGTTCAGGCTGCTGGGAGAAGACTCAGACCAGAATTTTCAGTATTTTTTGTAGAAAGCCGTTTTCTTTTAGTCATCTGGTGTTACAGGAGACAGTGAGCAGAAGGGAACTCTGAGGAAATATGGTGGAAATTCAGAGGAAATATGATGGAAATTCAGCTTGGAAAGGTTGCCTATCACTACGTAAGGAGAGACAGAGTTACATCATTCCACCCCCTTGCTCCAGGTTCTTTTCCAAGATGGATCTGCTTAGACTGTCATTTTATTCAGGCTGGTACTGCACCAGCATGTTGAAGATTCCTGTGGTTATGACCTCTGTAGTCTCAAGATGAAAAATTGGACTGTAAAAATGATCCACAAATTTAAGTTAATTTAAATCTATTCATTAGTAATAAGGAACAAATAATAAATATTCATAATGATAAAAAAAATGCCAGCAGAATCCCCAAAGGGCTGAGCTTATATCCTGTATGATTTGCAGATTTGCCTTTAATGCAAGGGGGAAATAAAGCAATTTTTTTTTAGTTGTAAATTAAGAAGAGGAATCAAGGTAAACCAGCAAATTTATATAACAGCACATGGTTCTGCCCTTTTCCAGATTTGTTTGAACTGATCAGGGAGCAAAGTCAAACCTATTTCACAACTCAGAGAATGCGAGCAAATGGTTTTTCAGCACTGTAAAATTAAATTTCAGTGATTCCTTCTCATATTCGAGCACTAGCGTCAGGCTGGAGAATAAACATCGTTATAAGAATTAATAAAATTACTTGGGGGACACGGCATCTTACTGAAGGTTTCCAGTGAGCAGAAATCTCCTCGGCTGGTATAAATGGGTAGGGCTCCGTTGACGTCAAAGGCTTTGCAGCAATCTGCACGGGCTGGGGAAGCAGTTTTCTGTGGCTAACTCTGTTTTCCCCCCGTCCAGACCTGCTGCTTTTAAGGATTTTGGAAAGAACAGGAAAATGCCTTCTGTTCTTGTGACAATTGCTTGTTACTCTCTGAGAAAATATTACAGTTTGTGTGCCTCGGCACAGACTGCCGGAGCAGAAAGACACCTTCATTTGTGAGAATTATATCTGAGCACTTTTGGACATTATTCAGTTTTACTGGGCTGTATTTACTTTAACTAGTTTTATTTATTCTCTTTCTGTACAAGAATTTACTGCGTACACATAATACTTTCTCTCTTCTTTATGATTAGATTTGCTTTATCAACTGATCTCACTCCAGTTTGTTTTGGTTATAACTGAGCTGTTACTTTTTATATAGAACCACTGAAATGTTGGATTTGCCATTCTGGGCAAGACCAGCTGTCCCTCTGCTCCAGCATCCTGCCTCTGGCCTCCAGGCAAAGCACTGAGGTCCAGAATAACCTGCCTGGGGGAAAGCTGCCTTCCCAATCTCGAGGTTTCTAGTTGCTTTATACACTGAAATGTGAGGCTTTATGTTTCTCATTAAGAAAACGGCGTTTGCCAGCTAAGGTAACAAAATGTGTTCTTGTTACCTATACAGAGGTCTGGTCCCTCTTTAATTCTGCTAAGCTCCAGACTTTTCTCATTACTTTGTGACAGTGAATGCCACAGTTTAATTATGTTTCACCTAAAAAAAGTCAAATCTGTCTGCAGTGTCATCAACTGCTCCCTTATGTTGGTATTGCAAGAAAAGGCAAATGGCAGCATCCAATTGACTTTTCCTGCAATAATCTGTGACCTATTCTTCCCTCAGCTAAGCCATTCAAATCTTTTCCATCTGTTTTCATCTGGAAGTCCACCGAGGCCTCTTAAAATTTTTAGCAGTTATTTCAAGTCCTGTTTTCACTCTGTCCATGGTTGGTCTCCATTCTAACTGTGTGGCAGTTGTGTTCCTCAAGGCACATCACAGTCCTGGTCTCCAGTTATCAGAGAGATTTCAGGAGCATACTGAGGCTTCCTGATTGCCTCTATACCTACTTTCCCACTAGGAATCTGAGCACTGGATAGTGCTGAAAAATCTAAGCAAAGGATGTTGCACAACTGAGCATTAACAGGACCTCTCCATTCAGGACACAACTGTTGGGACCTCAGAGTTTACAAGTCCTAACAGGGCCCAGAGTTAGGCAGCAGGAACTAAACACTGTGTTTCAAGGAAGGGCATGTAGTGATAGATGTCAAAGTTGTTCTGCTGACACTTCACAGGACACCTTTTGCTTGCCTGCTGATAGAGCATTCCAAAGCCAAAGTCCTTAATGACACTTCTCCTCTCCATACTGACATTTATATTTTTAGGGACCCTGATTTTTTATTTTTTTCTTTCTAAAGTAGCATTTTATACTGAACTATGAGCAAGGCTGTAAGGAAACACACTTTCAATCTCAACTAAATTGTTGTTTGTTTATTCTTCCTATGAGCATGTGTCAGGTAGAGGAGCAGGACTAGGCCAAAGTCTTTTCACGTCATTAGTTTCAGCCTGTTCTCCTGTGGCTGGGAGAATGGAAGGGATGTGAGATGAAGGATCTCACTAGATGTGACCTCTAACCTGTACCTTGTGAGATGTGTCCTCATGCCTGAAACTGAGAAAAACTGAATGTAGATTTGTGCTGTCATCTTGTGGTCTCCACAGCATGTTGACCTTTTTCTTAGGTGTATTTAGCAAGCGTGCAGAGATTGGAGTGAATCTAATCCTATGACACATTCCATATGACACATATGAACCAGATGTAAACCAAAAACAAACAAGAAAAAAGCCATTACAATGAGATCAGTGTTAAAGCAGAACAGAAAACGAAAAGTTTAAGACATTTAAGTTTACATAGGTGACATAAAATACATAAAATAACTTGCAGTTGTTGGGGGAAAAAAAAACCAAACCAAACAAAACCACAACAAACTCACCCTGCAAAGTAAAAGATAAGTGCATGGCAGAATTATAACCCTTTAGCCCATATAGTCTTTATGTGTATTGGTTTTCCTTGTAACCATGCAAAAGAAAATACATGTAATTATTTCCCTCCTTTTGATAAAAAAGGAAAATAGTGTCTTAGTATTGCCTTAAATTCATGAGCAACTTTTAATCATGAAGGATCCCCGACTGACAGGGGAATTGAAATGCAATGTTGTACTTCAGAGTGCCATACTTCATACTTCTGATAGCATTGTTCATTTCTTTGAAACCAAAGCTTCTTAAAGCTCTGCCTGTTCTACATTCAGCATGAGTTAACATTTTTGGAGCTCAACAAATAAAAATACCCAGTTAAAGCTGATCCCTCTTCTAGTCTTGGTGAGTAAACTGAAGCCTAGAAAGAAATCTGTTTGCTCAAAGTAGTGTCATCTCGGTGTGTCTTGGTGGAAAGGCCTCCCTCTTCTGAAGAGGACAGAATGGTTGCACAGCAGATTTTTTGCTACATAAATGACAGTTCACCTGGACATGTGTCTTGAAGATTTCCTCCTCTGCTGCAGAAGGGCTTTGTCAAGGCAGGGAGAGGCTGGCCTCTTGTCCAGGGAGGTGCACAGGAGAGCGAGTGCCCCATGGCTGCCCCAGCAGTTCCCTGACATCCAGCAGCCTGGAGAGGAAGGTGCACACCCACATCTGCAGCAAGGTCATCTCTGGTGAAGACATTTGTGAAGGTTGTGGCTAATATCAGCTGACATGTCCAAAAGACTTTTCCTCTTGGTGGAACACTGAAACAGATTTCCCAGGGAGATGGTGGAGGTCCCATCCCTGGAGACATTCAAGGTCAGGCTTGATGGGCTCTGAGCACCCTGCTCTAGTTGAGGATGTCCCTGCTCACTGCAGGGGGGTTGGACCAGATGACCTTTGGAGCTCCCTTCCAACCCAGGGCATTCTATGACTCTATTCTGTGGTTCCTTTAGGAGTGGCAATTGCTGAATCATTAAGTCTCCATTACGGACGTGAGTCTCCTTGCAGAAGAATTGGTCCCAAGCTGGTTTTCGAACAAGTGTAATTTTTCAACAAGACATTTTCTCACTCTGCCGTGGGCATTGGAATCTATTGATGTTTAGCAACATTTCAGTGAAAACAATGTTTTTGAGACTGCACCTCTTCTTTTCTCTGCCTTCTCTTTGTTTTCCAATACTGTCAGCTCACTCCTTTAAATTGCCAACCTGTGGTCTGTGAGAGTCTCAAGCTTTTTTAACGAGTATTGATACAGACAGGCTGTCAGCAGCCTCGTGGTGTAAATACTCCATCAGTTCCCTAAGGGAGCCATCTTGCTTTGAGCTACTTAGTGTTTGGTCTACTGGATGGGGTGGTTGTAAGGAGGGCGTTGTCCCTAAGGAACAAGGTTAAGCAAAAACCCACAGCTCACCTCATCTTCATTTTTCCCCTCCTGCCTTAATGAAAGCAGAGTGCTATTGTTGACAGCTGTGAAATGCACCCCTTATATAAAAAAGCAGCAGTTTCTATCCCTGATGGCCATAAGGCTGAGTTTGCCTGGGAGAAGGCTGCAGAAATTGTGATTACAGATAATGGACCTTACTTTGCATGTCAGAAGTGTACAGCATCAGCAGGCTTTGACCCTATTGTGCCTTCTCAGCATCTCCCTAGTCTACTGAGGAAGAAGAAGCAGTCATCAAGATTGCCAAGAAAATATATTGAAAAAGCAAACTGGAGGGATAAACACACGCAGACCATGCTGCTGGACTGGAGCAGCACACCAACAGTAGGTGCTAGCATCCTAGTGCTACATTTCATGTCACATTGTTGTAAAAGTTCTCCGTTGCCTGCAGCAAATAAACTCTCAAAGTCATAATAGTGAAGAAAGTGACAGGATGAATTAAAGAACTGCAAGAGCAAACCAGTCATGGAAGCATAGAAATGCTCATTGTGCACCAGAAACGACATTCAGTAAAGCTACAGCTAGCATCTGATGGCAGAAAGAAGTTGTTTGGGACCTTTGAAGAGTGTAGCATTATGGTAATAGAGTAGCATCCATGTGTTGTTAGATGGAAAACCCTAGTGAGCCATCATCCTCTTGGGATGGTCCAGGAGAATCTCTCCATATTGATGTTGTTATAAAGAAATCAAGCACTGAGGTGGAGATTATCACATGCCTGTCTGTGATCCTGGGGAACTCCATCTATGACCACCTGTAGGGCAGAAATCTGTGGAAGAGTTGCAGGGATATTTCTTCTGAGTTCCAGAAAGAGCAGAGTTGATTAAAGCTGTTTGGTTTCTGCTACAAGACAGCAAATGATGTCGGAGGGTTTTATATCCAGGTCTAATTCAAATCAGATGCATTGTATGGCACTCCAAAATAGATATATTCTATATATGTGAATGAGTAGACTCATCGAATGGTTTGGGTTGGAAGGGACCTTCAAAGATCATCTAGTCCAATCCACCCTTGCAATGGGCAGGGTCACTTTCCACTAGATCATGTTGCTCAAAGCCCCATCCAACCTGGCCTTGAACACTTTTCTGGGTAAACTCTTCCAGTGTCTCACCACCATCACTATAAAAAAAGTCTTCCTTATATCCAATCTAAAAGTACCATCTTTCAGTTTAAAACCATTACCCTGTGTCTTGTCACTACAGGACCTGCTAAAAAGTCTTCATCCATCTTTCTTAAAGCCTCCTTTATGTATTGAAAAGACACACTAAGGTCTCCCCAGAGCCTTATCTTTTCCAAGCTGAACAACCCCAACCCTCTCAACCTTTCTTCATAGGAGAGGTGTTCCAACTCTCTGACCACTTTCATTTCCCTCCTCTGGACTCTCTCTAACAGGTCCATGCCTTTTTTGTGCTGAGGACCCCAGAGCTTGGGAGTAGAAGTGGACAGTCATCTCCCTTCACTTGCTGGCCATGCTGCTTTTGGTACAGCCCAGGATATGGTTGGCCTTCCAGGCTGCAAGTGCACATTGCTGGCTCATACCTAGTTTTTCATCTTCTAATATCCCCAAGTTTTTCTCCACAGGGCTTCTCCCAATCCATTCTCCATCCTTATGTGTTTGTGTATACATCGGATACCTCAGGAAACGCAAGAAAAGATGTTGCAATTTCACAGAATCACAGAAGGTTCAGGGTTGGAAGGGACCTTGAAAAACCATGGAGTCCAACCCCCCTGCCAGAGCAGGATCACCTAGAGTAGGTCACACAGGAACAGATCCAGGTGGGTTGGTTAAGTCTCCAGAGCAGCACACTCCACACCCTCCCTGGGCAGCCTGGGCCAGGCTCTGTCACCCCCACTGTGAAAAAGTTTCTCCTTAAGGTTTCTGTGGAGCCTCCTCTGTTCCAGCTGCACCCTTGTCCTGTCACTGGACGTCACTGAACAGAGCCTGGCTCCATCCTCCTGTATCACCCTTTCCATGTTTATCAACATTCCTGAGGTCACCCCTCAGTCTCCTCCAAGCTCAGGAGCCCCAGCTCCCTCAGCCTTTCCTCATCAGGGAGATGCTCCACTCCCCTCAGCATCTCTGTGGCTCTGCACTGGACTCTTCTGAGCAGTTCCCTGTCCTTGAGCTGAGGGCCCCAGAACTGGACACAACATTCCAGATGTGGCCTCACCAGGGCAGAGTAGAAGGGGAGAACATCTCTCGACCTACTAAGCACACCCCTTCTAATACACCCCAGAATGGCATTGGCCTTCCTGGCCACAAGGGCACATTGCTGGCTTTTATGGTCATCCTGACATCAGCCAGGTCCTTCAGGTTTCTTCTTTTGATCTTTTCCCAGACTCCATTTATTAACTGTTCATTGAAAAGGAAATCAGAAACCAGAAGTCTTCACACCTGGATGAATGCCATGACCACAAAGCCACAAAACTATTTTCTTGTCATTAAATACTCGCTTTGTCTTACTAGATGTCATCCAAGTTTGCTGTGTAAGCACCTCCCTTTGCACTTGGACATCGTGTGATAACAAGAAATCTCCATCACCTAAGAAGAGGCATTTACTATTTATGAGGATATAGTTAATACTAGCAGCTCTTCTTAAATCTCTTCAGCCTATCTTTAGAGGTTCTCTTCAGTCCCAAACACAAATGATCCCCTTCTACCACACACATAGCATCAATCCACAGAGCTGCATTTGGGATTTGACAACAGACAGGTTGATGATTTTTTGAAGTTCCCAAACCAAGGAAAAACTGCAGAAGCAAACAAAGTCCAGTATCCAGGGACCTGTGCTGGAGGTGTCTCAGTGCCAGCCACTAGCTCTGGGGGAACTCAGGCATTACTGATCTACCCAGATCTATCCAGAGCTGGGCATGCAAATATCAAATCCAGGGAGGATGATAGTGGGATGGTATCAACCTCCAGAAAGGCTTTTCCTGGAGACGAGTGGATGTGGGTGCCCACAAGGTGATTTCAGCACTTTTGAATATGCATAACAACTTACAATTAGCTTTTTAATTGGCAGAGGAGCCAGCGTTAACTCCTGCTGGTGATGAGCCCACTTCTCTGGGGTGTCTCAGTCCCCTCCCTCCCCCCCCTACACAAGCTGTAATGCCCCCGGGCTACTCTAAGCCAATTGTTGTAGTGAGCTAAAGGAAATCAGTTCAGGAAATAGCCATTAACTGCTCTGGTTTGCTTAAAACTCAGAAGGTTCAGCTCCACTATTGTCACAATCAGCAGCAATTTCAAGAAAGGACAGGGCCTTGTAAGTTGTATGTGCTTTCCTTTAGTTCTCCAGACAAATAAAAATACATTAGAATTGCTTAAGAATTAGGGGAAATAGAAAAAGGTGAGGGTTGTTGGTTTTAGTTTTGGTTTGGTTTGGTTTTTTTTAATCAGAATGAAAAATTAGAGGAATTGTTTCTAACAGAAGAAAATATCCTGCTCCAACCCAGAGGTAAAATGCTGCTGCAGAACCCACTTGTGCTGAAAGCAAAGGCAGTGTCAAATTAAGACTGATAAATGAGGGATGAGGCAGAGATGGTGCAGGTACTTTACTTAAAAGCCTTCAGAAGACGATTCAAACCTGTAGGATACTGCAGAGAGGAATGAGGAGGATTTTCCACCCTTTCTCTTGATGCCACTCTATTCTTGCACTCTGGTCCCTGGCACAGACAAGAGAGCCCTGGCATCCCATATCCTGAAGGAATTTGCCAACAAGCCTTAGTGACTTGCTGCATCTCTTGTTGGATATTAAGTATCCAGTGGAAAAAGTGGAACAGTTTTAACAGAAGAAATTGCATATGTCCTATCTCCACATTGCTGAGTGGGAGTTCAGCCATGCTGTTACTTGGACCGGGATGGATCTAAATGTAGCTCTCCTGTCTTCCTGATGAGCATCTACTCAGCACGTGACATGCACAGGAGGCCCAGGCTCACCCAGTTAGTTCTGTGGGAGATACTCAATTTTTACACCCTGGTTAAACATGCAGTGAACTAGGGAGAAAAAGTGTGATAACTTGGGCTCAAATCCCTGCTTGCAGTCAGTCAAGCTAGTGGGTGGATTTGAACCTGGTTGTCATACATACTGTGTGCTAAAAGTGAGGCTAATGGTAAACAGATTGCTATCAACAGTCTTGTAAATGTAGACCTGATTCTTCACCTGAAACAGCTTACTGAGTTTATAAATAATTCTGTGAAGGCTAACATTGAAAATTTTAGGGTAGAAATATTTGACTGCACTTAAAAATTCAATCTCTTGTCTTGAGGATGTGTCCCAGAGGACTTCACAGACCAATTTTTGGATTTCCATGCAGAAGTAGCAGGAATAAGCTCTTGTGCAATAATATGATCCAAGCACAGTGTTCCTGTCAAGTGAGCTTTGGAAAGCAAGCCTGGGCTTTTATTCTTAGAGAACAAGAATGCATTTCTTAAGGCAATGAAATATATTTCTGTTGTTCTTCACTACCCTCCAGATCCAAATCAAGTAATAGTTCAAAGGTTCTGTCCAGCAGTGTGATGTGATCTCATGAGCAGACCGTAAAACCGATTGGGAGTTTCAGCCTCTGATGTCAGGATTTTGTGAGGTAATGGGGAAATCATTAATTAAATCTAGTACTGTATTCATTCTAGTACTAGCAGCAGTGTTTTGCTACATTTAATCTGGAGCTGGAGTGATGACACTGTATTACAGGATGGCTACATGTGTTGCTTCTTAATACTCGCTAGTCATTAAATTGTATCTTAGGGAGAGATTATCTTTCATTCCTGTCTTCAAATATTTACTGTAGCTATTTCATAGTTTTAAGGGTCAACAGAATAATGTCAGCCCTCAAAATAATTCACAGGTCACTGTGTATTCATCACACTTTCAGTTGAAAAATACGTCTGCAAATGTACCTAGAGACCACTTACTATGACCATGAGAGCGACCAGTGATCACTGGAGCAGAAATTAGGAAGGAATCACACCAACAGCAAGGCCAACATAGATAACATACTTACAAGATGAGTTTGAAACATCTTTAGCCCATTTCAAAGTGATGCTCTAGCATAGATCCCTTTTATAATCACATAACCATGCGAATTTAAAACACTGAGATTTGAATGCAGTCAGAATCTCTGTGTGATACCAGAGACAGAAAATGAGTGACTTTGACGTGGTCACTAAAAAGATTTTAGGGGAAGGCTCTACAGGTCATGCAATTCATCTCGGGAGTTTTTAGATTTACTGTTAACGTGTCTGTTTGGGGAGGAGGTGAAACTGAAAAGTTGGAAATCTGGTCATCTAAGCAGGGTTCATTTTGCCAGAAAATGCTGACTTCTGCCCCACCAGTTAACTGGTTTGAAAAAGACAATTTATCAGTAAGAATTGAATTGTGGGTTTCTCATCTGAAGATACCACTAATACAGGCATGCTCTGTACTATTCCATGCATTCATTTTCACTCTCATCTTTGTAAAATTATTCTTCAAATACTTTAAAGATGAGAACATTTGAGAAGGCAGTGTAGAAAACATGTACATGTTGGGCCTTTTTTCTTTTCTGATGATAAATTAAGACCTGTCTCCAAATGAAACACTGTATTTTTTTCTTAAGACAGCTACTAAGAGCACTTCATCTGTGAAAATGTGAAAAAAATCTGCTAGATGGAAGCATTAACTAAATGTCTAGAGCTTGATGTCATCCTCTAAAAAAGACTGTTCCTCTCCAGGAATCTTAGGTTGTGAAAAGTGCTTGGGGATGCTCTGCCCTGGTGATGGGGAAGCTCCTCCATGCAGCAGCAAGTGGGTAGAGCATGGACAGTGCTGATGTGGTGCCACACAGGGACGTCTGCTGGCCCACACCATGTGGTCCTCTTTTAGACGTGGTCACCCCTACTGCTGGCTACTACTCCAGCCATTCTCCTCAGAGTTTCCTGGCAACCACATCAGCTGCTGGGTGGTTTCTTGCCAGCTGTGAACCAGTTTGACATCACCGACTTGTGTTTAGGTACATTAAGAATCCATGTCTGTGTCCATAAGCTATGTAAAGTTATTGGAAAATGGGAAAATGGTGAAAATCTACATTGAGATAAATCCAGGTAACCCATACTGGCTTCAGAAATAAGGAAAATAAAATGCACCCTGGAACTATTCTCAAGCCATCAGCATCGTGTTGGTGAGCTCACTTGACCAGGAGCATCCTCTGTGTGCTTAAAGGGAAAACAGATTTAAAATGATCAGAATGTAAACAAAGAAGGCTTTATGTGGTAAATGCAAAGTAGAATAAATTTTTTAAAATAATAGGAGGGAAGTACTGGATTGGACAAGCTGTAAATTATTTATTCCCTTTGGACAACTAAACTGCTCTGAAAGAGAAAAGCTTTTATAAGAATTGATTGTGTACTAGCACATTATGACTGGAGCAATACCACACCATACTAGTTCTTCAGAGTTTTTATTTCTGTAATATTTTTATGTAATAGCCAAAACAATAAATAAACCCCAGAAATTTCTTTGTACTCTTTGTGTGGCGGGATAATGCAGCACCCTTGTCAGGCAAGAAACTGTGCAGTCTGTCATTTATTCTTATTATTGGCTAATACAGTATCTGATGTGGGGATGTTAATTCCTGAGAAATCTAGGCAGGAAATAACATGAAAGGCTGTTAATCCCCATTAAGAAGAAGTAACAGTGTCATGAGAAATACGATGAGGCTGTTCCATTACGGGTGTTAAATGATGGGGAATGTGCCATCCCAAGAAGCACTGGCTAACGTCCCTTCTATCTGCAGGTGTCTGTGAAAGTGCATTTATGACCCTTAGCTCAACATTTGTCATCATGAACGTAACCTTTTGAAGGTTTCCCTAGTTAGCTCCTCTCTCTCTCTCTCTCTCTCTGCCCCTTTTTAACACCTGGCTTGGCTGAGATGTGTCTGATCCTTACCACGGCAGGCAGATGGAGGACAGGAGAGCTGTGTGTTTGCACACGGCCAGTGCAAACACCTGAGGATTACAGCCTCTGGCTGGAGGGAGAGGACAGCATCTGCATGGAGGAGAGGGCTGTGACCTTCCCCTTGGTCTTGTCACAGTCTCTGATTGCTCAGGAAGAGCTCCTGCCTTGGAGACCAGTAGTTTAAATATCACAGTTGGATCATTAATTGCTGTGTGAGCACTAACCCTAAATCAAAATCTATAAAATGACAGCCATAAACTTTGGGATCCAGATTCCACTGCCGACCTGCTGCTGATAGCGTGGCAAATTAAAATTGTTAAGGTGTGCTCACATTGCTACGTGGAGTCTGAAGTTCAGATCTATCTCCAATACAGAACTTGCAAATGCTACTGCCTTGAATACTGTGCCTGGCTAAGGGTCTGAAAATGTCTGTGACCTCAGTATAATTAAGGGAAGTAGTTAGCATAGGACATTTGAATGCATAGTGAAATATCACGATGAGCTTTTTTCCAGAAAGTACCATTTCAAGCAATCAATTTAAAAAAGCATGTGTAGAAAATGACCTTTCATTTGTTAGAGATAAATCAAATTTGTATTTTCAGTATAACACATTTTTAGATTCTTTCTTTGACCTTCTATACCTAGAACATGGGTTTCTTGATGGGTTTTGATTGTTGTATATTCCTATATCCAGCTAGGTTTCTAACAGTTTAAAACTTCAGCATATTCCACATATTTGCTTCATTGGATGGTACCTGAAAAAAATAAAAGACTCTAAATTGTCACAATAAAAAATTTATTGACTGTGGGTTTTAACAGGATAATTAAGCATAACTCTGGAGCAGAAAACCTGCTGAAAAAAAGAATGTATGTTGGTGTGGTAAGCCAGGGGTGTGACTCCTTGCTAATAATTTGTACTAATCCAAATGATGAGGTGACATTTATGAACTGTATTTCACATGATACATAAAACTTCAGCTGAATGTAGAACTATTGATCTGCACTTTTGCAGGCAAATACTTTTCCACAGGTCACAGTGGTTTCCACCCTGAGTATTTAATAACACCAGGTTGTTAGGTTGTTAAGTTAATAAATGGCAAGTTAAATTTTATAGACTAATCACTTCCACTAATCAAAGTTTACTCTGCTGTAATAAGAAGAACACAGCATTTTTTAATACACTCTGCTTTACATCTCTAAAAACTGTGACTTTGTAGCATAGCTTTTCAAGTTAGGAGCAATTTACTACATCCAGATAGCTCCATGGTTGGAGAGGCCCATGTATCTGGAAGTAGGATCCAGAAGCCCTACCAAAGCTGGCCATCTGGAAATCCTACAAACAGGGCTGCATTTTTGGGCTGTTCCCCTCCTCAAGGCTTGTGCTACCAACTCTGAGCATCTAGGTACCCAATAGGAGCATCTAGGTACCCGAAATTCACTTGATGGAGCCACTAGGGATCCTGGTGAGATCCTTCTCCAACACAGAGCTGTCTGATATGCTCCCTATTACCATCTTTCCCCTTCACTCACTCGCTCTCCAGCAGCAGCTCAATGGTGAGAGCGCTCATGTGGAAAAGGAAAAGTCCATTTTCCAGTCTCTCCATAGTCTGGCAGATTTTCAGTCTGTGTTACCTATCTGCTAGATGCTTGCAGCATCTGCCAGCTGCTGCTCCTTCCCTGAGGGCAGATGGCTCTGAGTATGTCCCCACTGTGTTTCTCTTTGAGAGTGGCCCTTCAGAGTACTGGCATCATGTTCCCAACCTTAGCAGAACATCATTGCCATGGGAGCAGTGGTTTAAAGGAAGCACCCATACTCCTGAAGGTGGTACCAACCCTGTGGGTTTGTTACAGGAAGGCTCCTCATAGTGACACTGGCAGGTGGGGAAGAGCAGGCTGGGAAGCCCATTGCAGGGTTCTGGCTTGGGCAGTGGGGTACACCACATCTCCCAAACAACTCCAGTGTAATGGCAGTGCTCATGGTGGGTGGTACCTAAATCACATTATAGATCAACCTAGCTTTTTTCCCAGGTTCCCAAGGAACATCCCTTTTCCTGAAGTCATGGGGCATGGAAATGCTTGTGATTCTGGTGGGAAGAACTGGGGAGTACAGCAGGCCAATTTCATCATCCTGGTATACCCAGGGGTGATAAGGATGCAGTGTGTGCAGAGACTGGGAACTTCTGGGTGCAAAAAAGGTCACTCTGAAGACCCTAGGTTCTGAATAGTGGAGACACCGAGGTACCTGTGTGTGCTTGGACTGGGTCTAAGTAACAGACTGCTCTTAGCGGGTTGTCAATGTTTTGGATTCTCTCTGTTTTTAATAATGGGGAGCTTTTTGAATCATAGAGTCATAGAATGGTTTGGGCTGGAAGGGACCTCTAAAGGCCATCTGGTCCAACCCCTCTGCAGTGATCAGGGACAGCCTCAACTAGAGCAGGTTGCTCAAAGCCTTGTCGAGCCTCACCATGAATATCTTCAGGGATGGGGCCTCAACTACCTCCCTGGGCAACCTGTTCCAGTGTTCCACGACCATCGTGGTAAAGAACTTGTTTCTAACATCCAATCTAAATCCACTCTTCTCTAGTTTAAAAACATTGTCCCTCGTCCTGTCATGCCAGGGCTTTGTAATCAGGCCCTTTCCTGCCTTCTTGTAGGCCCCCTTCAGGTACCAGAAAGTTACTATTAGGTCTCCAGNATCCACTGAAGAGCCCACCCATCATTTAGTTTTATCAGCTGTGTTTGTATTTTCTATTTTGTCCAGTTATTGCACTTTGTTTTGGTCTATTACACTTTGTTAAGTTTTGCATTTCTGTGTTTTTTCATCCTACTGCTAATAAGCTTAATGGCATGCTCAGAAAATCATCATATAATTGGATTTAAACTTAGAAATATTTTTTCTGGTTTCTGCACTTCACAGTAATGAGTCTGTTTGTATCTAATATAGTCCAATAAAGGTAGGAAAGAAAATAAAATCCAGACACTTGGTATTTGCTCCCTAATAGAGAAAAAAAAAAAAACCAAAACAACCAAAGCCAATCCAAACTATTGTAAATTCATTTACCCGAGGAAAAGAAAGGCACAAATTAGTGCCCAACACAACTGAGATATGTGCTATAAAACCCTATCTGTCAAGGGCACATGAAGGGGACTGAACCTCGACAGATCTTCCAGAGGTGTCTGGCTTGTAATATAAAATAAATTAACCATGATACAGGGGAGAAACAAGAAGGACTGGAAACAGCTACAAAGAGTTAGGACCATGCAGTGCAGCTCATGATGTAATTATTCCGGTATTTCAGTCAGGTAGGAAGGAGCATATCCTTGGAGGCAGGGCAGGGGAGAAGGTGCTTGCACCTGAGATGGTGTGGCCCTGCCTGGGGCTGATGGCAGGATGGTTTATGCAGGTGGCAGGTGGGGACCTGCTCCTCTTGGTGAAGAGCTTGCTATTCTCACCAGCTGCCAATTCACTTCTGGGTCTGATTATACATTATGTGGTGGACTCTGGGAAGACCTGGATGTCCAAATTGAAAATTGCATTACCAGGGAACGGGGAAATGCCTCTGATATAGGAGGCCTACACCAAGTCCTTGAATTCCAGTTGTCAAATCACAAATCCCATTAACATCCACAGTGGTCCCATTTCCTTGGCTCACTGTTGAGCCTTGGTGCCCCCTGTACGAGTGTCCTGTTCGAGGCTCCTTGGAAATAAAATTGTGCCTCAGGGCACCAGACCTTATTTACTCAGGCATAGGTGATATGTGGACGAAAGATGACAAATGGCATCTGTGTATGATGAAGTCCCAGAGGGTTGGCCCCAGGCTCTGAGCCCTCCTTGGTCTGGGTGAGGTCTGTTTCTGCAAGCACCGTGGGACAATAGATTCCCCAGGTCCACTGATCCCACGTGGTTCAGAAGGAAAGTCATGTTTTTAGAAGTATTTGAAAGGGAGGCTTAGGAAATGTATGGCCGTGGACATGTTTGTGCTGTTTAATTTGTTTGGCAATAGTTGGTGCGGACAATCTGTCTGAAGTGCACATCTCATGATGGAGTAGAGCCTTTTATGTCCATAATGCATGACTATTATATTACAGTAACAGGCAGGACAAGGAAATAACAAATGGGAAGATAAGAGATTAGTATAGTCTTTAAAAAATGTCTATTATTATTCAAAAGTGTATAACTGTCATTGCTAAAGACAAACTGTATTATAAAAACACAGTACAATATTATCTGAATTAGAGAATCATGGCTTCTAGAGGCATAAATACCATCCTTCTGGCATTTCATCTACGGTGTCAGTGTGTGGTCCTGCTTGTTCCGTAGAATGTGGAAAAGCTAAATCAAAATTTCCTGACAGAGTCTGATTCAGCAATTTTAACAAGTAAAGGTTAGACCTCCCTGAAAACCTGTTTGGGGAACATTGGAAGGATGAAATAAGGAAACAAAAAAAGAGAAGGAAAGAGAAAATAAAGAGGAGAAAGCAGTGAGAGAGACCAGGTACCTTAGAGAGGTGAAGGAAGAAGAACATGTCAGACAGAATAAGAAGGAAACCTGATTTTCAAATGTATAAATCAAACTGGGTTAATTAGGTCAATCTGTCAAATTTTTGAAAAGGAAGGGAAAAGACCAACTTAAGACAGCAAAAAATTAATTGCACATAAGATTGATGGTGCTGGAATGAAATCATTTTTGACTCTTCTTATCCATTCTCTTTGTGTACGACATCTATTAATAACATCACTGTTTTAGTGGTGCTGTTCAATTGCCATTCATTTTGAAAGCTTCTAAATATTCCTTGCAATACACAATAAGCCAACACATCTCAGACTTACAGTGTTAGGTTAGGATGCTAGGTATCAGACTTCAGCATTTCCAAGCTCTGTCGTTTGTTATTTGTGGTATTTGTAAGTGAATGCCAGACTAAATAAAATCTGAGGCCAACAAACATGGTTAAGGTATGATTATTATCCAGTTAACTCAAATTGGCTTGCACACAGTTGGAAGGGGTGTTCAGCTGACCTGGTTAATGAGTAGTTCATAAACTGTCACTCTCACTTTTCACAGAGAGGAGAACTGGGTCTGCTTTGAACAGCGTAACTGCCCAAGCAAAACGCCATCATTTCAGTAGCTTCTGCTCAACTGATGTAAATGTGACTTAAATTCATCAATAAAGTTAATTTCCTGTGTTCCCTGCCCATCTTCTGAAGAGGCTGGAACACACAGAGGAGTTGCAGCTAGAGGAGAGGCAGAGTTTCTCAGCTCCACAGCCACAGAGGTCATTAGGTTACACGTTGGCACCTGCAGACAGAGGCAGCTAGAAAACTGTGGGCTTGTGGGACTCTAAAGGTCCAGTTGGATGGAGAGGGTCAAGAGGAGGGCCCCGAAGATGCTCAGGGGGCTGGAGCACCTCTCCTACGAGGACAGGCTGAGGGAGCTGGGGTTGTTCAGCCTGGAGAAGAG
This sequence comes from Chloroceryle aenea, assembly GCA_013399075.1. NCBI lineage: Eukaryota > Metazoa > Chordata > Aves > Coraciiformes > Cerylidae > Chloroceryle > Chloroceryle aenea. The sequence goes on along the minus strand of VWZY01003702.1, from coordinate 107,444 downwards.
AAGGCTCTGGGGACACCTAACAGACACCTTCCAGTGACTGAAGGGAGCTTACAGAGAGACAGAAGAGGGCCTGGTTACAAAGGCCTGGAGTGAAAGGACGAGGGGCAATGGTTTTAAATTAGAAAGGAGTGGGTTTAGATGAGAAATGAGGAGGAAGTTCTTTACCAGGAGAGTGGTGGAGCACTGGAACAGGTTGCCCGGGGAGGTGGTGGAGGCCCCATCCCTGGAGCCATTCAAGGTGGGGCTGACAGAGCGTTGAGCACCCTGCTCTAGCTGAGGCTGTCCCTGCTCTCAGCAGGGGGGTTGGACCAGATGACCTCTGGAGCTCCCTTACAGCCCAGACATTTCTATGTTCTGTGTTTCACTTCCAGGTCAGGAATCTACATGGCTGATGAGTGGGCCAGCTTGCAGCTTGCAAGCAGTTTGGGCATGGATGCTCCAGAAAAGACAGATGAATAGACTGTGATACTCAGGACACCTTTTGAACCTTGTTTTACAAAGTGATGCTTTTCATTTGTTGGCCAAAGCAAATTTCTGATTAGGCTCTTGTTGCCTCTTCCCTCCGCATCCATGTCTCAGGCATTAATGATCCCAGTAAACTTCCCTTTTCCATCAAAGTCTTAACACATACTCTTAAAAGAAGTAGGAATACTTGTTAGGTTTTGGAATAACAGTGGCCATTTAGTCTCTGAGTGAGCTTGTCCCACATGGTGCTGGGGATTGATTTTCTTCACTTTTTTAAGTCATTGCCCAAATCCTTCCACACAAAGAACGAACTTATTCCCCCTTTTCCACTGTGGTTTGTAAAGATGGAATCCATCTGATCAGATGTATATTTTCTGTGTTGACATCTGAGCTAATTGTCTAGACTCTCCTCACTGTTGTAGGAGAGAAACAGGGACTCATTGGTCTTGGTTTGCTTAAGGCAGACAGTTGAAAGAGGCCAGATGAGTGACACGTTCTCAGGGCACATTTCTCTCTGGTGAATTCCATGTGAATCAAGATGATGCACGTGTGGATGCTTCAGTGTAAGTGAATCTTTACCACATTCTGCAGGAGGAAAATAATTCCCCTTTCCTAAGGAGGGAGGGATGAATCACAGGTGTAAGGAACAAAACAGGCTTTTGATTATTAGTTTCCTGCTGTATGTCTCAGATAGAGCTTGGCTCCAGGAGAAGCATGCATTTCAGAATCATTTCTACATGCTGGGCTTCTCTTGGACTGTTTTGGGTTTGAAGAGGGAGCTGTTTTGCTTTTCTTCTTATTCTTCCCTTTAAATATTTAACTGTGATTTGTTCAGCCTGAGTCTCTTCTGCGTCTGTTGCCCAAATGTTCATGTGCAAAGCACAGTAATCCTTGAAGTCATGGCACTGAATTTCATTGCTGTTTAAAGACCCTTTAGCAGATTCCTAGAATCAGCTTGGGACCAAGAGGAAACAGTGCTCTGAATATTCACGTTTTAACACAAGTTGTCATTCAACGGAGTAACATCTGCTGCTTTCTTGATGTGCTGTTTTCTCAAGGAAACTGAATCAGTACCCGTGAAGTTTTATCTGGAATTTGTGCTGATATCATGGTTCTTTGGAGAGGAAGGGGAGAGCTTATCTGAATGGCCAGAAGCAACGAAGAGCTTTTCAGTTCTGGAGGTATTATGAAAAAGTTAAGGAGCCTTTACATTGCTGTTAACTAACAGAGAACCAGCACCAGCTTATATCAAAAAAAGAAAGAGCCAAAATGAACCCTACCTCTGGGTGGCCAGTTGAGTGGATCTAAGGGCAGATTTCATACTTGCTAAATAGCTTGGACACTTTTGTGGGCTCCGTGTATACGAGAGTAAAATTCTGCTTTGTGCTGTTGTGCCTACAACCAGGGTCAGATCCTTGATGACCTACTTTTTATTATTTCATCCAACAATATGTATTATTCATTAGGCTTCCCAATTAATCAATTTACTACTACCTGGGATATAAGAAATCAAGCCAATAATATAGATGGTGTTCATTTTGCTTTTCAGAACACTTCAATATTGCCAGGAGTGAAATCTCCCAACGAGCAATTCTCTTACACTTCCAAATGTGATGTTAATCAGGCCAACTTTAGTATTCTTTCACTGCATAAAGCAAATGTATAAAGCAACCTCACTTATAAGATGAAAAGAATACAAACACTGCACTACAATTCCTTTTCTGACGGTGGCTGAACAGGTGCTGTATTTTGATGTAGGATAGAATGCCAGACAGGCTCATTGTGATTGCTCCTCACCATTACACTAAAGAGAAAACAGTTTTTAGGTTCTGATCCTTCAAGCGTTTGTACACCTGTTTAACTTTGCAGATGTCTTCAAAGCAGTTGATCCCACAGGCATGTTTTCAGGACTGAGACTTTAATGCCTGGACTCTTAAATAACTCATTGCTTAAAGTGGAGGAGTTAATTATTTAGTTTGTTTACTGCAGTCCTTAACGCGGCTGCCAGCAAATAGAACAGTTGAGTAAGAAGTGCCACAACCTGTAGAGATTGTAAAATACAGAGCAAACCAGAAAGCATCTTGTTACCCTTTGCATAGATTCCTAGAAGTAACAGAGAGACACAGCTTGCAAATGAGAAAATGTGAATGAATTCAGCAGATTTGTCAAACTACATGATTTAAAAATAACTGATGGGGATAGCATATGTCAAAACAACCCAGGCGAGGCAGCTTCACTGCCCCTGCTCCTTCTTCCACCCGAGACAGCAGAGCCTCGCTCTCTGCGTTGCTGGGGAGGAAGGTTTACTTCTTGCTGGCAGTGGGTGATCTCTCTGGAGCCTGCCCATGCCCTGACCTCACCCTGACATCCTTCTGCCACCATTCCAGGGCTCGTCTGCAGAGCTCTGCCCAGCAGGGGCTCCTCTCTCCCCCAGTAACAGAATTTCTATCCTTTTTTTGAGTCAGTTGCCTTCCCCGTCCTTTATGTTTTTGCTCAGAAACATGCCGCTGCTTCAAAGCTTTGCAACAACAAGCACTTGACAACCTGTTGGTGTTAAGCCAGGTTTATATCAAAGCACAGCAGTGAAGTCGTATCTCATATAGCGGCCGTGGGACTGATTTTTCCTTTCAGAGGTGTGGCTGATTTGCTGTCTTTCCCAAACATATGTATGATCTTCACAGAATAGCGATACAGAAAGGGGAGAGCTGTATTGTTGTACAGTTTGTGAGCCAAAGCAGTCTCCCAGGCCAGAGGAAGCATGCCATATGTCATATATGAACCAGCGGGCAGCAAAAATATTTGGGGAAAGAAATTAATGTCTCCCAGAAATACTTTTCTACTGAAGATACACCCTGATAACTGAGAAATGTTTGTATATCGTGTATGGGTATTGTTTCTGTAACACGGGAAATGTTATAGCTCTGCTGTTTGTTTCCAGTTACTGTTGGAAAATTATTGGTTTGCTGAAGCAAATAGATCACTGCTTGGCAGCTGTTATTGGCAGGACAGACAGTAAAACACACATATGCTGTGCACAATATTTCTATCTCTTCTTTCTTCCGACTGTAAATGAAATAAAGTACCGGTAGGTGTTTCTGACTGCTGTTAAGTTGCTCTTTGATAGTCTCTAAAGAAGATGAATATGTAGGGATTGGCTGTAGCTGGGTTTCTTTAGCACCCAGCCCTGGTAGCTTCAGCAAGCTGATGTTATATATGTGGCCAGATTCAAACGTATGGATGGTTTTCTTGAAGCACGTTGCACCAAGAAGGGGCATGACGAGTGCCTGAAATGGACCCTAAAACTGGCTGATCCTCACTACAGAGAAGTAAGAGAGTTACCTTCCCCTTCTGAATTCTCTGACTAAGTTTGTGCGCAGGAGGCAGAGTGTAGCTGTGGCACTGCAGGAGAGCTGCATGTGACAGTCACCTGCGCGCCATGAGGGGAGGTTGCCTACACATAGGTTGAGTTTGTCACTCGGTAGCCAAAAGCAGTAGCTGCTTTCATTGGCTTTCATTAAGGCTCTGTCACTGATAAAGCCTACACAGGAACTCAGCTTTTCACAGAATCACAGACTGTTTGGGGCTGGAAGGGACCTCGAAAGATCATGGAGTCCAACCCCGTTTCCAGAGCAGGACCACCTAGAGCAGGTCACCCAGGAACAGATCCAGGTGGGTTTGTTAAGTCTCCAGAGAAGGAGACTCCACACCCTCCCTGGGCAGCCTGGGCCAGGCTCTGTCATCCTCACTGTGAAAAAATCTCTCTTTACGTTTCCATGGAGCCTCCTCTGTGCCAGCTGCACCCACTGCCCCTTGTTCTGTCACTGGACATCACTGAGCAGAGCCTGGCTCCATCCTCCTGACACTCACCCTGTCCATGTTTATCAACATTCCTGAGGTCACCCCTCAGTCTCCTCTTCTCCAAGCTAAGGAGGCCCAGCTCCCTCAGCCTTTCCTCAGCAGGGAGATGCTCCACTCCATCATCTTTGTGGCTCTGTGCTGGACTCTTTCAAGCAGTTTCTTGTCCTTCTTAAACCGAGGGCCCCAAGAGGTTTCTAGCCTCACTTTTCAAAGCCAGAATTAAAATACAACGTTCCCTGATGGACAACCCCCAGGATCTTCTCTTCCTAGGTCTCTAAGGCAAATGGTATATGTCCCATGTCTCTAGATGGTCATTGAAAGAGCTGGGGGTGTGTATGGAGCTCTGATGTTATCAGAAGGATCTTTGATCTCAGCTCTTATTGCCCTGACCTCTCTGTGGCATGGCTACATAAGACTGTAGGATACATTAGGGGTACCTTACTTTGACCTTAGAAGGTCCCAGCGAGGCCATAGGGGCTATCTCAGAAGACCAGGGTACAGTGGTACTTCTCAGATACCAGTTGAGATGTCAAATCAGAGTTTGTTTCATGGAGATTAAAAAGCACAATCCTGAACTGTGTCAGTGTATTTCTTTCAACAGAAGTTTACATGCTAAACCAAAAGGAAACCTGTGTGGTTATTATGTTCTGTCAGCTTTTGTTAGGTCTCCTTTTCTTCATGCCCTTCAGTTTCTTTCCATTAACCACCTACCACAATCCTTTTTTCCCATCAGCAGCTTTTATTTAGCTAGCTGTGCTTTTGTAGTCCTGCAAACTTTCAAAAGCCTCTGTGTTTCACCTCTTTCTTTCATAAAAAAGCACCTCTGCCTCTCGCCGTAGACTTCTGTGGCTGTTCATGGTGAAGTTTTCATGAAGTTACCTCTCCTTGTTTCTCCCTCTCCCTGTCTCCCAGTCTCTTCCCTGTAGCTGCAGTGCCTTAGATAACCTCTTCTCAGAATGGTCGCTCTTCAAAGAGAGTTGGGCACTGCCATGCAAGTTTTAGTGTGCTGCTTGATGAGAAATCAAGACCTTGATTGTTCTGAGCAACCCTGTGCTTTTCCACTGGCAAAAGGGTGGCAGACTCTCCAGCAGCTCTCCCCTGGGCTTCCCAGGAGCCTGCTGAGGTATCATTAGCCCAGATTTTAAGAAAAAAGAGATCTCGTCAATGCTGTCTTCAGTCAAACTCATTCAACTGCTAAAAGTTTAAACCCATCTGTTTGGCCCTGGTTTTGTTTTGGTCTTTTAATTTGATGACTGTAGGAAAGGCAACTTTGTTTTTTGAACAATCACCTACCGATCTCTCACTTTGGTGAACTTAGGATGTCTTTCTTATCCCTGATACGTTGCATAAGTTCCATTTCCCTACACTTTCAATCTTTAAAATTCACATTCAAGTCCAGCCTAGACTCCGGTTAAGAGTCAATTGACCAAAACAGGTACCTCCAAAAGGCACTTCATCTGGTCTTTCCTGGGTACAGAGCTTGGAAGATGAACCACTATCAGAGACAGTCTGCTTCTTTCCATTGACTGTGAGCAGAGCAGAGGGTGCCCAGCCATGAGCTGAGGGGTCTAGTTTCTAAATACTCTAATTCAGATAGATAACACCCACTTATTACCTACATATCCTAGAAAAAAGGGTTATACACCTCCTCTGTCATTTCATCTTGAAGCCATTGCATTTCTTCTCTTGATTTACATGTATAGCTTTACAAAGTAGGCTCATAGTTTCCCACAATGACAGCACTTTCTTATGTCTTACACAAACCTCATATTTGTCTTAATAGTCTCTTACCACCTTAAATTCACATCGTAATCACATTGTGTCAGGCTCTGCATGACTTTTGCATGGTAATCTTTATAATATCATTGTGGCTTCTTGAAGCAGCTATTTTCCTGCTCACAATTAAAGCTACATAAAGTTACTTCAGAGCATTCTCATTACTTATCTCATCAACTTGAATACATCAGCTGTTACCGAATGCTTTATTTTTTAACCAGCAGAATGCATCAGTACAACAGTGATTCAGATGCCTTGCAAATACAAAAATACAGCCTCTTCTCCATTTTCTTTTCCTGCCATGTATTTCCTATCCTGTGGAATACCCTAGTTTACATATAGTAACACTTATCCTAATTCACTGAGCCACATTGAGAATTGTAAACTCTGCATCATGAATCAGAGATGAAAAGACATATTTTGTCCTCATTGTTAGGACTCAAAGCAGCATAAATGTAATCCTGAGTTTGCAGCTCAGTGCTGGCTGGCTAGATATTTCCACACTGTTCTCAAAATCTCCATATCGATAGTATTTCTTTCATGATAACATTTATTTATCAAAGTTTATGCTGCTTTGACTTTTTATAAAATAACAGCAAAGATAAATGGATCGATTGACCCCAAGAGCAGTTTATTTATCCCTTTAGTCACACTTCAGTGGCAAAATCAATACTCTTCTGAAATATCTGATATTACAGTGGTTCCAGTAAATACTGACATTCCTGAGCTATGTGAAGGGGGAACAAAAATTTATTATCAACTTAGATTTTTAGTACCTTTATTGATCTTTCTGGGGATGCTTGAGTTTTTATTTATCTGTAGCTAAGTAAGTGACCTTTGCTTAAAAAAAAAACACCCCAAAAGCAAGACCAAAAAGCCTTAAGTTTAAACCTTGTAAACAGTAAAAGGGGAAAAAGCTACACATCTAAAATTGTCAGCGACAAGGATCTTGGCAGAAGAGTGTGTCTGGTTTTAAATGATGCATAGCACACCACTGCCTGTTCTTTTTCTTACTATCTCTGCATTCGAAATGGCCTAATGTAATTTTTTTTTATACTGATATTGCTGACATCCACTTGGTGAGACAGCTAAGATGTTTCTGAGTCTTGCATTGCTACCAATTATTTTGATACAAGGATGGAAGAGATGAGTGACCTGAAAGAAAAGTTGAGAAGTAGAGAACAGGTTACATACTTCATCCAATAAACACGCCTAATTCCTGAGAGCATTAGCAGGAATTAAGGAACGTGTGTGGAAGAAATTTTTCTCTCTTAGCCCTGGGAGCTTTGAGCATGTAAAAATGGTCTAAGAAAAGTAAGATTCAGGGGAGTTCCTGAGGGCAATGTGGGGTTTCCAGTTGGAGGGATCTCACTGGAATGGTGTTTGGACAGAGTATAGCAGAGGACAATTCATTTTATCAGTGGTGCTGAACTGAGAAGAGCCCATTGTACCAGCAGGAACCAAGGGTTCGTCCTAGGAGGACACAGGGGGGCAGGAGGGGGTCATCAGGGGTCTGTTCCAGCCTGGCCATAGTGTGCTCATGTGCTCTGAGTTGTAGGGAAGTTGTCCCAGGATTTCTCAAAAATGGACTAAGAGACACTACATGGTTGGGAAGATTTCACATGACTCTGCTATCCCTTCTAAGTGTAAGGATAAGGATGAAGAGGATAAGAGGAATGAAAGGGATAAGTGGAAAACTCAAGGTATAAATCAGATTTCCTACTGTTTTTTATCCTGGCCACTTGCTGAACACCACACTTGTTACTCACCTGAGCATAACAAATGGAATGTAAAATTGAAATGCATATATAGGGGTTGTCTGTTTCTCTGCATGTTTATATAAAAAAGTGAAGCTCCTTAGGGGAAGCTACCTTGGAAGAAGAGTGACCTTTCCAGCAGCAGAATATTTGACACCTGAAAAAAAAACCGTAGAAGCTGGCAAAAAACAAGCCATAGTTTGAAAAGTTACTACTTCTTGCCAATTATTTTTCTACCTAAAAGAAATGTGCTAACTTCTGAACTACCTTAGTGATACTTAAGCCACAGATAGATTAAAATCTTGGACACTCTTCACCAAACTTCACCAGAAAAATAACAGATAGTGAGTGCTCTAACTTGGCTGTCACACCTTGAGCTGTCACTTCGTTCAACCTGTATCTTGAACAGGTTTCTTTTGGCTTCTGTTGGCATCGCTCATACAGAAACACAATGTGCCATCAGCAAGAACTAATGATAAAAGTTTATGGTTCTGTGATGGAAGTGTACTTCTCTCCAACCCTCATATGAAGAGCAAAAAAATGGCTTAGTGGCCCTAGGCATATTTAGAATAAAGACCAAAAGCTCTGAAAAGCCATCAGTTGGTAGGTACCACAGTGAGTCTTCAGTAAAACAGAGGTCTTCTGTGAATCAAATTCACTCCAAAGGCTTTTCCCTCTTTCCTGTTTCCTGGTGTTCAACAACCCCATCTAATATTAAAAAAACACACATTTTATATGTTGGTTTTTTTTTTAATTCATTTCTAGCTACCTCCCTTGATAATCACTAAGTCATCTAGGGAGAATTATCTCACTGTACATATCCTCCTTCTTAAGACCTGCCAAAAGATTAATTTTCTCCAGAGAAAAGGAATTCCATAGCTTCATTACATCTGTGTAAACCAGAAAATCACTTGCCTTCAAAAGACAGTATAATTAACATACATTTTCAGCATTTGTGTGAAAAAGAGAAAAGTTTTAAGTAAAAGTTCTATCCGGATGAAAACTAAAATGCATGCAAGGTTTTAAAGTTACTCATTGCATTAACTTCCTGTAGACCTCAGGTTAATCATGACCTTCACTTCTTTGCGTAATGAGGGATGTCTAACACTAAAACCAAACCCCAGCCACCAACTTACTTCACACTTCAGATGATGGAGCTTTACCCTCCATATGTTGCAATAGTCTGTTTACCAGAGGCCCTTCCTGGTGTGCTGCTCCTCCAAAGCACTCAAAAGTTCTGTCTCCTTTGCCTGTCCTATTACCCTGATGTCATATATATAGTTACGAATGTGCTGACAATCAAGTATATTTCAAATAAAGTACCTCCAGAAAGTACAACATCTATTGCAGCTCTGGAATAAATTTTCTGACAAGAACATTCCTCAGTTAAGTCCTGTTTGAGTCTCTGAGTTCATTCCCATAGACTGAGTATTGATTGCTTATTACCCCAAGACAAAATAAAAATCTATTTCCCGATAGGTTCAAAACTGGCTGAAGTTTTGAAACATGCTGTTATTTATAAATGAATGGATTTCTCCACCTTGAGTTAAAATCAGCATGTCTGACCAACATGGTAATTAGTAACTGTTAGACTACCCAGTTTTGCTCTGAAATAGCCCTGGACACAGAATTCATTTGATGCTGGCTGCGTGAAGAGCATTCCTTCTGCAGTTCAGCGTGTCAGGTGCTGAAAGGTTGTACTGGACCAGGTTGTGTGTACACCCTCTATTAAATGTAGGAAATATAAGGATGTTAACAAGTGGACAGGGAGGGACACTTGGAATCTCTGTATGCTTTTCATTTCTACCCTGTTGCCTCTGTGGCAAGTGCCAAGTCACGTGTTAGAAGTGCCAGCTAAGGCTTCTTGCCATATGCTGGTGATTTTGTCTGCATGAGTTTGCACGTGTATTCATATGCATATACACACACATGTGCAAATGACGTAAGGTTCATGCCAGATGCTGAAATCAGTCAGCATGGAGGAGGGAGAGATTCATAACTTGGACTCCTCTGAACTCAAATTAAACGTGAAAATGAGTAGTTACTTGAAATGGATTTGTCAAAATAGCCAAAGGGGGTTTGGTCCTCATCACTCGTCTTTGAGTGGCTTATGGACAACTAAATCCCTTGGCTCCTTTGAAAATTCCAAATGTAAAGGATATTTTTTAAAGCTAGCAATGAGACTCGGTGCCACTGACATACTTCTGAGAAATTGGCATCGGGAGCCTTCAATCTGATTAGTTACACAGGTACTTGTGAAATTGCTTTCTACCAAAGCCTTAAAAAAATGTACAGGATGTATTTCAATGCTGAGAGAAATCATCGTGGTGAGAAATACGTTGTGCCAACAGGAAGAAAACAAGTCAATATCCCCCGCCTTCATATCTAGGCAATGTGCCTATCCAAGTATTTTCTGTAAATTTAGAATAAATTTAAAAGGTTTAAGGGCATGCAGTCGTATCATCATTTTTTAAGGCAGCCAAATTAATTCTTTCATGCAGTACTTAAACCTAATGGAGATTGACTGTCCTGTTTTCCTATTGTAATGATGTGTACCGAGTTGAAAATGAAGATGTTGGAGGATAAAAAATAGTGCTGTGACTGCTATTGATTAGCTGTCTTGTTTGCTTCATTGTTCAGGCTCCGTTGGCCTCTTGGGCAGAAGGACACCAAAGTATAACATCCCTGACATTTTCCTGAGAAGATGCATGCCTTAAAAGTGACAGCTTTACTTAAAAAATACAGTTTTGATGTATAAGTGCAGTAGTTTTAGCTGAAAGGATTCTGATGGATTAGAACAGACAAAGAGGAAGATTTCTGAAACATACCTCAGGTCAGCCCTGTATCGAGAACAGATTTAATAGCAAGTGTCTTACATGATGATGACACTTCCAGTGTCTCAGCATTTCAGCGTATGTAGGAATGAGCAAGAAAAGCTGAGTTTATCTTTAAAGACAGAGCGATTATATTATTCTGACTAATGTGCTCAACTTCCATTAAAGTCTTTGAGTGGTCATGAATCCCAGAAGACATGGCCGTGTGTGCCGGAGAAGAAAGTGGCCCTTGAATTAACACATAATTTTATCAAAAATACCAACTACATTTTTCCAAGCTCGTATACAGATTGTTTTTCAGACTCTTTGGGAAACAGGCTATTTCATACCACTTCACTTACACTCTTGCCTGTTTTTTATGTGAAATAGTTGGTACAAGAGTCATCAAATTAAATTTATAAACCCAATTATTTTTAGTTACATACATATGAATTTAATAGGCATGAATGTATATATTCAGACATAGCCCTTATACAGAAAACAATGATCTACCTAACTCTCTGTCAAGGTGTTTAAAGAAGTCAAGTGCACTGAGGGGTGTCATACATCACCTTTAATGACATGCATGAACATAGGAGCGTGACTGTAGGGCTGGGTTGCAGCCAACAGTAGAAATGCTTCTGCTTTTCTCAGTGTTAGGCTAAAAAAGGCCAGACTCTGCCACACACGCTGTCACATCTGGGAGAGAATGGCTCAGTGAACGACCTGTAGCTCACCAGAGGTGGAGATATTAGTGACTTGATTTGCTAATGACTTTGTGGCAAAACTATGTTTTTATTAAATCCTGTAACTGGTTTGCAAAATCCTGGGCAATCCATCAGGCACTAAGTGGAAGACATGAGTGGAAAATGAGGTCTCCAGTGTAGTTCAGTTGGAGGCATTATAGCACCGGTCTGACTCTTCCCTTCCTCTCCTCCTGTGCACCTCAGAGGAAGCCCAAGCCCTAACTTCTTCATCATCCGTGTTTTAGAAGGGTCCTGCCTTCACAGAGCACATCTAGCCCTGCTGGTTTCTTGGTGTGGTGTTTCTTGTCTCCAGGCTCCCGCCAAGGTCTTCTCATTCTGCTCCTGAAAAGCCCTCTCACCATGACCATCTTCCATTTCTCTATGTCATCCTGTTTCTTGTCTACCGGGTCAAATTTGCATTTCTTTTCCCCTTCAAAGCCACTGAGAAGACTGTTCCCACCCTCTTCTCCATCCTTGTCTCCCGTGGGACTTGTTGCAGGGCCACTGAGTCTCTGCTGAAATGATCCACAAGATCACCCGGTTTATTCAAGATCTCCAAGGAATTTATCTAGGCTACAGCACCCACTGGAGATGTTTGCTCATAAAAGTAAACTCTAAAAAGCCTGGCGTATCTGAGCCCATTGACAGTCCACTCAGTTCTCTGGTACACTTCGTTCCTCTCAATGTGTGGTGCTCCCTGTGTCTTTTTTACTGGCAAAGTGTTTTGAGGACAGAACCTGCTTCCTGCCTTCTGCTTACTTACCTCTCCAGTTAGAAAAAAATTAGTTGAAAATGGTGTTCTCAGAAGTAGTAGCTCAATTTTGGCAATGGCAATCTTAATGACAATATTAATTTCTTTCTCATTAGATTTCTGAATCATAATTTGATGTTTCATTAGATAGAGTCATAGAACGGCAGGGGTTGGAAGGGACCTCTGGAGATCATCGAGTCCAACCCCCCTGCCAGAGCAGGGTCACCCAGGGCAGCCCACACAGGAACAGATCCAGGGGGGGCTGGAAAGTCTCCAGGCCCCCCTCTACTTGACACCCACCCTTCAGATATTTGTAAACATTAATAAGATCCCCATAAAATCATGAATTATTTCTCACATGCTGAAGCATGTATTTTTGGCCGAACTAAGAAGCACAATGAGCATGAATATATGTGATCATACAATTACTCAGCTTATCTAAGTATCTTTGATAGATACAGAGTAGATGGAACGAAAATGGGATGTGTAGACAGAAACCATGTTAATATTATTTCAAGGAGTATATTACCAGATGTCATTTATCACTGAATTTACTCCATGTGAGTTATTTGTAGCAGAACCTCTGTTTTTAATCCTGTGAACCATAATTCTGCTTCTAAAACAGGACAAAAAGAGGTGAGGAAGAAGGTGTCTGATATATCCAATGTCCATTTGTATCCTGTGGCACTCTCAAAAGTCTGTTTCTTCTTCAGCATTGACAGTTTGCCAATTCTTGTGGGGTTTTGCTTCTAACTCCTTTGTGCTCTAAAAGTATATTCAGAGAAGGTTTGTACCTTCCAGTAGAGCAAAAACTGTTAGACTGCACTATATAAAGATTTTTTTTTCTTCTCACTCCCTCTCCTTCCCAATTCTCTTTGTACTAGTTATTTTTCTGAGCCTGTACAATCCAGAAAAACCTGGAGTGAGCGGAGGAGATGTAGCTCTAATGCTGCCGGAGTCAGAGTCACGTAGCTCCCAAACAGCAAGCAGCAGCAAATCAAACCAGCTGAGGAACAGGATGCATGTGCTCAGGGGACAAGAGAACATTTTACACAGATGAGCTTAATTCTACAGCTTCCTTTGTCTTTTGATCTTTTTCATTTCCATCATTGTTGTCAAAATTGTCATCAGTGTCAACGAGATGAATCCTACAAGGATATTTCCCCTTTGCAGACCCAATGCCATCAGCCTCCTGTCTTGTTTGTGCCTGTCACTGCTGATCTTGGGGCACTGCTGAAGCCTGGAGTGATTTGATGATTGCCAACCCCTCCTCAGAGTCCCTTGTAGAAGTCCTTTGGTGGATTGTCCACCCCTCAGATACCAGGGAAGCAACTGGAGCTGAAGCAAGGTTAACAGAGGTTGAGGGTGAAGCATTAACAAATATTGACTAACCTGACAAAATCATGCCTGATTTTGTTCTCCTCCTTAATTTGAAGCAACTGATAAAACCTCAAACTACAGCATGCCAGCCTCCTGCTGTCCATCTCCTCAGCCTCAACATTTCTTCGTTGCTGATGGTCTCTGGCCCAGCATGGAAAATGTGATGTCGTGGGGTCTCACCTTGCCACTGAGCCATCTAAGACGTGGTGATGGCAACTGCCACCCGAGGGTAATCCAAACCATCATTAGCCCTTCCTCACTGTAGCTAGCACAAGTGGCATGCAGCCAGGAGCTGGAGGCTGTTTTGTAGCTGTGGACTGGGATTTTCATGGTGCCTGAGTTAGCAACAGCACCATCATTTCAAATTCAGTGACCTTCTTCTTGCATTCTACCTCACTTAAGGAAGTGCAAGGTAAGAAGCAAAACAGTCCACTGTTTGTCAGGACCATACCCGAGGCCCAGCATTTATTTTGGAGGTTTTAGACGGCTGCAGGTGCCAAGGAAGAGCAGAGACTGCAAATTCTGTGTGGCACCTATGGCTAACCTTCAGGTAGCCTCTCTATGCACTGAGGAAAGTCAGGAAGACTCAGGGGCAGATCAGTCCTCCAGCTCCACTTTTCCTTTGTGGCTATTTGTGTCAGATTTTAAAAAGCAGATGCAAAATGATAAAAATAAATCAATCAATCAGTAAATAAAATGCTGCAATGCCTTGCCTTGTTCATTTTGAAGCATGCAGTTAAAATTGTGGTATTGTGGATGAGCTTTTTAATAGTGAATCTACAGTATTCTTTTAACACTGTGATGAGTAATCTCACTCTTTTCTGGTTAGAGTCAGAATAAAGAGTTTCCATTGCTTACTTTCTCTTTTCCAACTTCTTGGGTGGCCTAAGGTCTAACAGGAATATTTCTGGAGCCCCTATTCCTTCTTTGTGCTTTGGTTTTGGACAACACTTGAGAGACTCTGGTTGGCAGCAGTACATAGGGTCCATGGATCTGTATTTCGACTGTAAAATAAAAAAAAAGGGCAATAGTAGGTACTTAAATACATCAGTGATTATAAAAAGGACAGTTAGCCAAAATGAGGTGTGTTGTTCACACACAAGCCTGTGAAAGGCAGACCTTTCATGGAGTAGCTCCTCTGTGTTTGAAGCCTGGGTAAGCCAAGCATCAACTCCAGATAGCTTTTGCATCATTCTGCTATTTCCTCCAAGTCAAGTATATCTGAAGTATTTTCAAATACATTTTCAGCTTCAGCAACTTATTCTGCAGGCATACAGTGTGTCCTTAATTTGTAAATTACTGTCTTCATTTATAAACTACTATACTGTGGGAATTTATTTTCATCAATCACTGCTGTTGTGAATGCCGGTCTGATTTCTGAATCAGCACTCAAAGCTAGATGATAGATGGTTTATTAAGTTCTCTCAGCTAGGGTTCATGATGCTTAATTTTCTTAAGTGATAATATTTCATACCATACTCCTGATCTTTTTTTTTCCTTCTTCCTGATTAGTGGAGTTTAACCTAATCACACGTACGGTCTCTTTAAGCAGTTGCATTGTGGAGACATCACTGAACTTCCATAAATCACCATTTCAACTTTTTTAGGAGAAACCCTTCAAAAGGTCACCTGTCAGCAAAGATATTCTAGCTAAAAGTCGTCACACTTAACCCTGTCTTTTGGTTCTCTTAACTCAGTTACATCAGTGAATCCCTCCTCTCTCTCTGGGTCTGCAATAAAAGCAGCACTGGTCTAGGGCCATTTTTTGGATCCCTGGCAGCAAGACTGTACATGTACTTACCTCTTTCACAGATGGCTGGTTTCATTGTAACCCCTGGTGTCTCTCTCCAACATTCTGACCTCATAAAAGCAGAATATCACTGAATGCTGCGATTTTATGGAATTTATTTGGAAGATTGTGGCTTTTAAATCTTCCATATGTGGTTTAATAACAGCATTATTGTCATCAGGCAAACTTTTCTCTCCCCGTTAATATTTTCATCT
The DNA here is from genome assembly GCA_013399075.1 of Chloroceryle aenea. Classification (NCBI taxonomy): domain Eukaryota; kingdom Metazoa; phylum Chordata; class Aves; order Coraciiformes; family Cerylidae; genus Chloroceryle; species Chloroceryle aenea. Next base: position 91,894 of record VWZY01003702.1, on the reverse strand, counting down.
TCATTTTGCACACACAGAAGCATATATACACACACAAAATAAGCTGAAGATGATTTACAGAAGCATTAGAGAAAGGGAAAGAAGGGAACAGGCAGAGAACAAGATAACTGAAGACTAATCATGCCAAAACCAGACATGCTTTTGCTGTTTTTTCCCATTCCTGTTACATTTTTGTTTGGATTGGCTCCAGAGAAGCCCTGTTCCTTGTCGCTCTTGTTGCTCTGTGTGTGCTCATGCATAAATTCAGGTCAAGTATGAAACCTCTTTTCTGCATTCCTGGTAAGAATGTGTAATGTCCTTATCAACAGATAACAAGAAATCTGAACTAATTTAGCTCATGACCCTGTATTTATTTATTTTTTTCTTTTTCTGCCATTACCAAAAATATGGTGTTTGCTTAGTTATTAATGTATTCACTTCTGTAAATTAGAGCTGCTTGAAATTTCTACTAATCCTTTTCCATTGAGGGTTTCCCTCGACTAAGTGATGCTGAATAAAACAAAAAGCACATGCATGCCCAGGTTTCTGAGATTTTCCAGATCAAATATAATTTCAGGGGCACAATATTTTTAAATGAGGCTTGGGTTTGGTGTTTTGTTTTTTTTTAAATTGCTGTACCAACAATGTTTACTGAAAATATGCTTTGCTTGAACTCAGCCATTAAAGTATACAAGGGCTGAGGGGTTATTTTGCAATGAAAGAATGAACCAATATATAAGGATAAAAGTAGAAAAATGGTTTAATGCACAGCACAAAGATGTTTTTGAATGAATCAGTCTTTGCTATTTAATTTACATTTTGAGGGCTCATTAGGATGATGAATGACACTGCTGGAGAATAAAACATACTTCCTGAACAAAAGAAAATCTCTGTAGCCTAATAACATTTTATGCCAGCACTTACATTTGTCAGAAGTGGATGCTATTTATCCCTATGATTATTTAAAAATCATTTTTATTGTCCTTTGTGCTGTGTCCTCTTCTGGGAATTTTAATTCAGAGTTTGACACCTACTTATTAACTTCCATGAAGTATGGAGTACAAAGGCTTATACTATATAAAGAATTCTAACCAGCCATGTTTATATTGCCTGCAGCTGTATACAAATTAGCTGAGTTTGGATTCATTTCTCTTAGAAATGAAAAAAAAAAAAAATTGAGTTGTGTAACCTTTCCTATTTCAGCAAAGTAAATGTGAGTTGAGTGCAGCTGACCTGAGCATGCCAGGAGACAGCAGTAAGTCAAAAGAGCAGAGAGGAGGAATTTATGACATTAATGCCATGAATCAGGAATCTCTACGAGTTGAAAACTTTCTATTTCATGCCTCCTCCTTCCTTCTCTGGAAGGATGAGGGTGAAATAAGAACGTTAATGTTTCAAACTCCAAGCCCATTCACTCCTTAATCAGTAAATAATTACTTATTGTCTTGCCTTCTTCAGTGCTTATACATGTCTACATATTCTAGAGTCAAAGGTATGCAAATACCAGAAAACAGACTATCTCTGGGAGAGTGTCAAAATATTTTGGTCAATTATACACTATTACAGTAATTGTATTTTTATGGTTTGTCTTAGAAGACACACTGCTTTTGCATCAAACATTATAGCCCCTATGGAATGCAAACTGTCATTTCAGCTATGTTCCCTCTTCCTGCAGTAGATCTGCTCAGTGAGCAGTGTTATTTGACCTTGAGGGTGAAAAAAGTCAAGGATTTCATTTGCCTTGCTAGGGGCACCAGTTGCTCATCTAGCTTTTCATGAGAGCATGTAAAACAAGATGCCATACAGCTTTGCTATAGTCATTGTGAGGTGAGGTGAGAATATTTGATCTTGGTTTTGTTCCCCTTTACAAAGCCATCCTCCACACCTTTCAAGAAGTCCAAGCAGGTAAAAGGATTTCCTTACATCTGATTCTGGTGAAGGCTGGTATGATTCTATGATTCTACAGATTCTCATAGTGTTTTTCTCATTGTGCAAGGTGTTGCTGACCACCCGGTGCACAAGATCCTAATTTTAGTTATCTTCTTGATTTCTGAAGCAATTGCTCATCAGCCACCAACATATGCCATAGTTTTCTACTGTTTCATTTCTGTGGGCAAACAAATTCTGCGATATTTCTGTAACACTGTGACCTGACTGCGTCCAGGTAATCGATGGGCAGGCAGAAACATTTGGCTATTTTTCCTCCCAAAGCGTGCTAGAGGTATTTCTGGGCACCAGTGTCAGACTGCTGCTTGAGGAGCTGCCACTGAGGCCTTGTAAATTTTCTCTTGGTGACAGCCCATGTCTGGACCCACTGGATGGGAGCAAAAGCCTTTGGGATGCTGCTCCAGCATACATCGTGCCCTGGCTCCCATGTCATGAAGGACTGACTCTGAATGATCAGCTTAAACCTTGTGGACTTTGGTTGGAAAAGCAGGAGTCTTGTGGATAGGCCTGTTTGTTTTCACCCAGTTTAGGTTTTTGAAGGGTTTTTTAGGGGTTGTTAGAACTTTTTTCAGTTGATACCCTAATTTTCTGGATTAACTACATTCTGCTTCCTCAAAATACTTCCAGCCCTTTAGACTATAAAATGTACTCTTTGTTATCCTTCCTAAAGTACAGACAGTGTTGCCCATATAAAATACCCCCATTCCATATCTAACACAAGAAATCTCACTACATGTCCAGATGTACTGGTTTACATATGCATTTGTTTACAAACTTGTTTCTGACTTTGTGCTTAGAAAGTGCTCTACAGCCTTCATGGGAACACATACCCATGCAAAATGCAGATTACTGCAGACTATTTTCCATCAAGACATCCCAAATTTCATCCTTTCCATGTCACATCTTTTCTGTTGGTAGTGTTGACCGAGCTCCGGACAGCCATGAGACACAAAACTGGGTGACTCTGGGTATGTTCTCATGGCAGGCTCTGCTGTGGTTAGTGCTTGTTACAGACTGAGGGTTCTGACACCCAGGTGGGCACAGCTGAAGAGCTCCTGCCTCTGCTGTAGGGATCTATCAACTGTTTATGCAGCAGCAGCGGCAACTGCATGACTGCAAATTGCCAAAATCAGTGCTAGTTTATTTTAATATGCCAGACTGTAAACTGTAGCAATTCAGCAGCTGCTGTGCAAGCAGAGACCTCCAAGAGAGTATCGGTACAGAGAGATAAGGATAGAAAAGTAAGCCTGGCTTCTGCCTCGTTCTTACTGGTTTTTTTTCCTTCTTCTTTAGCTTAGAGGTACAGATATTCTGGGTGGCAAATGAATCAAGATCAGGCTTCTGCAAAGGCATTCTCTTGCTTTTGTAACTAGGAACAAGTAAACCCATTGTTGCCTCGTGTCTAGAGTTTATATATAGTGCCATCAAGGAGGCAGCTGGAGCAGTGAGCGAGCAGTAACTGTTACTCTCCTGTGGCTGAGACTCCGAGCCCAGGTGATTTGTGCAGGTGGGCTGCTGTGCTGATCCAGTCCCCAGGGATTAAGCGGTACAGGCATTCAGCCCATAGCTGTTCACCAATTTCCCATCTGCAGGTATTTAAAATCCTATTGTGTGGAGAGTATAAAAGCATATAAAATTTAAATTAGATGGGGACTGCCCTTTAGTCTTGGTTTTTCCACCACTGTTACAGCAGAGTCAACAGTGACAAGCCAGCGCCTGACTGCCAGGGCTGTGCCTTCCTCTGCACAGAAACAGCTGAAAGTCTTTGTCTGCAACCCTTGGTAGAGCACCTTGTTTCATAGCACAATTTCTCCAGCAGAAACAGAATCAGGAAAAAGAGAGGGTTTTGCCAAGAGCGCTTCATTCCTTCCTTCTGAAGTACCTGTTGCTGCAAGTGGTGCAGCAGAATCCACGTCTCGGTGGGGCTTCCTCAGCCTCTGCCAGCCCCACTATTTAGTTGGGCTGCAGGTGACATAAAGCATCACATGCAGATAAGAGATTCAGGAAATGCTGATGGAAGTGTGAATGGGGAAAAAGAGACAGAGAGCTGAAGGAAGCCCTTAAAATATGCATAGCCTTTTACATCTTCATTTTTCTCTGGCATTATAACCTAATGTCCCTACGTGGCAATATGGGCACACGATTACAAATCAGAGCCCAAGAGCATCTTTGCCCTTCTCTTCTCTCCAAGAACAGCCGGCACCTGAAAGTCCAAGCCCTTCACCAAATAGTTAATTCTCAGGGGAATGAGCCACTCATCATTCCTTTCATAAACAAACAAATAAATAAAAGATACAAGGGTTTGATCTGTTTAATATGCATTCTCTGAAAACCGGAGTGCAGACTAAACATAGTAATCTGATGATTACAAACTACTCAGTCCCATAAACAAAGCCTGACGACTGATGACAATGTGGTATGGTATATCCTACATGCAGAGCATCCTTTCTCATACAAAACCGTTTGGAGTATTTCAAGCCCATAACAAATACATTTAATGCAGATCACTGCGAAACAATGTGTGTTTCTCTGTTCCTAATGCTGTATACAAAAGCCAGCCAAGATCTTTTTTGTGGTTTATGCATTATATTCATTTATGCTGCCAATTGTGCTTCCTATTCTGGTACACTCTTCTGAAAAACTGAGATTTAATGTTATGTCGAGCAATATTTGACGCATGCATGTCTTAAAATCATAGGAGATGGTTTATAAAGTAAATTGTGAGACCTTAATAGAATTCCTGAGTCTCAAATAGATTTTTATCTCGCCAGTTAAAGTATTGATCACAAGACTTATATTCCATTGGCAGCTTGTTATGCGAGGCAAATCAGCTGCCATTGTTACCAATGCTGAAAATCTCTGCGAGTAACCCGTGATAGGTTTATTACATAGGAAGCTTTGATCCTCAGGACTCAACTAAGATATTCAGAGTTCTTCTAAAGGTGTCTTAGAGTCTGCAATACAAATTCAGATGTCTGCTGTCAAATGACTCCTATTCAGCAAACCCATACGAGCCACCTTTGAAAGTGAAACAGCAAGATGACACCATTCATAGCTTGGCTTTTGGAGAGGTCTTTGTGCTCCCCTGCCTTTCAGTACCTGACAACTTGTTCCAGGCCGTATCAAAGTTGCATAACAGAATTTGTAAAAAGCTACACAGAAGGGTTTAATGTGTTGAGAACAAATAACTTCTTTGTTGATATCCACTGCCAGATCAAAGAGATGGAGGGTAATAGGCCCAGGACTGCATTACCTTCAGTTACACCGGGGAACAAAAGAATAAAATAAAACAGTGAAAGGCAGCAGAGAACAATAAAAAAGGAAAATACTAACAAGTTTAAAGGATCCAACGTCCCGAAACGTGAATAAAAGCCACAGAAATAAACTCATCAAGATCCCATAACAAAAGGGAAGCATGTGGCTTCTCGGCTCAAAGGCTTTTCAACTGTACTCCTGTTTTCTCTGCACGTTGTAGTAACTTGGGGTGCCACAAGATCTTCCAGTCTCTACAGGGAGAAAGAGCTGACTCTGCCACTTGAAAAATGCAGATTTGTTGTACTTGACCTAGATGGAGATATCTGTGAGCTGTAGCAGGATTAGAGGTTTTCTCTCCATTTAGGCTTCCATTTAAAATGCAATGGGGCTACAGTGAACACTCCTTACTCCAGAGACAAAGTAACCTGTTTGTAAGTGGAAGATTGCCTCATCTGTTCGAAAACATGAAAACAGAAGTCCAAAAGGCAGCTCACCTTTCTGAATAAAAACAGTGAAAGTTTTGGAAATCAAACCCAAAGCTTTCTGAGAAAATTCACCTCTCATGCAGCCCAAAACTGGGCTTTGCTGCAACTCAGTACAAATGATACTCTACTGTTGCTGTCCATTTGTTCCTTTTGTTTCTCCCCACTGTACTGTGTGTTACATGTATGTGAATGCTGGTGCACACAGGATTTAAAATGCTTTTTGTCAGTAAAGCTGTTGGGAGAGCAGTTCTCTGTAGGCACCAGGCAGAGCTTTGCAGTCCATTCCCTAGGCACACTGCACTGGTATAAACTGATAAGAAATAAGAAAGCATTGCGACTTTCAGATGCAATATGCCCCTTAAAAGAGGATTACCTGAGAATGTATGGAAAGAAGAGAAAAGTGAAAGCCAAAAGAGAAAGGACTGAGATCATTTTAAGCCAACTTTTTGTCCTCCAAGCTTGAGATACCAGTGTGGCTCTCATCAAAAAATATTAACTAGTCATGGATGACTACTTGGGAGCTACCTACAACCTTCCCCAAGCCTGGGACATCATTCATCCTCCTGCTTCTGCTCTTGTGATTGCCCAAACAGTACGATGCTGTCAGGGAGACCACAGGAGAGTAGGATGAGTGCTGGGCAGCTGCCACTCCGTGGGGCAGATGGTTTTCCAGATGTGAGGGCATCCTGACAGCTGGAGGTAAATCCCCTGCAAGATGGCACAGATGCCTGGTTCCTGCCTTCCTGGACAAAGAGCTTTCTGTCCCCCACTAAAGAGGAGCAATATGGGTCTGCCATTGAAATGATGGGAAAATAAATCTGTTGGTGGGATTCAGGAAGGAGACAACAGGGGAAATAAGGAAATTATTTTTCTAGTCTGCAACTTTATAGATTTACAGAATTTAATGATTCCCATATTAAGGCCACAGTTGATAAGAGTTGAAACTTTCTTGGTTAGTTTGGGCATTTTCAGGTAAATTTTGCAGAGGAATGTTGCACGGTGTGTACATACATGCACATTTGAAATTTTACTCCTCCTATTAACTCTGCAAAACCTTTCGAGAGCACTATTCTCAGTAGCTTTGCAGTGAGTGTCTTTCCATCAGTCTGTCAGTGACCACAGTACAGCTGGATTTTTCTTTTGACTTTCAGGAAGGCTGCAAGCACAATAAAGATCTGCTGAGATTTTCTCTGCACCTCGGAGAATTGTACCATTTCATCAACTACCACCTGGATTTTAAGAGAATCCACTTGAGCTAACCAGAGGTGTCAAGGGATTCCTTTAAAGATCCACAATTGTTCATCCTCATTGATAAAGCTTTGAGTATCCAGTAGCAAATGATATCCCTCTTGGGCAAATAGGTGCCCAGGTCATAACTGCCACGACCAGAAGATGTTTTCGCACCCTTACCAGTGAGATGAAGCAGTCATTCTCAAACCAGTGGATATGATGCTCTGTTCCTTACACATAATAGTCTTTTTTTTTTTTTTTTAAAAAAAACAAACTCCCAATACTATTTTCCATGAAAGAACTGTATTTTGTGCAAATCAAGGAAAGCACTGCAATGTAAGTGTCTCTGGCCAAAATGAATTCACTTTTAAATCACCATCTAAAAAAGAAAAGAAATATGCATCAGCTGTGCCCAGACAAGGTAGAAAAAGTGGTTTCTCTCTGGATTTCCAGCAGGTTGTTTAACTCTGCTGATGTTATCACCAGGTGCTCAGTGGTCTGCCTATACTTCAGACCTGCTCCATCAAGGGTTCTTGATGATTGCTGCCCTCACAAAAGCAGTTATAGTGAAAGGATGAGATTTATTTTGCTGGGGAGAAGACGCTGTCAAAGCCAAAACTGTCAGATCTTGCTGACATCCTTGGCTAGCAAAAGGCTTTAGTAGAAAGCCAAATGGTACTCTGGTCTCCAGATCATGGTGGTTATTACCTGTTAAGTCTAGACCAGGTCTCAGTCTCTAAAATTGAGAAGGTGGTTTTCAGCAACAGGGATTCATGAGAGGTTGCTTCTCCCTAGGAAATAGGTTTCTTCAGCTCTGTGTAGCAGCCTATCATGAGAAACAGTCCAGTGTCACCTTCTGGAGATACTGGGCTGCTGCATGAAAGTACTATAATATTCTTTTTATCCCTCTGTGAAAACCAGCCCCTCTTTGGTCCTGATCTTTGAGTGAGATATTGGGTAGAGCAACATCTTTGTCACCCATCCTGGCAGAAAGCACTCTTGTTTTGGTTGGTCCTGTCTTGTTGGTCCTGCCCTCACCCTTGTTAACAGCATGGCCACCCAGATTTTCAACAGCATTTCAATGTTAATATCTTCCCTTTTGCCTTTGTAGAGCTATCGTTCAGATGGTGATGTTTTATGAATTCTGAATTCCTCATGCCTGCCTCCACTTCTCATTCCCTCCACCACTACCCAAAGGGTAGATTATTCCCCATGAGCCACTTCCAAATGGATGTAAATAGGCTTTGAGGAACGCCTGATAGATGTTACTCCTTCCATCAAACGCTCCTGTACAGGGGCTTTCTTCCACCAGGGGCCTTTTGTGGGAGAGGTTTCTGCAGAGTTGTGTGCTGTAAAACCTTCTATCTGTAAGAGGTTTAACCCTTCCTTCGTGATAGTTTGCAATCATAACCTTTAGCTCAGTGGGAATGAATACCAATTATCATTTATAAACAGTTCCTCTCATTATGCGCCTATTTATGGCATCTTTTATAGCTTGCTAATTACAAGCAGACAAACCAGAAATGTTTGGAGTTAAATAATGTAAACAGGGATGTAATTGATTTTCATGTAGAATAGTTTTTATTGATTTATTGTTAATTAACATTTTTAAAGGATCTCTTGGCAAAATAATCCATTTAATTTATTCAATATTATACTAGCTGATGGTAAATTCATATTAAAATGTCACAAAAAGATGAACAGTTCCATAATACTTGCTTTTCCAACTGTTGCTGCTATCCAGATGTTACAGATTCTTCCCAAAGCAGCACGGACAATATATTAGATGCAACTGATTGGTCTCAGTCCAGGTCCTAGAGGACAATTGTCCACATCACTGAAGATACCACATTCCACTTGACACTAATTGTAGCAAGGAGGGCAAGCATCTAATGGGGAGAAAAGTTGATCTCTATTGCTCCCAGGGCAGGGTCTTTGGGGCACCTGTTGAAGGACTGCACGGGCTGAGGGGAGAAGCTCTGGTCTGCACTAAACATTTCAAATCCAAAAGACTCTGGTGTCCCTAATGGAAACTTTCCAACAAATAGACCACTGTGTTAAGCAAGCAGCCACTGGGTATGTCCAGAGCATGCATACAGTGCTGCAGATGATGCAATATGCTGAAGGCATTTCCAGAGATCCCCACTGGCTTTTTCCAGGTCTTGAGTGGGAAGAGGGTCCGTGGAATCTGTTCAGGGTGTCATTGAGAGTATTTGTTGTATGCCAGTTCCCTTCAGCTCCCGTTGACTTTACTGAAAGCTAAAGTCACCTCCCAGGATTGAGCATATAGCAAGGAACAAAATTGAAAGTTGCAATCTTCATTATTACCATCCCATTATATTTTTCAAATGGGTAGCAAGAGAGTGTAATCACATCAGACCCTTTTTTTCATTAGTGAAGAAAAACATTAATATACTGTGACATGGTATTGATTTGATGCAATCAATCTTTCCCAATAACAATAAAACCTTTATATTTTATTAATAGAACAATGCAGTTCTTCTCCATTACAGCTCCCTTTTATTGTTCTGGGTCACAGTGTAATTCTGGCATGTTTGGATTTTTATTTTTATGAATATAATGTAAAAGCCTGTAAAATTGCTCCACTGATCCACCAGCGGGTTTCATCTGAGGCTCCCAAGCATCTTTTATTAGATGAAATGTTACCGGTGCAGATCCAGTCATTGATTGTTCGATGGCCCTTAGGGGTGGAGAGAGTGGGAAGGTTTCAGACAGGTTCTTGCCCTTTAATTCTCTTGAGTTTTTTTCTGGTGTGGACAGTGAGACCTGGACTCAGATCACCTCATCAGTTTGAAGATGACCTCTCAACACAGGGCTGGACCTAGGACTTTCAAATCCCCTGCAGACTTGGCTGTAGGTGCCTTAGTTCTAGTGGAGCTCTGAGAAGCCATCCAGACTGCAACCCTTCAGCATCACCACACTTTCTGCCCCCAGGCTTTCCATGCTTAGTTCAGGTCAGGCACTATATGGGCAGCAGGTACTTCAAGCTCTGGGGCAGACCCTGGACATGCACTGGAGGAGTTACACTCTAACCTCATCTTCCTGCTACTTCAAAACCAAAATAAACACAACAGTCTAGTGAATGTCTTTACTGACACTTCCACAGTAAATCCGTCTTCAACGAGATGCCAGTCTGAACCTCAGAGGTAGCATCCTTTCAGGTCTGCATCTAGGGCCAGCACAGCCTAAGGCTGGTGGTACACTGGGTATCAGCTCCTCTGCAGTCTACCTTCTTGGAGGCTCTGCTCTCCAGAAGCTGCTGTCCTGCCTTCTGAGCTGGCTGTTCTGAGCGAGTAGCACTCAAGAACAAAGCATGTTCTTGTCCCATTAGCATCTCCCCTCTAGTGTGCACAGCAGGTCTAGCAGATCATTAGGTGTTTCTCACTCTCTACATCTATTTTGGATTCATCTTCTGGAACAGGCTGTCCAGAGAGGTTGTGGAGTCTCCTTCTCCAAAGACTTCCAGAACCTGCCTGGTTCTGTTCCCATGCAGCCTGCCTGGGGTGATGCTGCTCTGGCAGGGGGGTTGGACTCAGTGATCTCCAGAGGTCAGTGAATCTATCATTCTTCGATTAGCCAGAATGTCTTTCTGTTCCTGGTACAAGACTGGGGCATTGTGATATTTCAGTTGCAGTTAGTGTAGCCAGATAGTTTCATTAAAGCAAAGCTAGAAGACTTTCATGACTCCTTATTCCCTTTTTCGCTTGAAATAAAATCTTCATTTATCTTTCTCCTCTTCCCTTTTGAACTAAGAACAATGTTGCAAGATCCCCTGGTAGGAAAAATAATCCCCATAATAAATATGAGGGCTCCATTTCAAAAGAGAATGGGCTTATTAAGGGTAACAGTTTATTAACAGTCACTGTAAATTAGATGGATTTAATAACTAATTAGTGCAACACTTTCTGACACAGAGCTTGAGGAAAATTCAGCTGTTCATCTCCATCTCCCTCCTGCACATCACTGTGTCGTCTAAGGAACTGGCAGCAATTCCTTGTAGTAAAAGCAAACCAGCTCTGACTTCTAGCAATCCAAAGTGTGGGAGAAAACCACTGTATCACAGAGACCTTGGCCACTGGCATTCCAAATCCGTAGTAAGAAACAGCACAAGTGCAAAGTAAAGCTTTCAAATATCAGGAAGAACAGAAAATGAAGGTTCCTGAGCCATCTCTTCATTCCTCTTTCCTTGACATGGTCCTACCCAGTTCAGCCCTGCTTGCCTGCATCCTTAGGGACCAGGAGCCTTCTCCATTTAAGAGCTGTGAAGTGCACCAGCGTTACTAATGAAATAAAGGGTTGTTGTTTGCCAGCTGTTACTTCCTGAAGCTTCACTTTAGGCCCCAGGGGAAATTCTGCAGCCCCATGGTAAGCAATGCCTGTGCAGTGCAGGAGTGAGTGGAAGCACAGGGAGCACCGAAAAGGTGGACACATGGTCACAGCTGCCGTGCTGCTGGTCCAAACACCAACACAGCCAGCCTGGCTCCTGCCAGGTGGAAGAGGCTCAGTATGTACCTCAACGTTACGGAGATCTTAATCATGACTAATTTATACTGGACACAAAATCCGATCAATTCTGGAGACTTCATAAAAAATCACTCAGCCCAGTCCAAATAACAACAGCCCCTAAAGCTCATGCCATAAAAATCTCTTACGCTAACATGGAAACAGATACTTGCAGAAGATTTTTTTTTTTTCCTTAACACAGGGATTTGAAAGGATGGAGAAGTATCACAGACAGGCAGTTCCTTTCAGAGGGCTTTCTTTATGTATCTCCATGTGAAAGCTCTTGGTAAGGGAAGAAAAAAATACAGTAATGCTCTGAAATAAAATCTGTACAGATGTAGCTTTTTTTTGAAATTACATCCTGCTTCTCAAGACTTCGATGTAGCCTTGAGTCAGCCTTGTTTCTTCCAGTGCTCTGTGCTTTGCATGGTAATTAGCTGCTCGCGTTATCAGCGGCGCAGTGCTCCCGGCTATTCCTTCAGCAGCCGTGGCCGTTATCCTCAGCGGCAGCTCCTCGCATCCTCCTGCCACGTCGCAGGTGTGTGCAGATGTTCGGCATCCTCCGGGCTGCGCCGAGGCTGAGGGGGGAAGGTAATGGGCATGGCGTCGAGCAGGGAAGAGTCTGGAGCCCACTTCCCCTGACAGCTTCCCAAGACTTGCCAGCGTTTCGCTGCTGGTTCGTTGGAGGTTCAGCGAGGCGAGTTTGTTATGACAGATTGCAAAATGCAAAGGGAGGCAAATGAGCTGGGTTCATCACTGTCAGAATAAATACAGGGCAGCAGCTCCTCAGCTTAGTTGGGAACAGCAGCCTCCAAACCTTTATTTTTATTTTTTTTTAAATTATGATTTTTTTTTAATTCTCTTTTGAAAAGGTTTTTTTTTAAGTCATGAAAACATTTACTGCAGTAGCCCACTGTGGCTGTCGAGGGGGTGGAGGGGCTGCCAACGCCAGCCTTGGCCAGCACCAACACAATGTGGTGTGGCTCAGGCAAGTCCATCCATGCAGACAGCACGTTTGAGTGATCTGTGACTTTTGTTGCCCGCAGGTAATGCATTCTCTTCTTTTACTTCAGAGTTCTACTAGCTTTTAGGTTTTTTTTTATCATTAAAATATCACCATGAAGTTAAATGCAGGTTGCCAGATTCCTGGGTAGCGCAGGTTCCTCTGTACTGGGAGTAGAGTTGTAGTGGAGAAGAGCTTCTTAAGTGAGACTGGGGACTTCTCCATGCCAACATCTACACTTTTCGACATACCTTAGGTCTGCACAACACCATTCTGCATTGTGTTATATGATACCATCACAAAAATTAAAAATACAAATAAATGGCCCCAGGTCACATGGAATTGAAACGCTTGTAGTGTGCAGAGCAAGGTCTCTTAACTTCCCCACCCAAGTTTTATACCGACGGTAACATAAAATCCTTACAAGTATTCAAATTAAAAATAAAGAAAGAAATGGGTATTTGGCACTCAAAAGATGAAGAACAAAAAGGATGAAACTGAGGTTTTTTCCAAATACTGTTTTCAGTTTTGTGTATCTTGTCTTTGTTTTTCCAGTTTGGGTTGGTTTTTTTCCCTTTTGGTAGGCAGTGTGATGTTACTGACAGAGAGATTTTGAGTAGGTTTTTTTTTTACTCCCTGCCCAGAGATATGATACATTAGGAAGAAAAGTTAAAAATTTAGTTCTGTGGTAGTGGAAAGAGTAATTTCTTGCTGAGGAATATTTGCAGACTTATTTCATTAGGAGGGATATTTAATTTTGTAACAGTAGCTTGTTTCTGCACCTAGTCTGAAATAGCCTATTGCCAAATTTATCTTCAGTGGCTTTGTCTTCACACAAAACCAGAGAGCATCATTTTTCCAGATGTTTAATACATTGTATAAAGCATAAGAAGGTAGGTCACCTCATCCCTCCTTCGGTAAGATGACAGTGGACTAGAGTAGCGACCTCGGGGTCAGGCAGTGAACTCAGTTGCTCTGTAAACAAGGCACTCCTGACAAGAACTTTACACTTCCCACTGTTGTTAATGGGATAACAAGTCATAGGCTGGGGCTTGGGGAAGGAAAGGGAGAAAACGGAGGGAAACCCTCTGGGAAGAGAGAAATAAAAATGAGCTAATGTTAATGTTAAGATTTTTAAATATCCAGAGATATTTGTGGCGTTCCTCTCTTGTTATCTTCATCAGCAACACGAACTCTTGCACTCACACCTCTGCTCCAGTGGCAGGAAGGTCGCACGCAGCGTTGTGCTGCTCCTTGGGGGCAGGGCTGAGATCTGACCAGGGTTATCTGCTCAGGGCTGCAGCTTCTCTTCAGCATCCATACATCAGATACGAGTAATTCTCTAAAGGCCGAATTTACAGCATGCTTACTTCCTTTCCCTTTGAAACTGGTGAACTCTGGTGAGCTGTAAAGCAGACGGACTGTGCTGCACCCAGAAGAGTTAATGCGATTCATTTCTTTATCAATCAAGGGACATACTCAGCACAGATTTAGTAGGAGTGCTGATGATAAAGCACTTAGGATTTTCTATGAATTGGCATGAAATAATAGCAAAAAAAAAAGTTAGGAAATAATAAATTATTCCCTTGCAGATGCATGGCTGTTTTACTTCTAACCTTGGTTACAGCTGGTAGGCTACGAGTGGCTGTGGATCCAGACCTCAGTCACTCAGCTCGGGCTGGGGAGAGGCAGCGACAGTGTCCAGGAGAAGGACTTGCACAGACTGGCTGGTGGGATCATTTGGGTCTGGTAGCCATCTCTGAAAGTGGCTCGTGTTTTCTCGGGTGCTCAAATACAGATGTGGTAGAGAAGCCCAATTTCCAGGTGAAAAGAGCTCAGCATTTTTGGAAAAGCAAGTTGCTTTGTTCCAGGTGGGCACCTGGAAACTCAGACCCTCCAGAGGTGAAGATCAAACTCACCTCCCAGATAGCTATTTGAGGACAGCATCAATCACATTCGTTTAGTTTTCATGCCCCTTTTCCACTTGGGAAGACCTCAAGTCCCAGTCTCTGGCTTCCTGAGTTAGTTCTGCAAAGGGAGGAAAACCTTTCTCTGGGGAACAGTCAGCACATTTAATGTGGTGAAGTAAATACCCAGAAAACCTGCTTGATGCAGCAGCCACCTGTGCCTTGTGGAGAGCTGCAGGAGGTAGGCACCCTCTCAGCATCAGTACCTCCATCCGTGGCATGTCCTCTCTTCCCCATTGTCCTAGGTAGCACAAGGGGATTGTGGGCAGGGCACAGGCAGGAAGGAGGGGGCATCAGAATGACAGACTGGTGCCTCACACTGCCTCCATTTTTCTGGCAGACGTTTGGGTCCTAATGAACAACCAAGCTGGGCGCGTAGGTGAGACACTGGCTGGATGGTTCCGCTCTCATTTCCTCTCTCCAGAATGGCTCCGGAGGAAAACTATTCATGAAAGCTGAATTCCTCGGCGTTCTCAGTCCCACAGCATATGGGTGGATTTAGTGTCAGCATTTTGGGAGACTGCAGGCTTCTCAGGACTGCTGTGCTGCCTGGCCCATGCTCAGCGTTGCCTCCAGTGTTACAGCCTCAGTAGCTCTCCCCGGAGCATCTCAGGTGCCTCTACCCCATACAGTGTCATGCTTCGCATAGGCAGTGCCACTGCAGAGTCTTTCCTGCACAAAAGGGTGCAGGGAATTGCTCTTTCTTTACCATAAATAAATGCACATATCGGATCTACATATATACCACCACTGTTTGGCTTATGCTCACATGCAGTGTCACCAAAACAGTTGAGTGTAAACAAAATCCTGTGAGAATTTTAAGCAGTGCAACTCTTCAGATGCTGGAAAGACTTGGCCTCATTTTGAAAGTGTATTAGGGGTTAGAATATATTTAATGTGACAAGCATGTCCTCAAATGTCCTATTTGTTATTTCTCTTTAAAACACAAACTATTTTCTCGTTTTGTTTACAGGACAGTGGAACAGCAGATAACAGCTGCATTGAAGAAATATTACGGGTAGGAATCCTTAAAAAACCTTGGGGTTTTTTTTCAGTACCATTTTGTTTACTTTAAAAAGACAACAGAATAGCAAATTATTGCTGTTAAACATACTACTCTTTCAGACTGTCCTCTTTCTAAGGAAAAAAAAAAACCAAACAGGCAAAATTATTTCCTTATGAAAAATAATTGAAAAATCTGTGAACACAACCTTCCAGAGCCTCTGGATTCCACTGCTACTTTGTGCCAGTACAGCTGACCTTCATGCATGCAGAAGCAGATAATGGGATAAATTATAAACTGAAATGTACAATGATGTTTCAGGTTTACAGACCATGCAAAGTGCATGTTTCCATTAATCACGACTGTCAAAAATCTTAATTTTGAAGGGAGGTCTAGGAAGGTCATTTTCCACCTGGATTTAATTAGAATCCATTATGTAATGTCATTATGTCCATTATGTCCATTATATAACCACAATGTGCAAAATCCAAAGTTATTTCCATATTTTGTTAGTATCTCTTTTGTCTTAGTAATTTCTAGTTTGTTATCATGGAGTGAATTAACACACATGCAGCCAGATCTGGGCTCGAATCAACTTTGATATTGATTATTTTCTGAGGCAGACAAATTTCTAAACAATGAAACATTTCCCTAGATTTTAACTCGTGGGTTTTTAGGTTCTTTTTCTAAACTGGTAATTCAGTAATTCACAATGCTTATAAATCTGATATAAAAGTGATTGAAAAACCAAACAAGGTAGATGGAATGGTAAAACCTCCCTATTACTGTGTGCGCTTCCACCTCTTGGATATCCATTACCCAAATATTTCAGATTGTTTATAAACTATGGGGCTATAAATATTTGGTTTAGAGATTAGTAGTGCATTAAGCCTGTTGTTTCTAAAGGCATTTCTCCATTCTCCCTGAATATGTTAAATAGAGCTTTTAATTCTTGAAATGGACAAAGAGTTTGTCGAAGGGCAATGATGATGTATTGCTCATGACTTCACTGGCAGAGCTTTTGCTTAGCTAACATTTACAGAGTAGGCTTTTGTAGGACTGAACTGGGTATTCAACAAGCCTTAGACTCAGTCCCTGTTGTTTTATTACAGATTAGCAGAAGATAGTATCATCCATGAGAGCTTTTTAAGTTTTTCATGACACACTAAGTATGTGATGTGTTGTGAGGCTTACTCACCTTTTTATGCAAGGCTTTTAAAATGAACAGTCAAAGAAGCTTGTACTCCTCCTTCGTTTGTGCAAGTTTGCTTGTGCAATTAGGCAAAAAATGTGTAAGGGACATGGTTCCTTTCAGGCACAGGAACATGGAAATGTAAGAGACCTGAGCTCAGAAGAAAAATGCACTGTATGACATGGGACGGTAAGGCGCATCTCCAAACCTGTGAATCCAGCTCCTGCTCTGTCTTTGTTGTCCACTTGGGAATATTCCTCAAGGAATATTCTTGCAAAGCCTCATGATGAAGTGCTCAGGACATCCTTGTATGGATAGGACCATTTTGTTCATCAGGATTTATTCACAAGTTCTTTCACTTTGCTTTGAAACTGAACAAAACCCGCAGCTCAAAAGCCACACTTTGCATCAGTGTCTTGCTATCTGCTGAGTCTCAGCATGGCTATAATAGAGGGCATGCTGGTTTCATCCCCAGCTCTTGTCCTCACATGGCATCATGGATAACCTCTCATTCTGCCCATCCTCCAGGTCTGCAGCCTGGCTGTCACTTTCTGCTGTGAACTTCTTCTTGTATCTCTGTGCCTAACTACGTGTAAAACCTGCAGACTGTTACTCTACAGAATTTCTTGCTGAAGCTCTTTATTCACAAAGGTGTAAGTCTCAGGTCCAAGTTCTCATTACAGACCTTGACTGCTGCAACAGCCATTCCTTAGTTTTGACAAATGCAGTGTTACCCACCTCCATTCATGCTGCTGGGCAGATCATTTTCCTAGCTTGACATCCTGCCCAAAGACATTTGTCTTTACATCTCACCACTGTCATCTCCTTCTCTCTCACATCAGCTGCAGCTATTTGTCTCTGTTTTTAAGGCCTCGAGTCTCCCAGTCTGTGGTAACAGATTAGGTCCCACTGACCTTACCTGGCAGTGCCAGCCCCCATCACAATGTAGCTAAGTTTGACATCAGTTAAATTCTCCTGTGCTTCCTATCAGATCTGGAAGGAGCCTTGAACACTTACCCAAAAAGCCCCACACCTGCCTTCAGATCCTCTCTGAAGAGCCTCCTTTGTGGAAAACCAGTGGTGAGGTCAGGGCTATACCTCTCTTTCTGGTGCTTGAACTTTGTTGACCCACTTGTCCCTTGCAGTGCCCAGTCATGTGTCAGGGAATTTCTGTGTAATACAAATACAGTGCTTAGGCATTCTCACAATACAAATAGAGATCAGTAGTGGTTGTTTTTACTAATTAGTGAGAACAGCAACAGTAACCACATGCCATTGCTACTCACTTTGTATATTACTGGTGTTCAGACTTTCCCAGCACTCTCTGTGCCCTCTTTTTGACCTGAACACATCCATTCAGTTTTAATACAGCTTTTCTGGCTCTCTGAAACAGGCTGTTTATAAGGAATGTCATTTCCATGGTTTTGTTGGAGGTGCTGTTCACATACTAAAGTCAAAGTTAACTTCATTTCAGACAGAATATATCCAGTTCCCTGTACAGGAACTGGTGCCCAAGGAAAACACAGAATTGATTCACCACTCCCCATCGGCAGGCAAGTTCATCCGTCTCCAGGAGACCTGGGCTCCATCATGCTTGGGAAGACAAACACTGTCACTCCAAACATCCTCCCTTCCTCCTCCTTCCCCCAGCTTTATAAGCTGAGCATGATATCGTATGGTCTGGGATATCCCTTTGGTCAGCTGGGATCAGCTGTCCCGGCTGTGTCCTCTAACTCCTTGTGCACCCCCCAGCCCACTCGCTGCTGGGGTGGTGTGAGAAGCAGGAAACACCTTGACTCTGTGCAAGCCCTGCTCAGCAATAGCAAAAACATCCTCGTGTTACCAACACTGGTTCCAGCACAAATCCGAAACATAGCCCACACCAGCTACTGTGGAGAAAAATAACTCTACCCCAGATAAAACCAGCATACCCAGTCAAGACCAAAGGCAGTAGAAAGCGTGCCCTAAGTATACTGCATCTACTTCCCTGTGTTTCCTTTGCCCAGCAGGTGAGAGATGGCAAGTGCTGTTTTGTGCACGGATCTGGTCACCCTCTGCTTTCAGGGCACGGCCAGAGCTGACATCTGGACCTGATCTGCAAAATGAAGTTAGGCACAGCTTTTGATCACCGAATCTTTCTTCACACTGACAGGAAATTATAGTCCTTGCACTGCCTGGTGCATTGCTGGGCACCACGGTTTAGATCTAGCCTCTGGGATGTTATGTCACCAAATGGATCAGAGACCTGTAGGCCTGAAAAACTGACAGGCCCTTCTGCATGAAACTGCAGCTTCCAGAGGAAGCCCCCCAGGACTGAGGCAGAGAACTGTTGCCAGTCCTGAAGGAGGTTGATTAAGCAGACTGCAACCCTGTTGAGATTGGAGCTGTTGTAAGGGATCCTGTGGAGTTTATAATCACTGTAGGAATCCTGAACCTTAGCTAACACCATGCACTAATTTATAGCAACTTCTTCAACGTGGAGTGACTTCTCTGTCCAGCTGCAGGCATGTATGCTGAGGATAGAGAAACTTCTAAGAGCCTTCAATGTAAATAACTTCAGAAAAACCAAGTTAGAGATGCAATGTCAAATTAAGAGAGAAAAGCCTTATGACTTGACGGTGGCTGTAAAAGGAAATTCATTGTAACTTCTTTCATTGTTTGTGAAGGGTATGGCAGAAAAGTTTGAAGTGGAAAAGAAGAATTAAAACCTACACAAATACCCTTTATTCCACCATGCCCAGAGCAGTTGCTACCTGAGTTGTTGAGATACCACCAAAGCCAACCTATCCACTTCCTTGCTAAAACAAAAAACCCACGGGCTTGATAAGACAGATTAGTAATTTTGAGTGATTTCTATTTGTTTTTATTAGTTTGTTGAACTCACTGTGCATCTTGTTATGAGTGGTGGGCTTTGGAGTAAACATTTATCTTGCTGCAAAAAATGGGAGGAGGAGGAGTCCAGCCTCTCCACCAAGTTAACTGTTGCAACAAATCCTGGATGCACTCTGAGTCTCTTTCTATGGATTTAAGGAGAGAAAGGGAGTGTGTCAAGTGCAGGCAGCTCTTGGTTTGTAAGTTAAGTGGTTGGAGATTGATCTGGCTATTCTTAGTTTTAGCTGTGATTTCCTACAGTTGCAGTAGCTTTGTTGAAAGGAAACCCATAGGCAAGCTGAGCTTTTAATTATTGAAGATGTTCCTTGCGAATTCCCTGGGTTTTCTTTGTGTTGACACAAGAGGTGGTGTTGAACGTCCATGGAGACAGACGTAGTCCGAGTGTTTGGCCTGCACCCAGCGTTTGGCTGCAGCCGCGGGAAGCCGATGAAGCAATAGGAACACGGAGAAAGGACTGGAGGAAAACCAAGTACGGCCAGTTAACATGTAAGCCACCTCCTTGGGGATGGCGTGGAGTAGTGGGGAGGCAGGATGAAGGTGTGTGGGGGGAGAAGAGGTAAGTTTGTTTCCCTGAAGATAGAAAAAGCGGTTGGGGAGGCAGTGAAAGGCCTGAGACTGTGGCTGTGAACATTCCTCCCAGGGAAGGACAACCCTGCTTGGTGCTGCAAGCCTGCTGCCCTTGCAAATAGGTGTGACTCCCCGTGGCCACAGGACATTCACCTATGAAAACAGGCCATTTTAAATGTGGTGGCTTTGATGAGTCATTTGCTGGAAACTTTACCCTGTGAAATTAATCAGAGTGTGTAAAGCACAGTACTTATTTCAGCAACCTAAAAAACCTGAATGAAAACAGAACCTAATTCTGTATTTTTTCCCTTCCCCACTTGGGATCCCCTGGCTCATTAGCAGGCTTGCTAATTCTTTAGCAGAAAGCGTTAAGGATCAGCCCATCAAATATTCAGGGTTTTTTTTTTTCCAAACCTGAACAGCCATATGTGCTGTGAGATCAGCTGCACTCCGTCAGCTGATTGAATTAAAACAAGAGCAGAGGTAAATTAGAAACTGTCTGCACAAGGCAAATCCTGTGAAAACATGAAATCCTACCAAACACACTGTCACTGTGAATAAGCATCACAGTCAGTGGAGCACGTGTCAATACTTAGAGGGGAGAAAAATCAGTTTCTTAGAGGTAGGTTGTTAGTTCAACAACTGTGAACTGCTGCCTTGTAAATGTTAATGACTGTAAGATCCCACTGGCTGCAGTTAAACTCCTGGTGGAGTCGGACATGTGAGGAATTACAGAACACAAATATGGTAATCAGCAGTATATTTCTAAACATTCCTCTTGCTTCCCAAAGCAGAGGGAAAAGCCTACAGGTGGAATGACACTTTGCTGCACAGTGCTAGGGCAATAGCTACCTCTGCACTAGCAGAGCTTTTTAATGGCAGTCTCACTGCTGGAAACAAATTGCTGGGCAACTTTGAGAGGCAGGTGAGAATCATGGAATGATAGAATGGTGGGGGGTGGAAGGGACTTCTGGAGATCAGCGAGTCCAACCCCCCAGCGAGAGCAGGGTCACCCAGGGCAGGCCATGCAGGAACAGATCCAGAGGGGGCTGGAAAGTGTCCAGAGCAGGAGACTCCACAGCCTCTCTGGGCAGCCTGGTCCAGGCTCTGTCACCTTCACAGGGAAGAAGTTTTTCCTCATGGTGAGGTGGAACTTCACATGTTTCCTCTTGTGACCATTGCCTCTTGTCCTATCACAGGACACAACTGACAAGAGCCTGGCCCCTTCTACTTGACAACCACCCTGCAGAGATTTGTGAACATTCTTTAGATCCCCTCTCAATCCTCTCTTCTCCAGGCTGAACAGCCCCAGGGCTCTCAGCCTCTCATTCCCTCAGCATGGCACCTTCATTGGAAAATTCACCTTGGATTTTGGGCAACTCCAGGAGCTAGGTGAGGTGACCACACTCAGCACAGCACCTTCCTGGGGAAATCTGAGTAGACTTTTGTGACTGAGCCCAGTGGGAAACTCCTGGAAACATTTCAGGAGGAAAAGAGAAACTTCATGTGAAAGAGGGGCAGTGGGGGAGAGAGAAGTTACGGAGACATTGAAGCAGCTCCAGTTTGCTGACACTACCTTTCTTGTTTGGTCTCATTGAATACAGAAGCACTCCAGAGTCTCAGAATCATATCAAAAATGTATCAGATGCATAAAATATCATTTTTTTTCATTGCAGCCTTTCAGGAGAACTTTCACAGCACAACTTTGCTTTAGCATCCTAAATTTCAAAGCAACTAAAGCATTATTTTGGCTGATGGATGCTGTCCATTGCCTTTCTTCTGTATTATCCTTTTTGTCTTTCATCCCTCCAACCCTCCCCTATTAACACTGTCCTTCTTAGCACACTGTGACATCCAGTTCATTTGTACACTATCTCTGCCACAGCAGTTACTATCTGCAGGGATTTAGTAATCACAGAATCATAGAGATGTCTGGGTTGGAAGGGACCTCTAGAGGTCATCTGCTCCAAATGACAGCTGTGACAGCTCTGCCTATGGCAGCGTTCCTCCAGCCAGCCTGGATACTGCTAGTGGTGCAGATAGCAGCTCTCAGCAGCTTCAGC
Organism: Chloroceryle aenea; assembly: GCA_013399075.1. Lineage (NCBI taxonomy): Eukaryota > Metazoa > Chordata > Aves > Coraciiformes > Cerylidae > Chloroceryle > Chloroceryle aenea. The sequence continues at coordinate 69,787 of VWZY01003702.1, read as the reverse complement.
TTCAGAGCTTCCTGGATCTTCTCAGTCAGAATTAGCCATCCATACTGGACCTTGTGCTGCTAGAGCAAAATTAGCAGCAGTATCAGAGCTAGCTAAAGATATTTTGGCTTGTCTACGTAAGCTGCAGTGACTACAGAGGAGACATACCTGTGTATGTCATCATCCCCTTGACTCCTCACATTTTGGCAGCTTTTAGGATTCAGGTGGTACCTTGGATTTTTCTCTCTGTGTGCTGTAGCCAGCATCTTGTTATTACCTCTTTCTCCATCAAAAAAAAAAGGTCAAGGGGAAATTCCTCACTTTTTACAGTTTTTGTCTTTTTTTAGGCTTTTTCAGATCAACAGAGTCTCTCTCCAGGTGTCTGTTACTTACTGTCAGCCCATCTAAACAGAAGCTGCTCCTGATTTGAGCACCATGCCTGGCACATCCTTCTTATTGCCCATATTGTGGTTTTCAACTGTCAGTGGACCCTGACAGCCAATGTGTTAAACCCAGACATGTCACCATCGCTTCCCTGGCCCTCCAACATAGAGCCTGAGGTACAGAGCACCATGTAAAGTGACACAAAACTACTGTACAAACAGTGGTAGTGTCAACCAACCATTAATTAGTTGTACATTGACAGCCTCCGTGAATAGTCACACTTGGATTTTTGCTAATGTTGAAAATAATCTCAAAGGAGCTTCAGGTTTTTGAACGGAACAGAGGGGTGCATAGGAAAGATGCCCCTACTTTTAGAACACAAGTAGCCAGTGTGCAAGGGCTTTGTGTTGGGAAGAGGCAGGTGAGTGTAAAAGAGCTGGTGAAACACTATCATGCTCATGTGGTGGAATTAATTTTCAAAATTGCTGGGTTGTATTTGTATTTGACAAAGCAAGAGAGAATCCAGAATGAATTATCCAGCCTGTCTGCTGCTACACAAAAATAATACAGTAAAACACTGACTAATTTTTCCTTCTATTTGGTGTATTTCACAAAGCTGGAAAAGAGGTACAGTCACCATCTTGTTCCAATACAGAGAAATGATTCCTTGTTGGTGGCAGAGGGCCAGATAGATCCTCATTTTGTATGTTCCTACCACAGCTTTTCTGAGGCCAACAGAATTATGCATATTACTACCAGAAAGTATCTGTGCTATCAGTCCTAATGAAAGAAGGAAATTTGGGTAATACCAGGGACCCAAACCCCTGGGACCCTGGGGTTTGATGCCCTCAGTTACCACCTCTAGAGAGCAACATACTTTCTAAGCTTCACTGAAAACAAAGTGAGACCACAAAGGAGGTGTGACTTAACATCATCCTTCAGCAAACCCTATGGTGATGGTGGTTTCTTCTTTCATTAAATGGGCATTAAGGAAACAGACTCATCAGACAATGAAACTTATATGATGGACTTTCCACCCAGGTTAACATTGCCTTTTTCTTTGCCATGTTTACAGGGGTGGCTGTAGGGTAGGGAGAGATGGAGGACTTCCTGCAACATGCATGTGTTCTGGGCTGTAGACTTCGGTTGTGGCTGCAGAGCTGGGCAGTCACTGCCCCATGGTCCCTGAAACCTCAGGATGCAGCCCTGGAGTCTGCAGGGTGACAGACCTGCTGCCATCCCCACCTTAAAAGGTGTCTCTGAAAACCTGCATTAGAGAATTAGATCAAGTTGTGGGTTTCGTTATAGAATGATAGAATGGTTTGGGCTGGAAGGGACCTCTAAAGGCCATCTGGTCCAACCCCTCTGCAGTGATCAGGGTCACCCTCAACTAGAGCAGGGTGCTCAGATCTTCGTCAAGCCCCACCTTGACTGTCTCTGGGGATGGGGCCTCAACTACATCCCTGGGCAACCTGTTCCAGTGCTCCACCACCCTCATGGTAAAGAACTTGTTTCTAACATCCAATCTAAATCTAATCTTCTCTAATTTAAAACCATTGTCCCTTGTCCTGTCACTCCAAGGCTTTGTAATCAGGCCCTTTCCTGCCTTCTTGTAGGCCCCCTTCTGATATCAGAAGGTCACTATTAGGTTTCCCCAGAGCATTCTCTTCTCCAGTCTGAACAACCCCAGCTCCCTCAGCCTGTCCTCGTAGGAGAGGTGCTCCAGCCCCTGATCATCCTTGTGGCCTCCTCTGGCCCTGCTCCATCAGGTCCGTGTCCTTCCTGTGCTGAGGGCTCCAGAGCTGGCATGGAACTCCAGGTGAGGTCTGACCAGAGCAGAGCAGCAGAATCCCCTCTCTCCATCTGCTGGCCACACTTCTTCTGATGCAGCCCAGGATGGGATTGGCCTTCTGGGCTGCAAGCACACACATGTACTCAGGCATTACACGTGTACTCAGCCATGCACCTTTCCCTGTCTCCTACACTGATATTTTCCGTAGACATGCTCATACATCTGGGAAATTCCTCTGTGGTGCCTGATTTTCCACAACTGGAGATGATCAGTGGGAACTCTCCCGTCACTGTCACAATTTGGTCTGACCGAGGAAGCATGAGCTCCCTGTTTATGTCTGAGAGAGGCCACTTTCCTCATCTGGGAGCTGAGAAAAATATTCTTTTGTTAATCTTATTTAATCATATTTAGAAGCAACACATGAATTAGTAGTTAGCTCCACTTGGCAGAAAGACTTGAAGGAACTTGTGGGAGAAAAGCAGAATCTGCTAAAAGGAAATTAAATCACTTTCAAGACTATTCCATTGCAATGTCTCTCCTAATAAGTAAAATAGACTAATAACAGTTCTCCTACCCTGAGGCCAATCCGCCTAACATGGCTTGTGTCCAGAGAGCTAAACTCTCTTACAGCCACAAAACAAAGCTCTTACACCCACGATGCTTGTTAGGAGAGGCCCCTGGGCATGCAGGGATTTTCTCTGCAAGAGTTGGCTTCAGTCGAAGGCATACCTGTGTCAGAGGGTTAATGATACACACAGTTATGGGCCAGCACTCAGGTACATGGTCCTCTTGGTGTGTTAACAGAGCTCTAACTTTTCTATCCAACGCACTGGGCTTCTTCCTCCACTGTGCCAAAACTCGGAGATCCTGGAGAATACAGTGCTGGTGACACTGCAAAAATAGTGATTGAAAATGCTTAGCGTATTTCAGTCTGTGTATTTTGACATCTTTTTTGCCATTGTAGTTCATACCCTCGGGACACAGAATCGGAGAATCATAGAACGGGTTGGAAGGGACCTCTGGAGATCATCAAGTCCAACCCCCCTGCCCGAGCAGGATCACATTGGGTTGGGTTTTTGCTTTGAAAATGTGAAAGGTAAAGCCTGTTTTGGAAGGAAAGACAGGAACATACATGGTCATTGTCTGCAGGATGAAAAGTGCTGCTGATAGAATATTTTTAGAGAGACTGGCTGAATACTGATCAAGTTTTCACCAACTAAAATGCCATAGGATCTGTGCTTTATGATTAGCACTAAATGCCCTTTACTACGTATGGTGCATTGTGTCATTCCTAAGAGTTATTTATGATTTAGTAGCTTAGGAAGTAAAATGCTCTCAGGTGTGCTTCAGGAGTGAGGTGCTTGGAGAAGATGTGATTATTTTATGCACAAATCATTGGTGCTGCCTTCAGTGATGGGATTCTGACTCAGTCGCCCAAGTAGAACCTCTGTAGTTTATAAGGAAGGTGGTGATAAACCATCGCATTTCTGACAGTTTATGAAAACTTAATTATTGCCCAAAGTATTAATTTATTTTAATATCTATATTCTTTGCAATAATATCGACTGCACTTGGACATAAAGGGGATCACACAGAAACCCTTGGAGGACAACAAAGTTATTCAGAGTTATGACAATAACTTGATGGCAGAGAAAGTGGGCTTCACACAGTAAGAGTTTCTCTCCAGCTGTGTGGGTTTTCCACAGGCTTTTTTTCATTAATATTATCAGGTTATTTGTTATTGACTCACGAATGCTGAATAAATACCAAACAAATTCAAGACATTATTAATTCTCCCAGCCTTGCATGTACGCATACGTAATGGTTCATTATCACCCCGACTTCTCAGCATATTCCAGTGTCAATGAGAAGAGACCAATTAAAAGAACTGTAGACCCTGATCCAACCTTTGTTGACTTCAGATCCTTATGTTGAATTGAGCACCAAAAGAGAAAATTATGCCTATTAAATTGAGTAAACATTTTCTTCATTTATCTGTCTGGCTTTTTTCTGTCAGTGAAAACTATTTTTTTTTTACTAAAAATGCCAACCCTTAGAAACTTAATGAGTATTAATGAAAAGCTGGAATAATTTAACATGGACAAAAAGAGAGCAATTTTCCTTAGACATTTCGTTGGTATGAACTGAATCCTAAAAGGCCTATTCTCCTTGTGGTTTGTCAGAATAATTCTCATTATAGTCAGTGGGAACCCACAGGTATATGTGCATCAATAGCAGAATAGACTGCTAAATATAGTTGCTGCCGTGGCAGCTGGTTCCCTCTCTTGTTCATCAGGTGGGGAAGCTGGAAGCTGTAGCAGCCTCGCAATGTAAGAAAGATGATGCTTTAAGAATTTTTTTTTTTCCTGGGAACAGGGGCATGAGCTCGATTTTGCACTGCCAGGCACTTCAGACTTTTCCCAAGTGGCTGGGTAGTCTTCGTTTTGGTCTCACCACACAGGGTCAACAGGTGTGCAACTTTCCCTTGCCCTGAGCAGACTGCCCAAATCTGCCACATGCATCACTTTTTCCATGCCGTGTGACTACTACAGGTTCTGCAGTCCTTCCAAAAAGCTAGATGGCTGGGGCTTCTCCCCATTAGCTGGGGAAGCAGCAGACACTCTAGACAAAGCAATTAAAGATCTGCATGCTTTGCCTTGACTAAATATCCTAACTGTTTTTTGCTGCTCCCGCACATCTAAGGATGATATTTCCACCCTGTGTTCCAGGATCAGCCTGGCTTTTGCTCTCCCTCTCCTCCCGGGCAGCAGCATCTTTCATCCTCCCTGGTGTGTCCCTGCTCAGAGAGCTGCTCCAGGCTCTGTTCTCCTAAACCATCTGCCTTTATCTCTGGGCCCTTGGAGTCTCACAGAAGTCACTTAGGCTCTATGACTTTTTTTTTTAACACCCAAGATTAGTTATCTGATACCCTTTTCTCTTGTCTGGGATTTTCTGCTATCCAAATCTGAACTCCTGTGGAGAGGCAGGGGGAAAAAATGGCCCTTAACCTTTTGTTTTCCCTGAATGAGAGATATTTGGGTGCTGATAATCTTTAGCTATCGACCTTTTCATGGGCAGACATTAACTTCTTTTCACTGTCGTTCTAAGACACAGGGTGTAAAGCATTACACAGTAGAAAACAGCTGTAAAGGATTCATAAATTATACATAAGCAGATTCCCCAAATCATCAAACATTTCCCTCAGGAAAGGATGTTCCCTATCAGTTATTGCTTCTGTGCTATATGTACCTTCCCGTATCTTGTCATCTGAGCTTTCATGGAATGCTTTTTCTTCCTTTTTTTTTTTCAAATTTTTTACTTTATTTTCAGTAAGTTCTGATTTAAACAAACCGATGGGAATCTGCCCTTTTTAACCCTCTCTTTGCCAGCAGAAACCACACAGGTTGGACAGGTGAAGGGAGTTCTCAGCTGAGGCAGACGTGGGCCTGGAGTGTTTGGTTTCAGTGTCCCATCTCATGAAGATGTGATGCCAGGGAAGGAGCCAGCCTGCCTAGGGATGCCCCTGTGCTTTTGGTAGCCTCACATAACCCCTGGCAGTGTTTCTGGCTGCAGCAGCTCTGCAAGTATGCAAGGCTCTGAACCCACCTTGCAAATGTCCCTTCTCACATTCTCCACTTGGCAAAAGATAACCCAGAAGGGTTGAAAAAGCCATGCCAGCTCAGTTGTGTGAGTACTAGCAAGCTCAACACATGCAGAAATGGGCTGATCCATGATGCATCTTGTTCTGTCTGTTCAAGAGCCATTGGATCACTGCAGAGTACATCCTATGAGCAATGTAGGATCTGGGGCCAGCAAGAAGTATCTAGTTAAGATGGAACCATAATTATGTAGTCGATTGCAATGTGCCTTCTACTTCTCCTCAAAAGATACCACTCTTAGTAAACTTTTAAGAACAGGGCTCACCCTACACATGAGTTTTTCTGCAGCAGGGATAGAATCAAGTCTTGCAAGTAAAAATGTAGGTGTCTTTAAAATAAAAAGCAAGGACTTTAAAGCTTTGTTGGCTTGGCAGATGCATTTTTACGAAGCTCATATCCCAGAATGAAAGCACTGTAAGAATTCTACAACTTAAACTGTGTTAAAGCAGATGAAAATGGAGTGTTCTGTGAGACAAAAGGGAATTAAATGCTGAAGCCAGCCAAGGTAAAAGGGCTATCATACACCCATTTCCCTCGCCATTCCTCTGCAGATCACGTCCACTTGTCTCTCCGCTGCTCTGCTGCTGTTTCTGAATCCAGATGGCTGCAGGGTCAGTCCAGCCAAGCACTGCACTATTTTTCTGGTGTGCAGCAAGTCAGGCTCCTGCTGTGAATCACCTTCATGCCACCGCCTGCTCTTGTTCGCTGACTGCTGTGAAAGCCTGCAAGGAGCAGGCACCTCACCCTGAGTTCAGCGTTTGAGCACCCCTTGCAAAACAGACACAGGATTGACACCTAAACTCTTCGTGTTAGTTCCAAGCAGGAGGGATGCCTGAACCTCCTGGCAGATCTAAAGTGTGAAGCATTTTGTAAGGATCTGCAAAATTAAATGCTTTGTTTAAGAGAACACTGTTCTTCCGTCTGGCTCCATCCGAACAGCTGGCAGCTGAAAGATAATTCCAACCTGCCATGCCTGGCTGTATCCTAACTGTACAGTGGGGCAACAGCCATACATAAATCAGTCCATGCAACTTTCCTACACCCTAGTTGCAGCCCCAAATCTCCTGCATTCATGAGTTGAAGGGGGTCCCGATACAGCTCAGCTGCTTGCTGGGTCTGGGTAGTGGGAGAAGGAGCATGAAGAGCAGTGCACAGCACTAAAAGTGAAGCCATTTATGTGAAAATAAAATTAAGGTTTGAGAAAGTCCATAAAATGCACAACTGCAAGTTTCTTCTGTTTGGAATAATGACTGTAAATTCCTTGGTATCATGGAGACTATTTAAGGTCACATCCACCAAAGCATATTTAAAGAAAGTTCAGACCTTTTTATGTCTGACACTTACACTCTGATTATCTGTCTGGAGGCAAAGCTCCTCATTTTGATATGTAATGAATAAAATGTGCAAGTGGAAGGAATCAAGATAATGAATTTGCAGGATAATTTTACTAATTATCTTGTTGCTGATCGTAGAACCAAGGCACTGCAAGTCAATCCTACAGCAGCTATTAATGTGCAATGCCTAAAGCTGTTCTTCTAACATTTATTACTTATCTCAGTGATTCTACACAAATTGATAGTTTTCTATTAAATTTGTAAAAGTGAAGTCGCTAACATGTTCCTTGTTCTAAGCATAACATGTTAAATTATACAGGTTTACCAAATTCTAAAGTAAATGAGGGCATTTAAATGAAGATGTTTTCTGCCGTGTCAATGTTACACGATGAGTTGGGATGGAATTTACCTCAGCCTGTTGAAGTTATTTGAAGATAGGTATCTAATCTAAGTTATGAATTTAGTGTCCCTAGGTAGTCACGGGATAGAGGATGGGACAAATTGTCCTCTGAAAATGCCTCTCTCCGTGCTGACTACAGGGAGAGAGCCCAGTCCCTTTTCCGAAACGGACAAAGGAGTTCTTTTTATTATGAGGTTAAAAAATACATGCAAGAAAAGACAAAAGCAAACGCGGTAGTGGAGAAGTGACCAGTAGGAGGAAGCAGGTGGATCCTGGCTCCTACCTATCTTTTCTGCATCCCAGAGGACCAGAATGAGCTCAGTCTCCTTGCTCCGCAAAGCAGCACAAAGTTACCTCCCTGGATCATCAACCACGAATCTAAACTGTGTGTGTGGCCTTTGCCTTTGTTTCCTCCCCTCTGCCAAATCTTAGATGTTGCCTGTTATTTCTCCCGTGTAGAAAAGCCTGGGGTTTGTTCATTATAATTCAGAAGTGAATCAAAAAAACACTCTGGAGGCATTAGATATGCAGAATTCCATAGAGTGGCCCTAAAGGGGGAGCTCTGGGAAAGTGGCACATCAGATCCTGACCTTGTAACCTCATTTCTGTGTCATCCTGGCTGGGCTCTGTAGACACCTTGTCTCTGCCTTGCTCAGTATTTGTTTAAGCAGACTTAGATCTCCAGCTTCGAGTCCTTGGCACTGCCCATGTGATAGAGACCATTGTAATAGGTATACATTTTTTGCTTAGAAAAGCATAAAAATCCTCCCAAAAAATCTATTCAGACTATTCCTGCAGCAAACTAAGATACCACAAGGTTTTTGATAACTAAATCCATTTGATGCTTTATCTCTCAGCTCAAATAATTTTCCTTAATATTAGACAAAACTACAACACAATAAAAAACAATAATGGCCAGGCACTTGGTTTAATAAGAAAGTCTTTTGAACTGCTATTATAACATAGAAAAGAGGTCAGCCATTTCAGCACAGATCTTAAAGTTAGATGGAAATTTTTGTAATATTAACAGAAGAATCAAAACCGCTTCTCTGCCAATCGTGCTGCAAATAAGGATGCTGTATGTAAGGACTTCAGAAGCTCCAGAGGACTGCTTTAAGAAGCCAGTCATCTAAAAGCACTGTTGCAGGCAACCAAAAGGTACAAAGTAACCCAGACCATAAATGATCTGCTGGAGAGACATTGGAAGGCAACAGGTTCTCTCTAGACAACTTGATAAAAATGGAGACAGCTTTGAAAACTAAGCATTTTTCATGCAGCCTTTTTGGTTTCTGTTTCACAGTTTGGTTGGGCTTTTCTCTCCCCTAAAAGTTCATCAGAAACATGAAAAGCAGAAATCGAGTGCTGTTTGCAGGTTTTGGTTTTTGCTGTTGTATGAAATCAAGAGCATACTGTGCTATAAATAAAAGCTTGTAAGTAAATTCCCAGCGCATTAAAACCTGCCTAACAGGAGATGAAGATGGTCCAAAGTCACTGACTCAGATCATAAACAGCGCCGCCATCCACTGAAATGATTAATCACTGTGGTAAGGAAGACAAGAGGAACTGCGTGAAGAAATAAGCAGGGGGCAGGATGCTAACTCCAGGGGCACACTGATCGGCCCTTTAATAATGTCTAATGACGCGCGTGCCAGATCAAAAGCAAATCACAGGCAGCTGGCAGAAAATGAAATGGTATTAGGCAAAGTATTTGTCTAACTATAAGGCTATTTAGGAAACTGCTATTAATGTGATGTCTGGTAAAGCTTTTCAAATTAATTTTTTGCTCACAGAAAGCCCATAAACAGAGCATGGTATATGCCTTTTGTATATGTGTGTGCACATGTATGGGGATATCCATATGTGTAAGCATTATAAATACTGCAAGCATTTAATCACAACTTTGTGAAATTACCAGGTGCTATTAGCAGATATTCAGGCTAATTAAATCATTTTCACATTCCTATTTTTAATTGTTACACTGTGTGCGTGCTGAGTGATTGTTACAGTGCTATTTTTACTGAGAAGGAATTTGACAAGCTATGGCAAAGGGATGAGGGAAGAGGTGTACGGATGGCACATTGCTACTCCTCACAGGTTACAGTGTCAGCTTTTAAACCCTAGAGGAACAGAGCTGCCTGCTGAGCTCCTTAAGCTTTGAATGGGTCAGCTCAGCAGCAGCCGTGGGAAGCTAGGGAGTGATGCTTGCACAGGGAGGTGCTTCTCCATCAGCATTTAAGACACTGATATGCCTGCCAGTGCCTGCGGGTCAGCCTGTGCAGTAATAGGGATTTGGGCACAGCATGGACCTGTTTAAATCCAGGGAAAGCCTGAAGCACAATGCCTGGCCTGAGATCGTAGAATCATTAAGGTTGAAAATGACCTTCAAGATCATCAAGTCAAATGTCTACTAAATATTATTAGGAACACCAAACCATGTCTTGAAGTGCCACATCTTTTTAAACCCCTCCAGGGATGGTGACTCCACCCCCTCCCTGGGCAGCCTGTTCCAAGGCCTCACCTCAGGAANCCCAGGTCCTTCTCTGCCAGGCTGGAAATGTGACACTTTGTCGTGCCTCCTGGGCTGCTGGTTTGGGCTTTTCTTCCTTGCCAGAGGTCCAGCTTCCCAGAAGGGAGCCAGCAGCATGGTCTGAAGGTCTCCTGAGGGAGCAGGAGCCAGCTGAGTCTGCCAAGGGCCTGCCAAGTCCCTGCTCCTGACGTTGGCCTGCGCAGCGGAGTGCGGACCAGTCTGCCTGGCTGAAGGTACACTGGGCCTTTAGACAACAGCAACACTGCCTTGCCGTCATGCCACCCCCTTCTCACTGCACAACAGAAGCCAGCGGCTGACGCGAGCGGCGTGCGTTGGGGAAAACAGAGCTCGGGCAGACTGGCAGCCCCAATCCTTCCTGCAATTACCAACAACAGTTCATTTCTGTCACCGCTGGCTGAAAACACGGCAGAGCTCCTGAAATAAGCGAGCACTTAAGGGAAACCCAGACCTTTTATATCTGCCACTTATTTCCTGATTATCTTCCTGGAGGTCAGGCCCTTCATTTTGACACTTAATGAATAAAATGCCCACGTTGCAGGAAATGGGATAATGAATTGTGAAAAGACATAATCAGCAATGACTAAATAATTAAGGGAATTGAAATGTGGAGTCATGTGGGAATGTATTAATAATAACATGATTTTTCCATATGCTAAAAAATTCCGTCTGTTTTTAGAAAATCAGTCATCACACATGCTCTGTGGCAAAAAAAAAATATTAATGTAGACTAATAGGAACTGTAATTAGATGTTCTGCTTTTAAACAGCTGAATAAAAGATGAAATCATATAGAAAGTATATTTAGATACAAGCCAGAAAGTAAACTGATTATTATTCATAGCGCTGTTAATAGGAGCTGTAATTTATGCATCTAGTGGGAATCATGTTAGGCAATTAGGAAAGGGAGTCACACTTGACTTCCCTTTATGCATTTACATACTTATATATTTTTCTATATCTTGCTAGTGTCTCCGTCTTTCCAGTTACCTTTTTTCCACATAACTACCTAGATGACACCTTTTCCAGTGAGGTTTTTCTGGAGTTCAAATGGTGGCCTTCACTTAGATGAAAGAAAACCATGCAAACTTCCCTTTGACCATATTTCTTTCCTGACTTTGGGCTTTTTCAGGTCCCCAGTACTACATGAAGGATGGGACCTTTTAATTTCTCTCAGCATCATACTTCAAAGGCTTGAAGTATAAACTGTGATGGTAGTTGGATGGGATTGTGCCCACTTCTGCTCCTCTCTGGCTACGATCCCCTCTCCCTGCTTACCCAGTACCCAGGTTCAATTGCTTAGTCCCAGCAGTATCCTAGAATGCATCAGAATCCCAGCACTGAAATCGCAATGATCTGGATTTTGGTTCCCGTTGCTGTTGCTGTGTTTGTGGAATATATGATCCTTTATATATATATATTTAATACTTTCAGCTTTTGAGTGCAAGAATGCTTTAAGCTTATTTTTTTTCAATAATATGGTTATTGTTTGCATGCAAAAGTGTCCTAGTATCCAATCGCGTGTTAATGCAGCCTCTCACAGCCATCCCAGAAAATGTGGGTCAGCCAGATAGGGTCACATCACCAGATACGTCTGAACAGATGGTTGGGCTGAGGTACAGAAAGCTGCTGTGATTTGCTCAAGGTAAAAAAGCAAGTCAGTGGCAGAGCAAAGATTAAAATTCAAGGCATGAGATCAACAAAGGATTAAGTGCCATGTTCATCTGCTTCATTTCCAGACACATATAACATGCACTTCAGATAATCTGCAGGTATCACAGTTTGGAAATATTAAGCACACAACTCTCAAAAAGGAGAGGCAGGGACACTTTCCAGGGACAGGGAAGGGGCCTCCAGGGACCTCAGGAAGGGGTGGACCAGTGGGTGAAAGGGGTACTTGTCCCGAAGGAGCCACGCTGCTACTGTGCTGGGAGGCTGTTTCACAGCTAACCTGCCACCATGAGCACTTATGGACAGCTCCAGGTGATAACCAGAGCCAGTGCCCACTCCCAGCAGATAAGAAAAGTCTCTTCTTTTCCTCTCTGTGTAATGCTGACCTGGGCAAAACTGCTCCACGACCCGGACCCCAGTTATGTTCAGCCATGTCTGAGATGACTTCTAACGAGCCTTGTGAGATGTTAGCATTCCTAAACTTTGGGTTATTCCGAGCTGGTTTTACTTGACATCGTTTTCTGCTGAGGCCATTCTTCTCCCCAGCCTTTCTTCTCGCTGCTTTGGTGGGCGCAGTGCCTCAGAGGGAAAGCGCTGAAGCCTCCCCGGGTGCAGGGCACTCTTCCCCACTCACTCTGTCCTCCTGCAAGCCCTCCTAGAGAACAGGACCTGGTGTCTTGGCACAGTCATCTGGCTGCAGGGCTTGCATTTTGGCTGCGGACCATCTTTCATAATTGGGCTGGCGAGCGCTGTCTCTGCTCCCGCTCAGGGCTGGGGCTGCCAGTGCCAGCTGCTCCCCCCACCAGCCAGGCTACAGATGGCCCCACCAGCACCCAGCAGCTCGCCCTCCAATGGTCCTCTCTTTCCCTCTGTCCTGCCAAGCCATCTTTACAGGACCACTTTTAGCACACGTTATTCAGTAACGACCTGCTCTCTGGCACACCCTCCCCCCTCCCTGCCTTTCCCACTCCGGAGCTGGGAAGCAGGATGTTCTCCATGAGCAATACTGGGTTAATCTCCAAGCCACACACACAAAAAAAAGATGTCTGCAAGCAGTAAATGCATTCCCATGCATCCCAATAATGCTATTTTTTTGTCAGACACAGGGTGGTTTTAATTCACCCCCCCTAAGCATCCACAATGCACCCCCCTCCCCAGGCATCCCGGGCACTGCACAGGTCTGGCTCGTTGCATTTGCTCTCTGTCAAAGTGCGATATCTTGGGATGGATTCTGCAGGCTTAAAATAGAAACATTCCTGCTTGCTGCTGCTGCTGTATCATTGGGTAATCATTAAATAAATTCAGTGTTTTACTGCATTAACAAAAACACATGATTGTTTAACAGAGTATATTACAGAAGATGGAGGCTTTAATGGTCTCTATGGATTTTTAGTTTGTAAGAGTACATTATGAAGCTGTCTTGGTAGGGTGCTGTTTTCATATGTGAAAGAAGTTACTGGCGTTATACATCATTTTTATATCTTGTTGCTAGGCAACATATCATAGTGCAGTTATTGCAAAGGTGTCTGCTTCCTCGTTAAAAATCTTCATGTTGCTCCTTAATTCTGCAAAATTAGCTCTGTTATTGATCTTATCCAGCTTCCTTGGATATCTATCGATTGGGGTTTCATCCGTTAGGTTTTGGAGAAGCAGAACAGTTTTTTATTAGCTGAATTCGGGGGTGAAACCTAAAGCATGTTCATTAATTCTAATCTTTCCTTTCCCCCTTCATCACAGTTTGTTTTCATGCAGGGAATCGTGCGTTTCCGTTCACCTGGGATTCAAAATCAGAGAAGTAATTTGAGTGGTGGTGTATTTAAGATACGGCCTATGACAGCTAGGCATAAAAAAACAGCAACAACAAAAAGCAGGTGCTACCTGAGGTGCTCTGGAAAAGATCTAAAAATTCCCTTTAAAGCTCATTTCTTTCTCTCTTCCAAATAATCTCCGGTTTCTGCCTCAGTGTATTGCTGCTGCACACTCCTGCTGTATTAGCATTTCCAAATCTGGGGGCAGTTTTGCCTCAGCTCGGGTCAGGCTGTGCAAGGTTTGGGGCTTTACAGGGCTGAGCTGACTTCATTGCTTCACTTCATTCTCGCCTGGAGAAGGCAAATCTGTTTGGTAAAAATGCAGTTGGTAATAAGAGGCAGTATCTCTCACAAGTATCTTCCACACAACAAAATAACATTTTTTAATTTTTTTTTTTTCCAAGTGTCAGCGTTTATTCCCTTCGTTACCACTCCTCCCGTGCTTCTTTGAGTTGGAGAGCTGTCTGCTGAGGCCATATGTGCTCCCCAGAGGCAGAGGTGGCTCTGGCACGTGTCCCTCACAGATGCCTCCACAGGCTCACGTGGAGCCAGGGCATGTGGAGGGGCTGCCAGCACCAGGCAAGGGGGGAATCAGGGGCTTCTGCAGACCTCCACGTGCAGCAAATGGCTCTTTATTATCTCCATCCCTCATACCTTTGTTACTAGCATATTGTAATTACTTTCATTAACCAGACTCAACGGTATAGCTACTGTTCATTTTGGGGCAACTGGTACTGTTGTAATACCAGGTTTTAATTAAGCTGGTTTGGGTAAAAACTGGCTTGCTAAAATCCTTTAAAAATGCTGTTCCTCTGTGCACACCCACGCAACAACCACCAGTAAGTCAATGGGATTTCATCTAACCTCTTCCTCGGAAGATGTCTTTTGGCACGTGGCATCAGGGCAGTAATTTCTGAAGACATGTGCTCCAGAGGAGGGGAGGAGTAAAAGAAACATGGAAGTTCATTCTCTTATTTTTTTTAAGCTGTAGAAGATTTAAAAATACATAAAAGACTTTGTTATGCCTAAGTTTTTAAGAAATAACATGCAAATAATTAATTTATAATGGGACTAGTTTGTTCTTTGAGATTTAACAGATGAAGTTCTAAAAGAAAGAAGAGGAATTGTGAAAGGCCAAAATGTTTCATTTCACAGCCAATCGATGACCTTTCCTAAAAAATGTCTGAGAACAATTTTGACAGCATTTTAAAACTGAGAGTTACCTGTTCACTCTTGAACAACTGCTAAGATTTCACCCCTGGATCACACTGGGCTGTTCTTGAACATCCATGTGGCTCCATTTGCACTCCGCCTGCTTCTCTTTAACTTAGAAGGGAAGGGACGGGGAGGCCTCATAACCACACAATTTGCCTTTAACATGTGGGGCTCAGCTTCATAAAATAGCTTTAGCTCTGTTGCTCCACCATAAAGAGTGTAAATTTTAGCATTGTTTTCCCACTGACAATTCCTTTGCTCCTCACCACTTGATAATAATGAGTGATGAATATCCAACCTGACCAGCTTGGTCAAATTCCTTTCTCCTTGTCTCTGATCTCTCTGAGTAGACAATGTTAGTCCAAGAAGTGTTGCCAGTCCAGTGTCCAGAAGAACCTTCCTTCCCTTTCAGAGAGAAAGGGAATGTGGGGAATCAGCCTCTCTTTTAGTGACATTTATCCATAAAGTCATCTTTTGTTTGAGCAGTTTCAGAGAGGAAGGGAGTGTGGGGAATCAGCCTCTCTTTTCATATTGTTTACCTGTAAGGTCATATTTTGTTGGAGCAGTTTTGCCAGTTGATCTTGTATTAGCTCCTTTGGGCCATACAGAATCCCCTGCAAAGGTGATTGCATCCCCTCATGGCTGATGAACTCACTTATCAGTCAGAATCAGCATAACCTGGTGATTGTTTCCTTCAAGGGAAATTTCTGCCCTAAGTAGCTGAGTTTGCTCAATCACCTGTTGTTTCTCTGTGCAAAGACAGGGAATTCTCTCTTAATTCACATTCAGATAAAAAAAATTAACCACGATGGTGCCACGGGACAAGAGCACACCTATGAGCACCAAAAAAAGCTGTTACTTCTCACCCAACTACTCCAGAACAGAATGGAAGATACCCCAGAACAAAAGCAGAAGACAATCCTCCAACTCACATTTCCCATCTTATCCCATTCCTACACTGTACATGATGTCACTGGTTTATAAATGGACCATGGATCTCCCATTCCCTTGGAAAGGCTATCCTTGCTGGTCAGCAGGCCAGTTCTGCAGCAGGACTGTGCATCAGCATCCTTTCCCAGCTACCACAGTATCTCTCCTCATGCTCATTTGCAGGTGGTCAGCTCAGGAGGTGAAGTGACAACCTCCTCTTAAACTCACTGTCAGGCATGAAACTGCAAACCACCCAGTCTCCACTCCAGGAGTGTTCAGGTGCTGGCAACCAACCTTAGCCTTGCGCCGTTAAAGCCACAAGACATTTAACCCGTGTCCTGGGGAGCAATGGAGCTTTTTTGTGTTGTCAAGGAGACACGTGTCTTTCAAGACAATGACTATTTCTTTCTGCCGCCAACCAGCATGGTCTGTAAGATGCCCTACCTCATCAACTCAGCTTTGCAGGGCTCTAGAGGGACTTGTGGATGAAAAGATCTCCATGACCAGAAAGAACCATGTCACTGACTTCTATTTGCTATGCGCTTCATTAAAAAAACCCTGGATGTTCAACTCCAATCAATTCTCTGCTTCCCCCCACTGACTCTCTGGATGCCCATAATTCCTGGAAAAGTCAAGTAGGTAGGATGAGGACGATTCTGTTTCTGCAATGTGATGAATCTGCCAGCCCTGTCTGTTGCCTTTCTGTGAATCTTGGTATCCCAGAACCAGAGCCAAACTTGACACCTGGTGCCAGCTCACACCTGATAGTCCGAGGGGTTTTTTGGCCAATACTCTTCAAAACATCTTATTGCCAAGTACAGAACCCTCTACAACCCTGAATGTAAGGAGCGTGTGGACTGGATTGCTTCCCAGCATCTCTCTGATCAGCTCAGTCAGAATACATCTATCAGCTTTGTCACTGGAGCCCAACAGCAGGATCTCACCAGCTCATGTCATGATGGTTTTGGTCTTGCCGCTTTCATTTCAGTCCAAGTTGCTGGGGAAGAAAAAACAACCAAACCAAAAAAAAAACCAAAACAAAACACCAAAAGGAACACTGAGCCAATCTGTAGCTTCAACCATGGAATGCTTTTGCTGGCATCCGTTTTGCTATATTGTCAAACATGGCATTTCTTGGCCCTTGCTGGTCTTTCATCCAATTTACTTGTCATCTCTTGGTTAGGGTGCAGAGGTGGATGATGTCTTTGATCAGCCCCCTTGTTAAATATGCTGTGATACTTCTAGGAAAAATAAAAAAAGGAAAATAGCAAATATTCCCAGTAGCAGCTGGGCTGCCAAAATATGGTTACATCATTTTAGTGAGATTAAGACTATTTTGCTATTTGAAATGAAGTCATTATTTCCATGAATTGTCTCTCCTGTCGGCATCTATCTTGAGTTTCGCCTCTGGTATTTTGAGTCTCAGCACTTTGAGGCAGGAGCTGCACTTTCAGAGTGTCTGTGTGGGGTGCTTTGCTGCACCCCACCAGACCAGGAATTTGGACTATAACCAGGAATTTACACCTCCTGTTCACAAGGGTCATGTAGTTTCACAACCCAAAGTGAGGGTATTTCCAGACCTTGAATTCCTACCTGGGATGGACCCTTCATCTTGACTTCTGAACGTGCCTTTTCCTAGAGAATGGTGAAGAGATCCTTGGCCTGTTGGCTTGCCCACCCCCTGCCTCATCCTTTGAAGGACAAAGTTGAGCATCATCTGAAATTGCTTCCTAAATTCAGTGTTGTGTCTAGATTATGTCACAAACTGCAGATAGTTTTAGAGACTTATGCAGATCTAACATTGATCTCCAACTCCATCACTTTAGCTTTCTACCTGTTTTCTTCACCAAAACCTCAGTTCACTCACAACAAAGTAAGACAGTGAGGTGTCATTTAATGTGTGTAGGACTGACACATTCCAGTGATCCCACAAAATTGCTCAGATGTCCAGTCTGAAATGGTTAGAAGCCAATTTATTCCTATGAAGACTTGTCCAGGTAAAATTTATACTGTATTCCTATTTCCCATGGGTTACTAAAGAGTATCCTCCAGACTGAGCTTGTCCTCCTCCATTTGCAAGGGTACTCAGACCTCCTTCCTGATGCTTTGTTTACTCATTTACTTCTCCAAGTCCTCAATCCCAGTTGGTAGGTCAGAGGCCAGTGCTGATAAAGTTGTCCCCCGTTGTTCTTTGGGTAAGTTTTTTCCTCTACATCTGAATTTGAAATGCAGCATGTTCATTACCAAGAACAGGGTCTCTGTGGACTGGCACTTGGAGAAGGGGAGCAGCTCCCTCGGCACTAACAGTGTTTTTTCACAAGGAGTTTTCCACACAGTCTCACTACCCACCTCCCCTCCCTACTGACTTGGAGCCCAGTGCTCTGGCATACCTCACTGCTGAGGTACCAAGTGGTAAATGCCCCCCCCCATGGCAACCTTCCCGCTAGTGCTCCCCAAAGGGTTTGGATGGGGATGATGCACCTGGGGCCACATCAGGTGTTGCATCCGTAGAGGAAACCAGTGTCTCCTGCACCAGAAATTTGCCACTGGAGCAAAATCTGTGTGGGCAAACACTCTTCAAGAACCACAGTTAATGTCGGGTAAGTTACCTTTTCTTTCTCCCTCATTCTGTAATTAGACATCCCAATTATGTAGTTTAATCTAATTAAAGTAATGATGCAATTATACAATAATTGATACATAATCGGCATGCAGAAACCTCTGTAAGTATTATTTAACCAACAGAGCAAATTCGAGATGAACCTTTTCAGTCTCTTAAAAGTATATCATTTTAGCAGCCAGCTTGAGGAAGGGATTTTGCCTACTCAAGCATTTTTAAATCCTTCCTGACACTAGTAGAATTACTTTTTTTTTTCCTATTCATGGGCATTCAGCTTCCATTGACTTCAACAGGAGCTGTCTCTGAGCATCCATAGCCAGATGTAAAGCTTAGAGCCTCTGAAAGGCTCGCCACAAGTATTACATCCAAAGATGGCAAAGTGCTACAAAGCCATTTCGAGAGTGCCTATGACTGGATTTCCTGCTGTTAGAGATGATAAAAAGAAAATAAAAATCCCATTGTTGATCACAAGAAAAGGATAGCTCTGTGGTACCTGTACTGGTACTTTCTCAGCAAACCTTACCACTTAAGATCCTTTATTTAAAAAAAAAAATAAAAAAATTAACAATTACTTCCTCATTATCCAAAAATAACTGTGCAGAATATGCATTTTACATATGCACCACACAGATGTATAAACGAAGCCTTAGCTGTGGATCCACCCAAGGTCTCATGCACCAAAATCATGTGAATGTGCAAGTGCAGGAGTCCTGGCTCTAATTGCAGGAATCTAGCTTTCTGTATTGGCTCATTTCTCT
This sequence comes from Chloroceryle aenea, assembly GCA_013399075.1. NCBI lineage: Eukaryota > Metazoa > Chordata > Aves > Coraciiformes > Cerylidae > Chloroceryle > Chloroceryle aenea. Next base: position 50,693 of record VWZY01003702.1, on the reverse strand, counting down.
GAACTAGATAAACTAAGAAGCTTATGTTTCATCATCTGAGGATGTCAGCTGTATCCGTAACAGCCAAAGACCCATGTTCTGGAATACCATCAGAGACCTGGGGGCTCGTCTGATAAGAAATGAGATTTCTTCTCATCCTTGGATAATATTTCCTTTAACCTGCTCCCCATTCTTTTACCGCTGTGCAGTCAGCTGTGTACCCTATATGGCTTTTTCCTACCAGTGATGGGGCTGAACGTCAGCGATATTTTACCCTTGTTTTGGAAAGCTCTGCGGAATCCAGCACATCCACATTTATGTAACACTCTATAATTAATCCAGCGTGTCTGGATGTGTGAGGAAATGAGAATGGCCTGTCCCTTTCTTTGTCTCTGTTGCATAACTCGTGCTTGAAACTAGATGCATTATCTTGTGAGATGTTAGACGGTGAGTTTGTTCAAAATGCCCCAGTAGCAGTGTGAGAAGAACTATTCACAAGCAGGGAAATTTCAGAGGAAAATGTTATGTTCTCTGATAAGCAGTCACTTGGGCTTTTTTATTGTTGTTTCTTTGCTTGATTTGCTGCTAAGGACCTAGTTTTAAGTGTTATTACCCATGTGTGTGGAAGTATAATTTTGATTTGATCCATATTCTCTTTAATGCCAAAAATTTTTTTTTAATTTGGTTTCAAATTCAGATATGATGGTTTTACTGTTACCTTTTAATTGTCAGTATTCATATTGCTGGTATAAGTGTTTGTATAATCTTTTTCATGATAGACATTGAAAATATGTTAAAAAAAAGCACCCATGACTGAACAGTTGCTCGTTCATGGTGATATAAATTCAGTTCTGTGTATGTCTGTGTAAGTCACTGAGAGCTTGCACATATGGCCCACAGTTTCCAAGCTTAAGAAGAACTCTCAGGTTCTTAGGTGATCCTCTAATCACTGGTAAGGGTCATGGAGAGACCATCTTTGTCTTCCAACATTTTTCTTCCACCCACTTGTGGGACTGGGCACCGTATGAAGAAAGTTTCCCCTGCCAGACTGAGCCCTAGTCCTGTTGAACTTAAGGGTGCAATTGCTTCAGAGACAGAAAAAAAAAACAGAAACCTTCACATACCTTTCTTGGATGAAATTGTCTCATCGATGGGCTAGAATACATCAGCAGGCCCATTCAGTAGCAGACATCTGGAGACTGAAAGAAAGCAGGGTAAATGCAGCTAAAAGCTATGGGAAATTACTACTGCACAGAAGAACCCCAACCTATTGATATTCCATTGAAAAAAATCAGCATAAAAACCTAATGTCCAATTATTTCACAGCTCTGCTTACATTTGGTGCTATCAGAAGTCTCTGCAGTGTAGCACAGAGGCAACACCATCGTGCTAATTTTCCACCAGTCTTTCCCTCCGTTGTTTTGGCAGTAAACTTACCCATATTTGACGTAGTAACTTGATCTGCATTTGCCAACAGTTTGATATTTCTGATAGGCCAAGGGCTGCTGTCTTTGGCTGAGATACAATAACAGCCAAAGTACAGCTGATCTCTTATTGCTGAGAGTGATTTAAAGGAAATCTTTGAAAGAAGTATAACTGCCTGAATTACTACTCTTTTATATGTTTTTAAATGAGAATGTAAAGGCCAAGGGCATTTTTTCCTATTTAATACTATTAAATCCATCATTAAATCTCTCACTGAACACTGGGTGAATTTAATGGTGCCCTCAAGTACTGATGCTGATGCTCGAGTGTGTTAATATTGTTGTATATACAGATACAATAAATAACACTTAGCTAAGGTAGTGTTAGCAACCTTAGTGGGTTTCTCAATACAAATAGCTGTACTAATGAGATTAAGCATCAGAAACCAAAGGTGATGTGAATTTAGGCACCGGGGCTAAAATATGGATAAGAATTCAACACATTGAACCTATGAATAAAACCAGACAGACTCTACTAAAAGCTTTACTGCTAGTTGGCATTAAAGGATTAATTTGAAAGTACAACTTTTATCTATTCTCATCTCACTTTATAACATTCTGTCTTAGAAGTTCAGTCTGTCTTGCACAGAGATGTAATGTCTATAAATACATAAGGGCTGGGAGTCAAGAAGGCAGGGACCACCTCTTTTTGCTTGTGCATTGTGACAGGACAAGGGGCAATGGATTCAAGCTCGAGCACAGGAAGGTCCACCTCAACATGAGGAAGAACTTCTTGACTGGAAGAGTTGTAGAGCATTGGAATAGACTCCCCAGAGAGGTTGTGGAGTCTCCTCTGAAAACTTCCAAGACCTGTCTGGATGCATTTCTGCGTGATCTGCTCTAGTTTAGTCCTGCTCTGGCAGGGGGGTTGGACTCCATGATCTTTGGAGGTCTTTTCCAAGCTTTGGAAGTCTTTCCCAAACATTCTGCGATTGTGAGTGTTTCTATTTGCTAAACAATCAGCAAACCCCCTGGCAGGCCACTGCTTCATCTTGCTAAAGGGACCAGAGTTCCCTTTAGAATCATGGAATCATTAAGGCTGGAAATGACCTTCAAGACTATCAAGTCCAACCATCTACTAAATCTTATCAGGAGCACTACACCATGTCCTGAGGTTCCACATCCAGATGTTTTTTTGAACCCCTCCAGGGATGGTGATACCGCCCCCTCTCTGGGCAGCCTGTTCCAAGGCCTCTCAGTAAAAATTTTTTTCCTGCTATCCAACCTAAACTTGCCCTGGAGCAATTAAACCCATTTCCTCTTGTCCTGTCTCTAGTCACCTAGGAGAAGAGACCAACCCGCACCTCACTGCACCCTCCCTTCAGGGAGCTGTAGAGAGCAGTAAGCTCTCCTCTCAGCCTCCTCTTCTCCAGACTGACCAACCCCAGCTCCCTCAGCCTCTCCTCATCAGACATTTTCTCCAGACCCCTCACCAGCTTCATTGCCCTTCTCTGGACCTGCTTCCTCAATCCCAGTGCTCTCCTCCTCCAGGTCCCCAGGTCCTTCTCTGCCAGGCTGCTCTCCAGCCACTCCTCCCCAAGCCTGGAGCGTTGCTGGGGTTGTTGTGACTTTGGCTGATGCAATTCAGCACTGGGGGGTTTGTACCACCGGTATTTTTTGTGGCTGCTATTCTGAACACAGAGTTGCATTAGTTGAGTCATCTCCAGATCATCTTTTCTTCTCCCAGCATACATGAGTTGGATGCAATTGCTTTGCCCATGCAGATTATTTTAAGCCACCTGGCATAATTCCAGGATCCCATTTTTCTCACACAAAAAGCACGAAATAATAATAATAATTACAGTACTCTTTTACTAATTCCAACTGTCTCTGCTTCATTTTGAGGGAATTCCTTATTTATCCATATGTATCCTTTTCATTGCTGCTGTGGGAAAAATGCTCTGTTATGTGATCTTTCTTCTGACGGGGTTCTACGTATGCTAAAGCTTTAAAAGATAGATCCACAGCTTGTTTTTCTTCTTCTTTTATCAAGAAACTTTTTCAAAGTATAAAAAGAACTGACCTAAATGACTACCTTGAATCAACAGAGATGAAATCCTTCCCTGGGTGGGAAAGTCTTTGAAGGCTTAAGTGGGAATTAATTGATACATAGACATTATGTATCACTTACTGCAGTGAATTGCAGTTTGATGCTTCGTAGAAAGAGAAATCAAAAGAAATTAACATTTACTGCCACAAAACAGCCTTTTGTGACTTTCAGGATTTTAAATTTCCCGTGCTGTGGCAGCTGTTCTGGATTCCCTGCTCTCCAAAAGACAGGTGACAGAATAAAACAGTGGTAGTGTTATGTCCTCTTTCCTTTTTCTTTACGTATTACTTTAATTTTTCCACATGATTACTATGAGGCTAAAAAAGAAGGAAATATATACACCCTCATTTTTTTAAATGACACCAAAGAATGTTAATTTTGCTGTAAAGTGGGTAAGTAAACCAGGCGTAGTTAAGATCTCAAAAATAAACAAGCATTTGTAACCATCTTACTTCCTTGCGTGCCTCTGTCACCATGCAGCCTATAATTTCATAATCACCTGCTGTTTGCTGGCAAACATATTGAGGAATGTTTTAGAGAGTGGTAAAAACTTGTTAGCATCATTTTTCATAACATTCTAGCTGTAAAAACAAGCTGTCTTTGATACTGAGAGCCTGGTACAACATCGGTGGAGGGTACCTAGAAATGAGGAGGCAGAGTCATAGACCATGGAGGCTTTCTCTGCATATGGGTGTTTCATCAGTTCAGATTTGGTTGTTTTGTAGCCAGTCTGCTTGCAAACTATTTCAAAGGTCTATTTAATTGGGGTTTAGTTTTATTTATTTGGTTTTAGTGGATTAAAACCACTGCTTTTTTTTCAAATACATCTCCATTCCTTATGCAGGCCATGCCTGCAATAGAAAATAAGACACTGGTGCTACTCTGCTTCTTAAGGAAATAAACAATATAACGGATGAAGCCAGAGCATGTGCTTTAGGAAAAAAGTTAAGGCTTCAGTGGATATTTTCATACTTTCTACCCTTATTTCCAAGGGCAGTCCGAGAATGGCATTGTCACCCTTGGTACCATCTGTGTGGGGAGAGGGGTTTCCTTACGGGATTTTTTCACTCCAGTTTCTTTCAACCTTAATTCCAGTTCTATGTGTTGCACCTCATAATAATAGTAGAGTACTTACAGAGATTGCAGGGGTGCTGGGATGATTAATTCAGGTTTGCAGAATACCTCACAAATGAAAGCCAGCACGTACAATAAGCACTAAATATTGTTTCAGGGCTTAAAATAGACAGAGCTTGAGAAAACGATAGCTTTGAAGAACCCCCTTAATGTAAGCACTAGATAAACGTGAATTTCACAGCTAACGAATGATCTCCTTCACTGCTCCATGAGCATATTTGCAGCTAGAGAGAAGCACAATTTAAAATCAGTTTCAGCAAGAAATGCTGGATTGCTTTGGGACAACTGGGGCAAACAAAGGGGCTCTCCCTGCCTCTGCCAACTTCGCAAAGGCCACCCCACGTGTAGAGGGGAGAAGAGGCAAGTGCTGTTTCATGCTCCTAGCACTGGCTCCAGACAATGGGATGGTGAGCAGTGGCAGCATGGGTGGGCTCCCTGCCAGTGGACAGCACTCTCACAAGGGTCCCAGAAGCACCGTGCTCCTGGCAAGCCTGGCATTTTTTAAACTGCAGCAAGGGACTGGCCCCCAGACCCCTCCTCACCCTTGCCAGTCTCCTCAGGGTGAAGGTACGGATGTTTTTTTCTGAGGCTACCACAGTAGCTACTGAAGTGTAAGGACTGCCTGTGATTGTGCCAGCTCTGCAGGGAGGGGCAGTGCATCATGCACTCACACTCCAGTTTGGCCCATCATACGACTTCTAAACATCCAAAATAACCAGTACTGCTGAGCTGCACTTCAAATATTGGGTTGAGATTTGGGTCCCTTACTACACAAAAGTCATGGAGGTGCTGGAACAGGTCCAGAGAAGGGCAATGAAGCCGCGGAAGGGTCTGGAGAAAATGTCTGTTGAGGAGAGGCTGAGGGAGCTGGGGTTGGATAGTCTGGAGCAGAGGAGGCTGAGAGGAGACCTTACTGCTCTCCACAGCTCCCTGAAGGGAGGGTGTAGGGAGGTGGGGGTTGGTCTCTTCCCCAGGTGACCAGTGAGAGGACAAGAGGAAATGGGCTGAAGCTGCACCAGGGGAGGTTTAGGTTCACTGTTAGGAGAAGCTTCCATACTGAGCGAGTGGTGGGGCACTGGAACAGGCTGCCCAGGGAGGGGGCAGAGTCACCATTAGTGGAGGGATTTAAAAGATGTGTAAAGGTGGTGCTGAGGGACATGGTTTAGTGGGGAGCTGGCAGGGCTGGGTTAATGTCTGGTCTTGATGATCTTAAAGGTCTCCTCTAACCAAACCCATTCTATGATACAAAAAGTTAGTGGTTCTCATCTTTCTCTGTTATTTTGAACTGACAGCATTTTCCACTAAGACCTGTGTGGAAATTTCATATGGTTTTCTGGACAGGGCTCATTCCCCAGCACCCAGGGTGAGAGGTTTGTAGCATGGGGACACTCTTCCCTCTACACCTACCAGTGGGAGGAGGATATGTGTGTTACTGAAGACAACAAGAGGCAAAGAGGCACTCAGGGTAGTGATGATGTGGAGCTGCTACATTACTGTTCTGTACTCCCTGCTCCTGACTCCAGCTATTGAGGCTGGGCATCTGAGGGAGAGCACCTCATCTTTCCTCTGATCTTGCAGACTGAGACAGAATCCAAATGTGACTTTTTAGAAGAGAAAGCTGATAGCCAGCTGGCTAACCTTGTCACTACACACAACATTACAACTGGAAAACCTAATACTGGTCTGTTGTCTATGTATTTAAGGAAAACATTTTTAATGGTCACAGATAACCTTTCTGGAACAGCAGTGTCTTCTTAATATGAAGCTATTAAAAGGTCATATGGGGTACATATTTCCAAGAAACATAGGGAGAGTAGGGAAGAGGGATTTATGAATGCTTGACTCTCACCCTGATATGCAGATGGCCAAGGTACAAAAATGTGGTAATGCTCTCAGATTTGGAGATAGAGACCTGTGCTTAGCTTGGAGGAGTCTGAGGGAGATCTTATAAATGCTTATAAATGAAGGGGGGGTGTCATGAAGATGGGGCCAGGCTCTTCTCAGTGGTGTCCAGTGACAGGACTAAGGTCAATGGCCATAAACTGGAAAACAGGACAGTCAACCCCAACATGAAGAAATAATTCTTCACTGTGAGGGAAACAGAGCAGTGGAACAGGCTGTCCAGAGAGGTGGTGGAATCTCTGTCCCTGGGGACTTTCAAAACCCTCCCTGGACTTGTTCCTGTGTGATCCTGCTCTGGCAGGGGGGTTGGAGTCAATGATCTTTAGAGCTCCCTTCCAACCCCTACCATTCTGTGATTCTGTGACATAACCAAAGAGATGGTCTAAGAAAAAGTATTAGGGTAGCCTAGCTGAAATAATAGCACTGCCAGGAAGTCACCTCTGAATTCTTCCTCAACTTGTATTATAACAAGCAGAGAGGCCTAGCACTGATCCAAACTTCTGTGCTAGGTGCCATACAAACGTTTAAGAAATAAAGCTTTGCTCCAAGGGGTACAAGGCCAGACTCACC
>VWZY01003702.1:11672-43516 GCA_013399075.1 Chloroceryle aenea | reverse complement strand
GCAACCTAGACTCCATCTCTAGATAATACAGAAAATCACATCCAGAGGATGCTCCAGATCTTACGTCTGCTGATGTGCCCCATGCTGGAGTCTCTCTGCTGGCTGTAGCAAGAGTGGCAGTCAGGCAGATGCCTTCATCATGTTGACCCCTCAGTTAAATTACCAATGCCAGCTGTGATATGTCTGGTGATGTATCTGTGGTGTATCCTTACACAGTCAACAGTAGCAGGGGACAGCTATGGGCAGTAAATTACTGATAAATAAGGAAAGAGCAAACTTTTGTTTCTATCTTTTCTAAAACACAAGAGAACATCCCTTTCTCTTAATCACTGCTTTTGAGGTCAGTGGTGAGCATTCACATGGGAATAAAAATGGTTCATATGTTTTCCTGACTTCTAAAGCCTTTACTGAGAGCCATAAATGCTGGAATTTTGATGGACTGGAAAAGAAGCTCCAAAATAAAGAACAAGAATCTCACTTAGGTGCATTTTAGCTGTGAGTCTGAATGGTGCCTTTTATCACCCAGTCTGACTTGTGTTCTGACCTGTGTAACAAGCCAGGTAACTGCAGCCACTCTTCCCTGTTTTGAGCCCATTATCTTGTATTTAGCTGAAGAGTATGATTCAGAAGAGCACCCCTTCTCGAGCTTAAGACTTCAGGAGATAGAGACAGGCATTTCCCTAGCACTGTGTCCCAGCAGTGAACTGCCAACTTGTAAGAAGGTATTCTTCAGTTTGCCTTTGTGTCCTGCTATCCCTTGGCTCATGATGGTCAACAAGGCCAAGTCCTGGGTCCTGAACTTGGGTCATAACAATCCCATGCAACACTACAGGCCTGTCAGAAAAGGACCTGAGAGTGCTGGTTGACAGCTGGCTGAGCATGAGCCAGCAGTGTGCCCGGGTGGCCAAGAAGGCCAACAGCATCCTGGTTTACATGAGAAATAGTAAGCCCAGCAGGAGTAGGGAAGTGGATCCCCCCCTGTACTTAACACTTCTGAGGTCGCCTCCCATATACTGTGTCTATTCTGGGTCCCTCACTCAAGAAGGACATTGAGGTGCTGGAGCATGTCCAGAGAAGGGCAGTGAAGCTGGTGAAGAGATTGGAGTACAAGTTTGGTGAGGAGCATCTAAGGGAGGTGGAGTTGTTTAGTCTGGAGAAGAGGACGCTCAGGGGAGAATTTTCAGCTCTCTACAACTACCTGAAAGGAGGTTGTAGCGAGGTGGTGGTTGGTCTCTTCTTCCAGGTCACGAGCGATAGGACAAGAGGAAATGGCTTCAAGTTGTGCAAAGGGAGGTTTATGTTGGATATTGGGAAAAAATTCCATACTGAGTGGGTGGTGGGGCACTGGAACAGGCTGCCCAGGGAGGGAGCATCTATGGAGGGATTTAAAAGATGAGTAAAGGTGGTGCTGAGTGACATTGTTTAGTGGTGAGCTGGCAGGGCTGGGTTAATGGCTGGTCTTGATGATCTTAAAGGTCTCTTCCAACCAAACCCATTCTGTGATACACAATGTTAGTGGTTCCCATCTTTCTCTATTATTGTGAACAGACAGCATTTTCCACTAAGGCCTGTTTGGAAATTTCATATACAAGGACTCGTATTAAGATTGAACAACCTTGTTTTTTCCAGTCGTGTCTTGTGAATCCCGTTGAAGGTGTAGAATAAAAGTTCTATCTTTTTCCTTGGAATACTTGACAGTTGGATACAAATAAATTGTCTAAAAGTCACGTTAGAGGAATTTTTTTTTCCCCTATGAAGACACATGCAAATCAAGTATAGTAGCTCTTTGTCTAACAGGGCTGATCTCTGTAAATATAAGTGATCTCTTTTTGTTCCGTTTTTCACCTCTCAGAATTTCCAGCAGATTTTAGGAAATGTGATCAAAGAAACAGTCTCTGTCAGCATCGGCCTCACCAGTTTTACTGTGCTGTTTTTCCTTTTTCAAATGCGCAATGATGGGACAAGTTCTTTTGGCAAGAGCATGAGATGTTGCCAGATTATTTTCAGTTGGTGATCTGTAACTCCTTNCAGAAAATCACATCCAGAGGATGCTCCAGATCTTACGTCTGCTGATGTGCCCCATGCTGGAGTCTCTCTGCTGGCTGTAGCAAGAGTGGCAGTCAGGCAGATGCCTTCATCATGTTGACCCCTCAGTTAAATTACCAATGCCAGCTGTGATATGTCTGGTGATGTATCTGTGGTGTATCCTTACACAGTCAACAGTAGCAGGGGACAGCTATGGGCAGTAAATTACTGATAAATAAGGAAAGAGCAAACTTTTGTTTCTATCTTTTCTAAAACACAAGAGAACATCCCTTTCTCTTAATCACTGCTTTTGAGGTCAGTGGTGAGCATTCACATGGGAATAAAAATGGTTCATATGTTTTCCTGACTTCTAAAGCCTTTACTGAGAGCCATAAATGCTGGAATTTTGATGGACTGGAAAAGAAGCTCCAAAATAAAGAACAAGAATCTCACTTAGGTGCATTTTAGCTGTGAGTCTGAATGGTGCCTTTTATCACCCAGTCTGACTTGTGTTCTGACCTGTGTAACAAGCCAGGTAACTGCAGCCACTCTTCCCTGTTTTGAGCCCATTATCTTGTATTTAGCTGAAGAGTATGATTCAGAAGAGCACCCCTTCTCGAGCTTAAGACTTCAGGAGATAGAGACAGGCATTTCCCTAGCACTGTGTCCCAGCAGTGAACTGCCAACTTGTAAGAAGGTATTCTTCAGTTTGCCTTTGTGTCCTGCTATCCCTTGGCTCATGATGGTCAACAAGGCCAAGTCCTGGGTCCTGAACTTGGGTCATAACAATCCCATGCAACACTACAGGCCTGTCAGAAAAGGACCTGAGAGTGCTGGTTGACAGCTGGCTGAGCATGAGCCAGCAGTGTGCCCGGGTGGCCAAGAAGGCCAACAGCATCCTGGTTTACATGAGAAATAGTAAGCCCAGCAGGAGTAGGGAAGTGGATCCCCCCCTGTACTTAACACTTCTGAGGTCGCCTCCCATATACTGTGTCTATTCTGGGTCCCTCACTCAAGAAGGACATTGAGGTGCTGGAGCATGTCCAGAGAAGGGCAGTGAAGCTGGTGAAGAGATTGGAGTACAAGTTTGGTGAGGAGCATCTAAGGGAGGTGGAGTTGTTTAGTCTGGAGAAGAGGACGCTCAGGGGAGAATTTTCAGCTCTCTACAACTACCTGAAAGGAGGTTGTAGCGAGGTGGTGGTTGGTCTCTTCTTCCAGGTCACGAGCGATAGGACAAGAGGAAATGGCTTCAAGTTGTGCAAAGGGAGGTTTATGTTGGATATTGGGAAAAAATTCCATACTGAGTGGGTGGTGGGGCACTGGAACAGGCTGCCCAGGGAGGGAGCATCTATGGAGGGATTTAAAAGATGAGTAAAGGTGGTGCTGAGTGACATTGTTTAGTGGTGAGCTGGCAGGGCTGGGTTAATGGCTGGTCTTGATGATCTTAAAGGTCTCTTCCAACCAAACCCATTCTGTGATACACAATGTTAGTGGTTCCCATCTTTCTCTATTATTGTGAACAGACAGCATTTTCCACTAAGGCCTGTTTGGAAATTTCATATACAAGGACTCGTATTAAGATTGAACAACCTTGTTTTTTCCAGTCGTGTCTTGTGAATCCCGTTGAAGGTGTAGAATAAAAGTTCTATCTTTTTCCTTGGAATACTTGACAGTTGGATACAAATAAATTGTCTAAAAGTCACGTTAGAGGAATTTTTTTTTCCCCTATGAAGACACATGCAAATCAAGTATAGTAGCTCTTTGTCTAACAGGGCTGATCTCTGTAAATATAAGTGATCTCTTTTTGTTCCGTTTTTCACCTCTCAGAATTTCCAGCAGATTTTAGGAAATGTGATCAAAGAAACAGTCTCTGTCAGCATCGGCCTCACCAGTTTTACTGTGCTGTTTTTCCTTTTTCAAATGCGCAATGATGGGACAAGTTCTTTTGGCAAGAGCATGAGATGTTGCCAGATTATTTTCAGTTGGTGATCTGTAACTCCTTTCTAAGTCCAGTGTCCCTATCTTCCAAGTATACTTAGTATTTTTCATTTGCAGACATGAGTTTGTCTGTGTTCAACTCTGTGCACCTCTGTACTCTTAGCTGAACTGGTCTCTGTCGGCTTCAGCCATCACATTGTGCCACTGTCCCACTTGTAGAATACAAACCGTCAAGATTTAACATCTTTCTGTCAGTTCAGATCTAGGAAGCACATGATACAACCTTGAGAACAGATGGCTGAGTTCACATACACCAAAGCCTGCAGTGCTACACTGATTTCTTAATCTCATTCAGAATAAATGACTTGTATATGAACAGATTCCCTAAGTTGTCAGAGCATCATAAACAAAATTGTTTGCTAATTGCAGTCAGCCACATCCATGCAAGGTTGTCCAGGAAGGATTTACAAGCTGCTTTGCCTTGCAGAACCTTTCTGTGCTACAGCAGGGAGAAGGGAAGGAGAGTCCCTGCCTTGATGCTCAGCTCCACAGTCTGAGGTCCCAGCCTGGTGTAATTTTCACCTGTAAATTGAGTACATTTCATCTGATATCATTTAGAAACCACAGGTGCAAGACCTCTTGGAGCTATGCTTTATAGAGTCACACTTCACAGCAGTTTAACTTCTACTACTTTAATTCTGACTTTATTTTTCTATGGTCTTTACTTACCCTCTCTATCATCTTCTCACATTGACCAAAAAGTTTGTTGCAGTAGCACAGAACAGAAGCTTTCTTTCTTCTTGTTATGGTTGGCAGCCTTCACAGGCACGTTAGCCAAAAAGTCTTCTGGTGGCATCTTAAACCTTAACCCAGAGCACAAGGTATTTACTTCATGTAATGTCAACCTGTAAGTTGTGCACAGAGCACACAGGCACTACTTTATTACCTACAAGTTTGTGAAGCTTGAAGTACTCAATCAGTTGGCTGAACAAGCTGGGCTAAAATTACCAGTTCATATCCATTGGTGAATCTCCACTATGGATGCACAAAAAAGCTCTTTGTACAAGCCCTCAGGATTCCAGGAGCCAAGTAAGTCTTTATGGTACCCCTAGTCCTCTTAAACTGGCTTCAGGAATATGAAAGACTCGAACTAAGAACCAATTAGGCCAAACTAATGACTTGCTATTTCATCTTCTGTCCAGGAGCTGAACCAGGATCACAAATTTACCTATCAGAAAGCTTCTAGCCTCCTACAAAATAAGAAACTTGATACATTGTCTAGTTTCAAAAAAGAAAAAGATTTTTTTTCCCCACAAATCTTGTTTCAATGACCTTCTTAGATTTAGCAGTATATTTCTGTCTGGAATAAAGTGATGTTTATATTGGAACAGTACACTCATTTATTGCAAAGATATTTCAGTATTGATAAATATTTACTGTGATGGTATTTTCGTCTTCTCCAAACCACAGATGTTTTCCTTAGTAAATGTGTCTGCTTTTTAGCTTTGGGCATGGTTTTTGGTGTTTTTTTGCCTGCTTCTTTGTCCATATTCATACAACCATCCATCAAAAACAGGGAAAGATCCTGACCAGTGGCCTGGGTTTTATATTGAATAGCCATTGTTTTAAGGTCTTGAAATATTGCCAGAGCAATCCCGGGGCCACTACCATTGCTTTGTTAGCAGACTGCTCATTGTGATCTCTGAAAATGTCAGCTCTGTGCACTTTTTCATTATTATCTGAAATCACGCAGGGATCTGGACCTTGAGGTATCCTAGGTCTTTTTCTTCCCTCTTTCTCTTCACCCCCACTCCCAAGAGGCAGTTATTCATCTTCATTAGCCACTTCTGGTAGCTCGCTGCCAACTGTGGCTAGGAAACTAGCTGCATCAGTCTTGCATGGCAATTTGGGAATTAGAATCCACAGTCTTTGGGTGCAGGAGGTTAATGCACTAATAAAGATTGTGCCTTGATTAACCACATCATCTCAGCTTGCCCAGGCAAGGGTGGTTTTCAGACAGTTTGTCATATCATATGGTCCAATGCAGTCATCTAAAAACAGAGCTGCTTCGCTGAGAATAGATATTCATCGTTGTGACTAAAGGCAAAATTGTGTCCTTTTTCCTTTTTCTTCAGTGAAGACTTTTTAAAAGTGTTTAAGGAACCCCTCTATTTTTTTTTCTATGATTTACCTGAAAAGGGACACGTTCTTCCTTTCCTCACAGTTAGAGATAAATCTCTTTGTCTTAAACTCTGATATGAGAGAGCATGGCATGGGTTATACCCTAATTAACACTTGCTCTGAGAATCAAACCACATTTCTCTTAGGTATCCATAGCTGCTTCTATCTTTATAGGCTCATTCAGCCCCCCAAAAATGAATAAGAAGAATTAGAATTGTACAATGAAGGACGTAAATAAGTCAGTCTGATAAGTAAGCAGCTGTAGCCTTCTTTTACATTTGTCTGTCCCACAGTTCTGAACCTTGACTAAAAGCTGCAAGATGGTTCCACTAAAACAGAGGTAACATTTTCCACACAGGAATTACTGCACTGGCATTTGTGATTATGCTGTAGAGTGAGGTCATCCACAGGTCACGTTGCAAATGTTCATGATTTGGAATGGGTTAATTTTGTAGATACCAAGTATCTGGAGAATTAAAGCTGAACACATTCGTTGATGTTGGAGTCTACAAAATCTCTGACATTTTCCCTTTCCAAGGGCCTGATTTCTCTTTTCTCTTCCCTTCTCCTCAGCCCACAGGTGTGGGCACACACACACACACAGATTCCTGTTTCTATCAAGAAGTTTCACTGATGCCCATCCATGCAGGTCTGAAGAACCAAGCAAAGCACAAATGACACAGTCACAAGCTATACACTTATCCTCTATTTCTTTGCTTAGAACAAAAAAAATCCCTTGACAAGCACTCTCCCGTGGATTGTCATATATCTTTGGATGTTATACTGATAAAGCCTGAAAGGAATTAATATTACAGAAAGCAACAGGGCATTTGAAGGGTCTTGGGACTGCAGCCAAAGGGGAAATGTGGTGGAATGTGTTTTGCAGCAGATTGCACTGGAAAAAAGCAGCTCCTTGAAATCATCTTAGCAGGAGTAGGGGAGACAGAAGAACTGCTGACTGAGGTTCAATGCTTAACTGGCACCCAGCTCAGCTAAATGGTGTCCTTACAGCTATTTCAGCTCCATGACAGGGAGCTTGTAGTAGTTCTCTTATTTCATCCTTCAGTTAGTGGGTGGGTGAAACCACGTTTGTCACATATCTCAGGTTTAGAAAGCATTTTGCATAATACGTGACATAAACATTAACTATGAATTAAAAGCTGCCCAAAATAAGTGGGTGGTGGTTCTGAATAATGTGTTACTGAAAGGATAATGACAAAAGATGCTCAAATGGAGAGGGGAAAATTATCAAATGCTCAGAGGAAACTACAGGACTTATGAAGAAGAAGAAGAGGACTTCAGTAGCTTGGACAAGTGACAACATAAGGAATAGAGGACACAGTTTTCTCTTTCTATTCTACAGCTGTGTAATTTTGGTTTGGGTTAGAAAAGTTGCAGCAATAACAGCTACTAGAGGAATCAATTTTTAAAACAGAAAATTTGCTTTTCCCATCATGGGAACCTTATCATAGTGAAATGTCAGCTTCAATATAGTCTCGAAAAGTTTCAGTGTTAGACTCTTTGCTTTGGATGTTTGACACTAACATCATAGCCATGTTGTTAGCTAGTGACAGTGTAGCTTTACTGAGCTGCAAGAGATTTTTGCCAACTGACAGAAGCTAAAGAGAGAGTCCTCTGTGTTAAAAAAATAAAATAAAAAGAAATTTATTTTAAGAAGACAGGAGAGTAACTGGATTAGAGGTTCTCAGACTGTGTCCTGTGATCATTTGCTAAAGGGTCTTGGAAATCTCTGCATTAGCTCTGTGTTGCCTTGACTTCCAGATGAATAAATATCTCTACTGCTTCCCTAAAATCTGCATTCTAGTGTAGACAGCTACAAAGAGAGAGCCTCTGTGGTCCCTGTGAACCAGAGCATTTGCAGAGGAAAATTGTGTCTCACCAATCTGCTATAATTTCTGTGACAAGTCAATAGAACAGTGGATGAAGTTGAGCCAGCTAAAATGATTTTCAAAAGATGTTTGATAGGGTCCTTTATGAGATGCTACAAACATTTCTTAAATCATCATCTGTGGAGAGACAAAATATTATGAATCAAAAATTGGCTAGGTGAGCACAAGCAAAGAGGAAGATTAAACAGTCAATTTTCTTAATGGCCTGATGATAAGTTCTGCTTTTGGCAGCAAATTAACAGCAAGATAATACATGTGGCTAGACTTTAAATCTAGATGATTGTGGTCTCCCTATTTTTTATTAATTACAGTTTTTCTGAATCAGAAGCAGTTCTGCCACTCCTGGTATCACGTGCCACACAGCAAGATTGATGGCACTAGATAAATAGCACTGCCTTAAGTCGAGAGTGAATACTATTATTTACCTCTGCATGGTTCTTTTCCTGAAAAATTACCTACAAGCTAGGGTTAAAAGCCCCAAACAAAACACTGCCAAGCAGTCATTAATTCACAAGAAATGTCTTGTTGCTTAATTGGTGCTGAATTTGGAGCAAGGATACACAATGCTATAGATTTCTTTATTTGAAGGTTTTCCCTTCAGTAAGAAGAAAAGCCAAGTTGGCATGTTGACCAAGATTAACTGGGCTTGGACCTTTATGGCTTGTAAAACTGGACATTTATGTATAACTGCTGAAAACTGATTTACTACAGGTGTAGATGAGTTGTAGAGTTACAATCTACATTTGAATGAGGCATGCCATCACCACCAGCATGAAGATGGCCGTGGGAAACAGCAACGCTGCAGCCCTCACAAGGAGAAATGTGTTTAAAAAAAGGAGGGAGTCTCGGAGCCTGCCCTCAGTCTTCTGCATCTGGCTGCAGCAGTAGGAGGGCAGTTGTCACCACCTCCAGACAAGGGTTTGGGGTCTGGAGACCCAAACCCCCATTTTGTCTGATGAGGAGAAGCTGAGGGAGCTGGGGTTGGTTAGTCTGGAGCAGAGGAGGCTGAGAGGAGACCTTACTGCTCTCCACAGCTCCCTGAGGGGAGGGCGTGGTGAGGGGGGGGTGGTCTCTTCTCCCAGGTGACCAGTGATAGAACAAGAGGAAATGGGCTGAAGCTGCACCAGGGGAGGTTGAGGTTGGATAGCAGGAAAAATGCCCTTACTGAGAGAGTGGTGAGGCCTTGGAGCAGGCTGCCCAGGGAGGGGGTGGAGTCACCATCCCTGGAGGGGTTCAAAAAACATCTGGATGTGGCACTTCAGGACATAGTACAGTGGTCCTGATAATGTTTATTAGACAGTTGGACTTGATGACCTTGAAGGTCATTTCCAACCTTTATGATTCTGTGATTCAAGCTCTCCTGCAGCTGGGCACGTGTGCTTATCCACATGTTTTTTAATCAGTCTAGTCAGGGTTTCCTTCTTTGATACAGAAATCTTTGGTTTTCCCACTTCTGGACTCCAAACGGTTTCTCAGTGCTTTGTTTAATTAACATTGTTGTGGACTTTAAAGTTACTTAAGTTTGGAGAAAGATATAAATATCTAGCACATAGGAATATATGTGACTTTTGTTGCTTCTTCACCTTGCAATGTCTTGACACTCACTGGACTCCTAAAGAGTTTTGGGATCCTGTTCTTGGCAACCAGAAGGAAACTTTATACATATTTGAAAAGAGAAACATTGAACTAATATTTTACTGCATTTAAATCTTACCACCTCTCCGTAGTGACAACCTATAGTTTGAATATTTTTCATGTTAGTTTTCTGATTTGATCTTTTTTTTCCCCCAATTTGATTTCATTTCATAGTTGTCTGAATTCCAAAGGGTAGTGATAAATATGATCACAACTCAAAATATTACTCTAGTACATTTACATTCAGATATTCATGATAACAGCAATTATTAACCCTGGCAAATTTCAGTGGTCTTACTAAATCTTTGTGTCAGAAAGGGTTACATGAAATTTAAATTATGTAGAAAGCTTTATTATATACCACAACTCAAAGTAAAAAGGGAGAAGAGAAGCTTGCTGAAAAAAAAGAAAAAAAAAAAACAGAAAAAAGAAGACCATTAAGGCCATTTTTCATTGAAGTGTGGATGAGAAGTAATCTTGGGGAAAAGAAGAAATGAAAGATTTTGACATGTCAAAAAAAGGTCACCCTTATTTTTAATCAGCCCTCTGGTCCTTTCCCTGGATGAAGGCATCATTGTCAGAGTCGGGCAGGCAAGGTGGGAGGGAAGAGCTCTGCTGCTGTAACAGATTGGTTTCTGCATGGCATATAGCAGACTTCTCAGAAGATGTTTCCCTGAAGGTGACAGTGGGGGTCAGCCACCGTATAACCTGGAGGAACTGCTTCTTGGGCAAATGGAAATCATAAGTACTGAACAGCATATTTCACAAGCAGGATAATTTTAGGTCAAAGCCACCAGATGTTCCCGGTCTGGCTGCCCTGATTCTTCAATTGACAGAGATAATATAAAGCATTGCCCTTCAGAAGAAAGAAGCACGTAGTTCATTCCTATGCATGCTTTTGGGCTCAGCACTTCAACTTGTAGAGAAAAACACTTTGTTTGCTTGTGAGCAGGGTTTTAGCAATGGAAATGTGTTTAATCTCTGTGCCAAACATCCCATTTTCTAGGAAAAAAAAAGCAAATGGTCCTGTAAGGGAAAAGCAGAGAAAAAAAGGTGAGAAAATGATACTTTTTTAGATAACAGCCTTAGGATTAAATGTCCACATTGCAAATCTTTTCATAATATTTTTCCTCATCTATTGCTCAATATGTAATTCTGTAATCTTTTGAAAACAATAGCACGTGTGCCAGGTACTTGTAGCAAACAGCATCTGGTTGCCTGTGTTTTTTGTTGCCCGAGTTCAAAGAACTTACTGTATATTAAAAATTGCTATAGACTGCTATTGCTGGCACTTATCAGATAAGGAAGTCATAAGATGAACAATCTGCCTCAAAGAACTGAAAAGCAAAACAATTCTGATACTGAAATTGCAAACCAGATGATGCTCTGATTAGAGACATACATGTAGATTACAGAAGTATAATAAATCATGTAACTTTTTAGCCTCAAATAAAATAAAAGAATGCATTTTTTATTAGGGAATAAACTGTTTATCAAGAACACTTTAAAGATGACATTTATTACTAATGAACTATGTTGAAAGGGCTGATCCTTTCATTGGCAGAACAGACAGAGACTTTCCTCTGTCTAAAACACGTCCCAGTTCAGTCCATGCTGGGTTAGGAAGCACTTCCATCAACACTAACAAAGCACGGGCAAGAGACACACCTGCACCTTTCTTCAAACAAGAACATTTTCTTTTCTCTTTAAAAAAGAATGAGTCATGGAAATGGAACTCCAGTATTATTTTGGGACTGATCATGGGTCTCAGCATGACTTCTTGGAATATCCCTGAGAAACAATTCCTCGGTCAGTTAATGATATCAAGACCCATGAAAGCATCTGCCAGGCAAACTCTTGACAGTGCCAGTGATCCCCCTGATTAGGCAGGATATTATTTGCTCTTCAGCTCTTGAAACTCAAGGCCCAACTTCAGGGTTTTCACACCCCGTGCTACTTCTCATATTAATTGTATTAAATTGCTGTGTTCCGAGTACTATTGCTGTTGGTGCTGAACATCTCAAAAACCGTGTTGATCCTTTAACAGCTTGGACTAGATTGGAATATGAAACCTCTCTCTTAACAAATTTCTTGTCTGAAGTGTTTAATTTACACATCTCCAAGAACAGCCCTGCTTTGGAGACCAATTCATTCAGGCCTGAATGACAATGGTAGTGGATGTGTGTCTACCTGCTACCTGAAGTTGTGTCAAAGATAACTGCGTACAAGTTGGGTCAAGCGATGTATGCTTCTCAAATCAACACAGGGAGGAGCCAAAGGTGGAGCACAGCACACCTTGTTGAGGGCTTGCCACCTGTATGTATCCTGCAAGGCACAAACACCTTACACTCAGGAGCTTACTCAACTGTTTTACAATGATAAAGACCATTTTAGGAATTGAGCGAGTGTTAAGTGTTGATCGTTCTGACCTTGTCTATGAAATCTATTTCATGGTTAGTCCATAGTGTGTACCCCATTACTTGGTCAGGAGCTGAAATTTCTGTTTCTATGCTACAAAACCCCCAGTTCTGTAGGTCTCACCAGCCAGAATACACTGCATGATTAAAATGGGGTTACAGACTGTCAGAAAAGTCAAACCTCCCGCACTTAAGATGCATTCAGCAAAATGCAGTGGTGCTTAAGAGCTGCCTTCAAGAGGCTGTGATAAAAATCAATGTAACTCATGCATTGTCTAGATTCTATGTAAACTGGGCTTTTCCTAGAAGCTGCAGAAATTTAAATGTCCTACGACACAGACACTCTTGCTACTAATATACTGTCATTGTCTCCTAATCCTCTGACTTTCTAAGCACCGTTTGCTGTACAATGTTGTTTTTCAGGAGATGACCCATTCATGGCCTCCACCATTGTCAGCTATTCACACACCAGGAAAGGCAGAACAAAGCAAGTTCCCCTTCCCAAACAAGGTAAGACATGCCATATCACACAGGGCCATGCCTCCTGCACCTCAAAATATGTTCTGCATGAGCCCTGACTAATGTGTGAGGTCTCTGGCCTGAGGCTGATGCCATGCTGATGACTTTTTCCATTGGTGTGCCAGTATCCTCTGCCTTTTCCCTGCATACAGCCTCTGCAGGGCTAGACAATCTTGTTTGCATACCTTGTGGCAGCCATTGTGCGGATTGTGGCTTCCTCACCACAAAGAAAAATTGACAATGTCCCTGGTGGAGTGTCCAGATGTGGTATTTTCTGTGGGTACCTGCTGAGGCTCCTGCATGACGCCTCAGTGCACAATCAGCTTGCTGCAATTCCACAAGCTCTTGCTTCATTGCTCCTGCTTCATTTAGCTTTGCTAGCTGAGATTTTTGTTGAAACCATTGAGGTTGGCTTTGCCAATACTCTGGCCTCTGTAGTTGGGGGCTGAGGAGTGGGCATACATCCCCTGTCACCAGCAGCCTTGCTAGAGAGGCAGGCAGCCCTGTGCCATGATGCACGGAGGGGCCACAGAAGTATTTGCCACTGGCCCTGCTGATAGTCCCTTGAAACCAGCTTCACTATTGCATGGGTGCTGTGCAGGGAGGATGCAGTACAGTATGGTAAAGCTCCTCAGCACAAGCTTGGGGAAACCACATTATTTATACTTAGTAAGTCAGGAGAAAATGAAATTGGCTACCCTATTGGCAAGGACCAATAGACATTTCACATTGTATCAACATACACTGTTCATATGCCATAGGCATATTTCCTGAAGTGTTCCAGCTTGAAAAGTGGTATTGATGCTGTTTACAGCTTTTGTCCTGTTACAGCAAGCTCCTTTGGTAACTTTTAAGTCCATTCAGAAAAATTTAGTGCAGGAACTTATAACCACAAAGCCAAGAAACATTCAAGATTTGCCTACAGTAAACAGCTTTTCCGTGGATGAGAGTGTCAGGATTTTGAAGTACCAGGCGTGTAAACCAAAACATCTCCATCATGTTATGAAAAAAAATGAAGGAAATAACTGTCTATTTGCTTTCTGAAGACAGACAGATGACTGAAGATGGTAGGCGGGCTAGGAGCTTGCTATGTTAGAATAAGTCCAGTAGGAAATGTAGATTAGAAATTAGGAAGAAGTTCTTCACCATGAGGGTTTTGAGACACTGGAACAGGTTGCCCAGGGAAGCTGTTCAAGGCCAGGCTGGATGGGGCTTTGAGCAACCTGGTCTAGTGGGAGGTGTCCTTTGCTTGTGACAGTGGGGTTGGAATTGGATGATCTTTAAGCTCCCTTCCAAGCCAAACCATTCTATGATTCTATGAAACAGATGGATCAGCAGCTGACAAGCAGGTGAAGTACCTGAATATGGATGACAAAAATGATTGATGCTTTGCAGCACCACAGCTTCTGCCATAATTGTCACCATACTATGTGCTTGTGCAAGGTATGCACCCATCAGTGTAACTGTGTGGCCATCGTGAATGCACTTTCTCACAACTCAGTGTGTTGTGAGAAACACAGGATTAGGAGAACCACAGACCACAGGACAAAGCTATGTGAATAACAGCTGATAGTGACTTTCTCATCTTCTCTCTGCATGCTCATCCATCACGCTGGGAAACGGTCTAGAAATTTGAACTGCAGAGCCATTTCAGAGATCCAGAGTTTATTTTTAAAGAGCCTTTTCTAGGTGCTTTCCTTTTCTCTTACCGAAGTATAAATTCCATTTTATTTAAGGTTAGAATTGACAAGAGTTTATGAGCATACTTTTGTACCTGTAATAATATCACAGCTGTGTTGTGGCCTGGGTGGTCTCTATGGTCAGAGTGCCTTGTGTGAGATGGGGAAGAAGTAACCAACAAAACTCACCTGGAATATCCAGCATTACTGGCTCATGTTAATTTTAGATATCACCTCTATTTTAAAATAACTAAAAACTACTTCTGTGGCTTGCTCTGAATCTGTACAGTGGCAGACTTTAGAAGGAATCTGCTTTTCAAGCTCCAAAAGGCAATGACTGGTTTCCTAATTCTTCAAGCAGGTTTTTGAATCATTTGTAAGCTAGCTATTGCTTTTCAGAAAGTGTGGTGTAGAATCTTTATTGGATGTTCTAGAGGTTTTCCACTTAACTCTTAGGCAGCTTTCCCACGGGTAAGCTGTGTAGCTGTCCCAACTTGTTCAAACCTGAAGGACTACACCAAGCTGTTGTGGACTGCACATTATTCAGATAAATGGGCCTGTCAGTTAAGTAGTGGCCAAGGCCAGCAAAGAGGCTAAAAGGCTAAATTCAGGGCATCGGCCTCATCTCTTAGTTCCAAGCGATGCATAGCACAGTGAATTCATTTTCAGTCTTTGGGGCAGCATTGAGAGATCAGTTTGGTTCATTTGCAATGACTCTTCCAGCCAGAGAAGTGAGTAGGCTGCAGCTGTTTTAGCAGAAGACAGTCCCCAAGTGTAAAGATCCTCATCCTTTTAGGAGTCAGAAAAAGCAAAGCTTATAGGATGCCTGCCCTGTTGCAAGGTCGCAAATCATCCTTACTTTTACGTCTATAAAAACTGTCACCATCATTAGTTCCCATACATGCCACACTGCTTTTAACCTGCAACTCAAGTAATTAGTGATTTGACAGCTTGAAACTTGAAATTTATTAATTAGGCTATTACAGTTGCAAAGGCCACATCAGCTACAGCTAGCCTGGTTTTGAAATCAGTCTAGTCTTAAAAGCTAAATAACTGAGGTTTATATATCACAAGTCTAACAGAACTGGAGATTTGAAACCGCCCGTGTGGATGTGTCCATCTATGTAAGTGTGTAAGTGTGTGCTCGCTGGTGGAGGGGATGTATGTGCATCTGCTGGACCTGTTTTTGAAATCCCACCTCGTTAACGTGGGAGATCTGCCCTGATGCATAAGAATGGAAGGAAAGTGAGAGTCAGGTTCAAGACGTGTGGCAATGCCTGGTAGGTTTCCCACCACAGCGCTGCTGGGAAAGCACATTTAGGGAACTGGTTTTTATGTAACAGAGGGCATAAAGTTACATTTCATCCTTAACTTTGAATTGTCTTTCTCTGTGGAGTTAATTTGTGCCCTTGAATTTACGAGGAAGGGGCAACAACAGTCTCTCTATTTCTTGTTTTTCAAAGCTTAAGGATAATTGAATCAGTGTGTGATGTGACAGGCTGTAGGCGCTTTCCTTTCTCCTATCTCTGTCACACTTTGTTACATACAAATGATCAGGCATTATTTGATTGTGATTTTATTAAAAACATCTTCATAAACAAACTTTAAATGGATAATTAAATTTGGTAAATAAGAGATCACTTCGTGCTTGTGCAAATGAGCTTTCATGTTCAGGCACTAATTCTCTCTTGGGTAGGAAAAAAATGCTGTTAATTCAGCTGCTTGCTTTCCTCTCTTTCTTCATTTTTACTGTGGCTTCATGTCTTGAAAGTTTGATCAGGTGCTGGATTTCTAGTTACGTGTATGTGATATTATGGACTCAGCCATCATTTTGTTATTTGAGAATTAATTTCTCCGCTCCAGGAGAACTGGTTTCTTGTCGCAATGCTATTGGGTGATTATTCTCAGCAAAAGCTAAGTTATCATAGTGATGTTATTCTTTACATGCTCAATTCATTTACTTTTTCCTTTCTTGCTGATTTTAACAAGCTGGAGCAACTGCACTTTGAAAATAAGCTCCAGAAGTGAAGACTTCACCTGTGGTTTTTAAGTTACATAGCCACACATTCTTCCTGCCTCAGTGGGAGCATTCTGTATTTCTCTAGGAGATTTTTGTATTAGCCTTTATTATTAAGAATAATTTGATGAGAATAAAGATACTTATTTTAAAGAATCAGTGAAAAGGAAAAGTGAAAATGAGTTATAGCTCACATGTTTTACTGATGTCAAATTTGAGACTACGCAGAGCCATGGAGAACACTGTGCTAGGCGGCTGAACGAGAGGGTGCATTCTTCCTGAGCTTGATGGATGTGTAAATAGTGAGTGAGTTCCTCCTTTAGCAGTTTCAAACACTTCTACAAACCCAAGGGTATTTTCATCAAGGTGTTTGTATTCCCCCAACTTCTCTAGCTACATAAATTCACTATTATGGAAAGTGAACATGCTCTAGTAGCCTACTTTTATTGGAGGCATGGCTGGCTACTATAATAGCATTTAAATTCAAGTGTACACATCACCACTGCAAGGTGAACCTTACTTCTTAAGATTATATCCAGTCCTAGAAAAAAACAGGCTTGAATATCCCTTCCTCAGAAGCACTCACAAAAAGCTGAGGCAATTTGTCTAAAGCAGACAATTTGAAGCTATTGGGAAATTATCATTGGCATGTGAAACACGGAACAGCTTTTAATTTTGCAGTTGAAGGTAGAAATTCTTAAGACTTGCCCAAAGAGTTGAAGTCTCTCATTTCACGTGCATAGGTTGGCAGTGAATTTACAGATGTGTATTATAGCACAAAAATTACAGCTCGAAGCCGTGCAGTCTGACTCCAGAGCAAATGGTGGAGATCAAGGGGGTTTGACTAGCCAAGCTTTGAGACCCGAGTGTCTGTGGCCCAGCCAACCTCCATTTAGAGATGCCAAGAAACTCTGGGGGCCCCAAACTCTTCTGAGTGACTCAGCAGCAAAATCTCAGCTCAGCCAAGTCTGAGCATCCACGAGCTCTCTAGGGACTTGTAGTTCCTTTCTTGAAGAGCTGAGCATTTGGCTCATTGCTCAGCCTCTGTGGACAAGGGATCTGGTCCAGTGCCCGATTCCTCACCAAAAATGACCGTGTGTGTTGCTGTGGGTGCCTGGCCCCCCTGAGCAGTCTTGACTGCAGTTTTAACTGCAGCATGTGCACAAGGCGGTGTTCCTGTGTGTATCTGGGTTATTCAGAGGCAGAGTTAGATACAGGATGCCTTCCCTGCTGTTATCCATTGCAAAGTCTTCTTTTTTCCCTTAATTTAAGCTTTTTTGTTGTTGTTGTTACAGTCTATGTTTGCATTTCCCTTCTACTTATAGGCTTCTTTTCTATTTTTATGAATGCAAACAAATTCTCTGAGTAAAATATGTCCACAATTGCACCTGAGGAAAAAACCTGTTCTGATTCATTGCACTTTATTCATAGATATTGTGGTTGTGATACAAGGCTGACCGTGTAATCTCAGGGACTCACAACTAAAGTCTGTATTTCCATTCCCTGCTGCTGTCAATATCAACTTGTGAAAAGGAAAGAGCAGCTGTGCTACTACCTCAGGAATCCAATGGGCCATGAAACAATATTGGTCTTCCCTCTGTCTTCTCATCTAAACTTGTAGAAGATAATAGACGAGTTTTGGCTGATCAATAAATGAATAGCACGCAGGAGAGTTGTAATTGCTATACAAGGAACTGCAGCATTAAAGGGCTGTTGTGAAATAAGTTTACAAGCCTTAGAATTAATGGATTTTCAAAGAAATATTGGGTTTGTTCTCGTAATTGAAAATTACTTTGAAACTGAACGAACAATTAGCAATGCTGTTTGTATTGTGAATGTTTGAGCAGGTACTGCAGCTAAAAATTGCTGTAAAAATGACACACTGTACCTTTTTTCTGTTATTCCTGTAGGAGTCACAACAGGGATCTGCAGGACACAGCAATACAAGTAAGTACCAGCTCATTTTCTGGCTGCATCGGGTGGAGGGTATGAGAGTGCCTGTGAAAAAGGTGACTGAGAGAGTGGGGAACAAGGAGCAGACTGGGAGAGTGCAGAGTCTCAGCAGGCAGCACTCGGCTGTGGCCAAATGAGGGGGACTGAACTGAAGACTGACCATCAAAATGTCACCTCTTTTGGAGGACTGGGAAGAACAAAAAGGTTTAATTTTGCTATGGCCATTTCATTTTGTAGATGATAAAGACTAAAAGGGCAAAAGAGTGGCTTTTTTAGAAGGTCAGAAAAGAGCTGGCCTAGTTGCATGGCCGGATCCAGACTGCCAGGGAATTCTTCAGGAAGAGGTGTTATCATTTATCTTTCCTAGGCAATGGTATATTGTGTGGCTATTGCACAGTAATAAGCTACATAAATCCTGCCAAACTAACACCAGATAATGCCTCAAAGAGTATATGGCCCTTGGTCTTCTTGGCCAGGAGTGTGGGCAGGAGAGTGATGAGCGCTTGTGTGGCTTCTGCTTGGGGCTTTTCAGTGGACTCCAATTTATAAATCACGGTGCAGATCAGCAGCACTTTAATTCCATTTAGCTATGGTGAAAAACTTAGCAGCTGTATTGAAAGGAAAGATTGAATTGTTCTGCGAAACAAAATATTAATCCTTGCCCCTGACACCTCTGCCTGTTGTTAATGTTGTCCTGCATATTAAAAATACAGGATCCTATCCTGCTCTCAACACAAAATCATCTCAACCAAAAGAACTATCTTGCCAGCTTCCTGACCTGTCAGCCAGCACAGAGCCTGTTTGCAAATTGCAGGGCTGTGACTGAAGATGAAAAATGCCCTCAGCTGGTACATAGGACTTTGAAAGTGGCTGGTCACCCACTGTTTGAGGGAGAAGACATCCAGAGAGACAAGGCTGGGAGATGTAGGCTATTAAAACAGTGTGGCTGTTTGCTGGGGAAAGGTCGGTATGCAGAAGACAGTGTTGTGAAGAAACATGCAGTGGTGTCACTTAATTGCTGGCATCAGTTTGATATTGCTGTGAGTACCGGCACTAAGGAAATAATAAAAGGCAAAGGGGATGAGGTTCTGTCAGAAAATAATGAATACAGTAATGAGAGAAGGAAGCACAAAAGGGCTACAATAGAGAGGGCTATGCAAACACACGCAGAGTCATGAGTGTGACAAACACGCCAGCTGAGCTGAGGGCTTTGTGGTGGCATCAGAGGCCACAGTGTTTGGCCAGCTTTGGTCATAGTCTCATTTTGAGTATTTCCTTCTTTCAACACTTGAATAAAACAGGTTGTTTTGCAGCTCTAATGAAACTGACCTTCCTGGGGATTAGGAAATAGGTCCTGCCTCCTTACAACTTTCCTCTGCTCCTTACTCCAGTGGTCTCTGATCTCACTTCCAATTGCCCCATCTGCCCTACCCCACCACAGTGCATCCAGCTTCTTCTAATCTCCTTGTTCATCCAGCTCAGCAAAATCAGTTTATATTTGCAGCAGGACTTGAGCTGTATTTGGTACTGCCTGGCTGATGGCAACCAAACCAAAGAACAGAAACATTTTCTTCATTGGTGGCAAAATTTAGGTCACTGTCAGGCACCCAGACTAATGTTGCAGAGAGAATTTGACTGTGTCCATGAAGAGTCCTGTTGAGGTTCTGGAATAAGACATCAAATAAGACACAGTTAGAATAAGACTAAGACACAGTGCTTTCCAGCCCTGCACGGCAAGCTCAAAGGAAATTTGGGAAACAGAGGTTTTGAAAGTGTGGTGGGTTGACCCTGGCTGCACACCAGGCACCCACCCACCAAAGCTGCTCTATCACTCCCTTCCTCACCTGCTCAGAGGAGAGAAACTATAATGAAAGGCTCATGGATCCAGATAGGACAGGGAGAGATCAGTCACCAATTACTGTCACAGCCCAAACAGACCCAACTTGGGGAAATTAGTTTAATTTTTACCAATCAAATCAGAGTAGGATAATGAGAAAAAAGCCCCAAATCTTAAACCACCTTACCCTCCACATCCTTTCTTCCCAGGCCTAACTTTACTCCCAAGTTCTCTACCTCCACCTTCCAGCAGCACAGGGGGATGAGAAAGGGGGGTTGTGGTCAGTCCATCACACATTGTCTCTGCTGCTCCTTCCTCCTCAGGGGAAGGACTCCTCACATCCTTCCCCTACTCCGCTATTGTTTCCCTCCTACAGGAGACAGTTCTCCATGCACTTGTCCAACACACACAGCCCCATTTCAGAAAACATACACAGTGCTTAGCACCTGAAATAAAGAGTGCTAACAGCAGTCCCATAGCAAGGTGGGAAGCATATATTTTGTCAATTCCCAAGGCACTGAGAAAAACAAAAGATGACACAACTTCGGCCCATAAGAAAAAACAGAGCTAGAGAGGAGCAAATGCCAGCCTCCCACAGTGGTACCTGCATGCATTTGGCAGGTTACATGGAAAATGGAAAGCAAATCTAAGTCTGGCCAAGAATGAGTGTGAAAAGACAAGTTGTTCTGACAGTTAATTCCCTTTTACATATGCTTATGCAAAAACCTTATCTGTACTGTATCTGTGACATTCAACTATGCTTAGTCTATACACATTTTTTAAATTTCTGTGGCTCAGTCAAGTGAGAACCAAGTTGCTAAGACCTGATAATGCATTAGTGGCCAGATTTTCTACTCTGCTAGGTCAGGCTGATGCATTTCTACCATCTGTACAGCCTTCATCCTCCCCCTCTGCACGGAAGTATGTTGAGTGACGATTAGCATAAAAGCAGCTGCAAATGCTTACTGTGGGGTAATTCATTAATATCCAGTTTGGCTAAATCACAGAGATTCCCTTTTCTCTCTCCTCACAGTGCTTATGCTGTTTCCCTTGTTGCTGCATTAACATACATTGCTGAAAGTAGAACTGATGTGAACTCTGCTGGCAAAGCACTCAGGAATCCATATTCCCTCTCACACTCAAACAAACCAGTGTTCATGGTAATAATTCATCACTTATAAAAAGCTTAAGTTATGAATAGAAAATCTTTGAATATATGCCAACTGTTACTGTTGGTTTCTTGTTCCAAATTACCGTAATGCAGATGAGCTCCAGGGCTCCAGGCACCCTAAGGCTGCCAAACATATAGGGTAGCGACAGCTTCCTAGCCAGCAAGTTCATCATCTGGATATACTTTCTGAGGTCTCTGCTAAGAGTGAAGAGTGACCTAGAGATGATAGATTGAAAGTATTCCAGCCTGTGTGGATGCCCTGCTCATGCCTAAATTTTAGGTTCCTTTATCTGTCCTCCTGCAGTAAGTGCTTAGCTTCCCTAGAGGTCCACAGAGAGGCATCAGTGGTTTTGAAGTCGTCCAGAGCTTCCTCCATTCTCTTTACTAAAGTTTAGGCATCTAATTTGTCTAGAGGCAAACCCTTACAGAGGGGAGGATGAGACCTAAAAGCACCACGGCAAGTTGTTTTCAATGCTCAGAACCTCCTCTACAACACACCCACTTCTGGAAGGCTGCTGTTTAGATTAAGTCCTTCAGCTTCCTTCTGTACATCAGTGGAAGGACATTGGTAGCAAACCCCTGACTTTTCTGAAGGCAATAGCAAGATTTTTGGAGGTGCTCCTTACAGCTGTTGCTGGCACTCCAACACTGCGTGGAAACTGAGGGTGAGCACTTTGTCAGATGCAAATGGATGATAGGTAATGCAGATGTGCACAGATAGGTCGAGGGCTGATCCAAAGCCCACTCAACTCAAGTCAATGAGCAGAAAATCAAAGAATGAAAAAACCTTATCCAAAATAAGCACTTCTCACATTATTTTTTTTCAGAAGGCACAGGTGGATTTTGTTTCAACAAAGCTCATTAACAGGTAATGAAGAAAAACACATCAGTAAACCAGTCACACTCAACCTCTGTGCCTCCTTGTCTGCTAGGCAACATAAACTCATGTGTAGACAGCTATTAGCACCCAGCGACACACAAGAGGAGCAGCAGCTGCACAGCTGCTAGGTCCAGAATTCAAGTTCAAGGTGATTCAAGTGGAGTGACATACCCTGCAGAACTAAAGAAAAAAATGACACTGAAGAGCAGCTCTCTCAGGTTACTCAGAGAGCAGTAATTACAGCAAACGACATCAGACTTACTTTTTTGGGGGGAGGAGAAAGGAGGGAGAAGGACTTGGCCTGATACAGCAGAAGCAGTACCACCTCATCAGCCCACTGCCCCAGAGTCTGTGCTATGCAACTAAATGGTGTTGGGCAAATAGATGATTTTGGACCCCAGAGGGGGATCATCACAAGCCAACATGCTATGACAGGACCTGTGCAAGTCATAATGAAATGGAAAGAGTCATCCCTTGGGCCTCTGATACTTCTCAAGTATCAGACTTCTCCTGAGTTTGAATGCCTAAGCCAAAGTGTACAACATAGCAAACAAAGAGCACATCCCCGGTCCCAGCTTGCAGGAGCTGATGATTAAATCCTTAATCTGTCAAAATGAATGGATGTGAATCAAAGGATCCATCGGTAGAACTGTGTCCTGATCACTGCCTATCTCTTGCTGCTGCTGTTTTGCTTTTTATGAAGTAATTACTGTTCCTGGAGGAGGGTTTTGGGGCACATGCCTGTTTGATGGGGTACACTCTCAACAGCAGAGCTGTAGGGCCTTAGAGAAATCCCTTCCATTGCTCCAAGGTCTACCATCCCTGGTAAATCTCGTGTCCTCTAAGCAACCTGTCTTGTGGAGTTTCCTTACCTGACATTTTCCAGAGTAAACATGGCAGTGACAAGAAAAGTCAAGTCAGGGTTGACGCTCTGCTTGAAAATGCCCTGCGATTGCCTCGGCAGTGGTCAGCACGTGTGGGAAGAGTGGTCAGTGTCAGCAAAGAATAAAACGTTAACATGTCACATCCAAGCTGTCTCCATATTGACCCATTTCTGATGTCATTTTCTTCTTCTCTTTTAAAGGGAAAAGTGATGTAGAGCCAAAGAGTCCAGAGAAAAGTGCAACCCATACATCGTAAGTCACTTTTGTGTTTAAGATTGGAGCAGGCAGCTGTGTTTCTATGAGATTTGCTGGGCAAAATAGAATTTGTTTTCATTAAGATAAAGTGCTTTGACTGATGCTTTTCTTGAACAGCTTTTTAGATAATGACTAAATATTAATTATTCCTAGAACATTCACATGCTGGTAAGTCAGAGATCTTTGCAAGTGAAATGGTTCCGTATCGCGCTGAATAGATATGAGCTGATTGCTGTGGGTGTGCGAGGCTGGCCTTTACAACCTGACTTCAACATCACCTTAATGCTGCTGGAGTTTGTCACACTTGCTAAAAAACATCATGTCGCATATGCCTTTGATGTACTGATGTAATTTTAAAAGTCTGCAGTCTGCAGCTTCACCTCTAAATTATTTGAAATCCAATTACAGCTATCTCTGGTCTCTCATGATTTTGTTGATGTTTTGGATTAACAAAAGAAGTTGAGAAATAGATAGGAACAGGCACTTGTAATATATCAGTGTTCACCTTCGCTCTAGTGCAACAATAGAAGCTTTTACCATTTTTAACTCTAGGATACAAAGGACTGAATTGTTTTACCCACATGAACCAGTCTATGAAACAAAGAGCTGCAATTTAAAAAAAAAACAAACAAAACAACCCAACCCCAAAACAAAACCCCAAACCAAAGTAGCATCAGTATCCCAGGCTGATCTAGATAAGTGGATTCCTTTAATACCTACTAGGCAGGAGCATTATGAATTCCTTCACAACCATTCACCTTTTTAATCCCATTTGAGGGAGGGAAGTTCTTGTAACAGTCAGGTCATGTGAGTTTCAGAGTGCATCTTGCCCATAATTTATATTTTCTGATTCCAGTTATTTAAATTCAGAGCACTATATCATGTAAATCTTTCAAGGTGTCACCATTTGTTACATGGCCAAAAGCAGTCACAGAAGGAGGTACAATAACAGTGATTTATTGTCGGATGTTTTGATTTCTGCTGCAAATACGCATTAAAAATCTTCTGGAAATGAATCTAGAAAAGATTTGACATGGTGTAAGAAATGGCTTGTCCTGCAGATCGTGTTATGGAATGTAATTACAGCATGTGAGCATATTTAGCCAAACCTATTAAATGAATTAAGCATTAGCAGCCTTATGCCTTCTGATAGTATGATTGCTGGGAATGGTTCACAGAGCGATTCTAATAATTATCATTTTTAAAAATAATATTGCAATAAAGATTGAAAGAAGGGTTTTAATGCCATCTGGAGGTATTTTGGAGAAATGAACACATTTATTTTTGCTGATATTTAGCAATATGTAAAACGTAGGCCATCCCCCCAAGTGGTTCTTTTAGTCAGATGGTATTTTATTGACGAATATTGTTTACTTTCCTTTCTTCTGCTTCATTGAGTTAAAATCTCTTAAGATCTCTGAACCCACAATAGGGGCATCTCTGTACCCAGAATATGGGTTCAGAGATACACCCCAGTATATTTATGGTTTTGGTTTGACACTGGTTAGGTGTGAAAAGCTTCTTGCCTAATAAGAGATCTTAGTACAACCTTCTGAAACTGTGCTGTCTACTAGACACAGTATTTTTATAATGCTTATCTTTAACTGTTACTCTGTGCTAAGGCTACATCCCAGCAGGTGCTGATTCCCCGAGCCATTCTTAGAAGTAGTAAGGACTGGTTACCACTGATAAATGCCTGCATTCAAGAAGCAGAGGCCCCTCTAGTTAGAAAACTTGTTTCTGTGGAAAATGAGGCCAGAGAGGAAGGATATGAGAGGACAGGAACCAGCAAGTGCTGTGCCAAAAGAGGAGGAAGAAAGTGTGAGGAATACAGCTAAGAAGGATGAAAAGGATCTGCAAATGCCAAATGTTCAGAGATACAACACTGAGAACGGTTGAAGAGAAAAGCAGAGGTCAAACACTGGAAATGAGAAAGAATGGAGAGTGAATGAGCAAAAGCTATTAGTAAACTAAAATGGATGTGTCATTGAATAGAGGGCTGGATACCTGAGTGTTACAGTGAAGTGAATTAATTCATGTTGATGTGCAGGTGCACACTGACATCCCAGTTCTCCTTCTGCTACATTCTGTAGGCCTTCAGGCTTCTTCTCTTTTCTACCTTCTTCTGGGACAAACATTTATCCCTGGTTATATAGCTCAGCCAGTCACTCATACATACCTTCTCTGTTCTTTTGGGGATGTAGCAGCTCGCATCTGTGCACAAGATGCACAACCAGAAGGACCTGCAGTGCGCGTGTAGATGTGGATGTGTGAGTGCCTGTGCTTGGGCCTGTCTACGGTAAAGGCCATACTCTTTCCCTGCGTATGTAGAGAAGACCATGCCATCACATAGCTGTTGGAGAGCTCCAGCAGTGCCCAGACCTGCAGCTGGGAGCTG
Source organism: Chloroceryle aenea (assembly GCA_013399075.1). Taxonomy (NCBI): domain Eukaryota; kingdom Metazoa; phylum Chordata; class Aves; order Coraciiformes; family Cerylidae; genus Chloroceryle; species Chloroceryle aenea. Next base: position 17,817 of record VWZY01003702.1, on the reverse strand, counting down.
GCAGGGGTGTACAAGAGGCCACAAACACTGCCAGGGGTCCCTGTGGGTAAAAAAGCCTGCACCCTCTTGTGAGGACTCGGTCCCATGAGAGTGTCATAGGAGTCCAGATGGCACCTCCTGGCAGGGGTGCTAAAAGGGAGCAACACTGGTGTAGGAGAGGAGGTATATTTGGGCCTGACCAGGAGAAACTGGGTATTGATTTCACAGTGACTCAGTGTTTTCTTGTGAAAGTGAAATACACAGCATCACTTTGAGGGTGACAGAGCACTGGAACAGGCTGCCCAGAGAGGTGGGGTAGTCCCCAGAGACACTCACAACCCTCCTGGATGTGATCCAGTGTGACCTGCACTATGTGAACCTGCTCTGGCAGGAGAGTTGGACTAGATGATCTCCTGAGGTCCCTTCCAACACCTACCATTCTCTGATTCTGTGGAAAAAAAAAACCAACAAGACAAAACAAGCTACGTTGGCCTAGATAAAAAGAACAGAAAAGACAGGGAGAAACAAATTAATGTTTCTTTCTTGCAAACATCTTTTTTTATTTTCCTCAGGCATGTTACAAGCCACATAGTCAAGCCAAGCTTATATGGCTCAATGGCAGTTAATTCATCCCTGGTGCAGATTTACTATCTCCATCCAAACATTATTTATGCAGCTTCAGAGGACAGGTTGATTACCTTCCTGAATCAGGCAGTGAGGCGCTTGTGAACCGAGCATTTACATGGAGTCTCCCCTCAAGACATTCCCCCTGCCTTGCCCACGGGGCTCCAGGTCCTCAAAACAGCCATAAATAACCTTGTGACCTGGAGCCACGGGGCCAACCCATAACCTCTGAGTACAGAAACCTAGCATGCAGGACATGCAGTGCTCTGTTTGGAGGGGTTCAGTAAACGCATAACTCAGAATAACATTATGCATAGGTGTTTGGGTTTTTTTTTTCCTGTATGCATTAACTCCCTGGATAGACTCGGTATGACATAGCTCTCCACTGATAATAATATTTAAGAAACTGGTGTGCATTAGATGATACACCTTAATTGATGCAACATCATAGACTCATAGGNCAAGGGCCCATTGCTGTTCCATGGAGAGCTTACTGCCCACTGGGATGCCAAGGTCCCTCTCCATGGGGCTGCTTTCCAGTGGTTCTACCCCTGACCAGTACTGGTCCATGGTGTTGTTCCTCCCCAGGTGCACTTCCCCTTGTTTAATGAGGCAGATAAATAAGGGCTGTTATTGAAGTGCTAGAAGTAACTGAGATGGATGTTGGAGAATGAGAATGATGCAAAAGCATGGAAGAAGTCTGAGCAGAGCTGTACCCTTTTGCACAATATTCCTGTGGCCTTTACCACCCCGGGCATACACAGTAACTACCTGAGCTGGCACTGAAGAATTGCAATAAAAGGTGCAAACAATACGAAGGTGTTAAGCTGTCTGGAGTCTTCTCTAGCTGATTCATGTTCCTTGTAATTGAATGCTTTTAAAGCCTCAAGAATTCTGGATTTGAAGGATTTTTTTCATTGTTGTTGTACTCAATGTATATAGCTCTCTATGGGTCATCTAGTTAGAGCTTCCCTGAGCCATTTCTAAACTTTTAGGACTATGCAGAAATACCCAGCAATGTTTTTTCTTTTGGTTTTGTGATAAGAGGTTCGTTTGTAATGGTGAGAAAACTCTCACAGGTTTTATTGAAAACACCTAATTTTTATTATAATCTCTTCTTGTCCTGGTTTTACCAGTATGAAGCACTGCACTGAGCAGTGGGGGAGGGATGAAGAAAGAGTGGGTTTTTGTTCTTCAGTATTTTCAGATACAGGATTTTAATCTTTCTTCGGCAAAAACTGGATCCTTTCAGTAAACTTTGGAACGTTGCAACAAAACCTTTTAATTTTATAAAACTTCTGTGCAAGGAAAAGTGGTTCCAACCAGTGGATGTGTTTCAGAGGATCTTTTGGTTCCAAAGAAGCTCCTTCCTGAGCTGGGGGTTCGTGATCTTCTGTCCTCCCAAGTGCAAATTATGATGATAATTGAAAAAATGGCACAGATGCACAAAGCGCTCGGCAAGACTCCCGCTCTTGGGATGACTTTCGATGTACTGTCTGTTGTGATGTTCTTGAGTACCTTTGTGGTTGTAAATGATTTCCAGTTCGAGCTACCCAAGGTTAATCACACCTGACTGTGATTCACTGCTGTGCATTTACCTCGACGTTTACTTAATGATATCAGGGCAAGCAACTAGGTACCTTGGTGCTGTCTCTTTATTAACCCTCCCACAATTGTTTTCATGCTGAGCTGCTCCAGATTTTTCCCTCCCTTTTAGCAAGAGAATTAACCAAGATTGAGGGAGGCTTTTATAATTTATGGCAGTTATGCAAGTTTTGTCCTTTGCTAATACTCCCTGAGAATCACGCTGGTCTCGGTGCGTGTATTTGCTTACTTCCTTTTGCCAGGCAGAAATAGATATTGGCTCTGTTCCTTCCCTGCACCAGTCCCCCAGATCACTTGGAGAGAACAGTTTTCTCAGGGGGATCTTCATTAACAGTACTAAATTCAGCAGCTTCCACGCTGCCCATTTGCAGACATTAGTGCCACAGTCTCTTGCCCATCCAGCAGCTGCTTGTCACCTTGATTCTCCTTGAGGAAGGAAATAGGAAATGGGTCTCAGACCAATGTCAGTGTTGTTCCTGCTTCATGTTACCTGTATCTGTATTACCATGAGCATCACCTATTGGTTTCTTGCCTTTTCTTCCTCTCTTCTGTCCTTCCCCTTTTATCTTCAGAGTGACTCACAAGTAGTTAACAGTTAAGACCTACTGCTGGTTTCCCCTTCCAGAGATGGGAAGACTAAGGCAGAGGAATTACAGGCTGCCTCCAGAGAACAGGGAGAACCAGTCACAAACACAGGAGGTAAGCTTGGGCAAGTGCTGCCAACACACTGTCCAGCTTTTAGCTCCCAGTGGGCTTGGCCTCTCACATCTGGCTGATGTGTGGTCTTGACCTTAAGCCTCTCAGGCAACAACTGCAACCTGATTGAGTGCTGGAGTTGGAAGAGGAGCCTGAATCCCACCTGATGTGACCAAAAGACCTGGCACAAGTTATTTAAAGTTATCCTTGGCTTTCTCGAATCTGAATAATTAGATTGCCATGAAGATGATCACATTAATATTTGTACAAAGCACTGAGAAATGTAGCATTCTGTAAAAATGGGCTAAGGATTGCTCACCCAGAACAGCGGAGGAAATGAACAGTAGTTTTAAGATTTTAAAGACAGACTGGGATAGTAAGTGGTAAATGTCCTGAGTGCCAGGTGCAGGGAGAAGGTGAAAGCAGAATCTTCTGCCTCTTCCAGGCACCCACAGACCTGTTGAGCACAGGCAGCTCCTGCCCCATCACCACTCCCCCATCCTCCCCTCAGATTTTCAATCTTGGGACAGGGGTCATCTGATTTAAATTAGGAGCAGTTAGCTTTTGTCTCACTAAACTGGAGAAGGGATGGCAAATAAGGAAGGGGCAAAGTTTGCAATCTGCAGAGATAAAAGACCCTCTAGCAGTACATCTTCGATGTTCTGTTTTCCAAAAGGACCATGTTGGGTCAAGTCAGTTGAACCAGAAAATAGCTAACAGTTAGGTCTGGAGGATAATGGAAAGGCATGCAACTGTGGAAGTTGGTTGATTCCTGGAGAAGGGCTGCCCAAACTTTTATGGGTTATAATCTACTTTTAGCTTTCAGTTTAAGCTGTCAGATCAAGTTCCCAAACAGACTGCCACAGCTCAAGTTGTGGGCATTTTAGACAGCAAGGAGATCTGCAGCAGACACACACCTAGTGACGTGGTGACACGTCTTAGTAGCTCCGCAGGTTCTATTGAGTCCCACCTTGAAAATGCCAGCCTGCTTGTGAGCTGCAGATGACCCTCCTCTGCCAAGGAACACAGCTTCCAAGGCATAGTAGACAATATGAAATGACATCCTTTAAGTTATTTTTGAGATGGATTGTTTCTGAAATTGCTAGCTTACCGATGGCTTTCAGTGTACGTCTGTGATGTTCCTGAGAGAAGTCTTACAGTCCATACTTAAAAAAATAAAAAAGAGAGAAAAAGAAGGAAAAAAAGCCTTACTATGATGAATGAAAGCAGTGTTCTTCAGAGTGGTGGAGGTCCTGAAAACTGTAGAAGGTAAAGTCTGGTGTTTATCCACGAACCAAGCTGCTGGCAGAAGAAGAAGGCTGGCTTCATTGCGCTATTCCACCTGTTTACTTGAGCCTCGGCTCGCAGAGCTGACCCCTAACACTGCCAGGCTGTCCCTCTGCTCAGCCAGTCCTGCAAGAACAGCTAAAATTTTAAAACACACTCCTCAGCTCTCAAATATCCCATGATAAAGTTCCCTTTTTTCTGCCCTCTTCCCTGAAGAATGACCCTCAGTGCAGGTATAGAGCATTTCTCTGTGTATTAAATATCTAGACCATTAAAAAATACAATTTCACCATAACTTCTCACTCCAAGAAACAAAGTGTTTTCACCTGTAGGATGTATCAGAGCCACTGCAGTCTTGTCACAATACTGATGTGACCCTTGCCTGCCAGTTCCTAACCTTTACTGAGGATGGACTCTTTGGGTTTGTAGTGTACAGTGCTGCTGATAGTACACAAAAGACTATTGTAAGTTGACGCCAACAAACCTTTTTTCTTCAAATGCTATGAAGATGTTTTCTTGGAAGACATCCATTTGCTCACTCAGGTCTTGACTGAATCTGTCTTTGAGGTCTGGCGAAGTTAAGGAGTAAGAATTGTTGTTATTTGTGAGGGTTTTTTTTTTGCCATAAAAAAACCAATAGGCACGTAGTAGTCGAAGATGATACAAGTGAAAAATCTTTAAAGAACATATAAAGTGATATAAAAAGATCTTAAAAACATGATGTCCATGAAAGCAAATGAGATGAGGCTTATCTGTCTGGTTTATCAAGAAAACACCTGGAAGACAAATTTGACCTTATTTGCAGATGTGGTTTTCCTGGGACAAAATCTAGCTTCTGTTGAGTTTGAGTCAGACAAAAAAACCTTTATCCAAGATGTCAGCAGTAGTGGGGATACATGAATGCTAAATAAAAACACCTCTGAGGTCCAGGAAGGTTTCGTGATTGACTTACATGGGCTGAGATAGAGCCTTTGCTGTCCTATTTTCAAATACTAGTCCTCTTTTTTTACCAGGTACAGCCAATAGCTTGAGATAACCACCCTTATCACTGCTGAGCTCAGCACAGAGTTCTATTTATAAAGTCCCTTTGAACAAGGCCCTCTTGTTTAGCACCTTCACCTTACCTGTACTCTGCATACCAGAGAGAAAATAATTAGCCATGGGAAACTGCCCTCATTTTGATGCCACCCTCGGCTCAAAGCTGAAGGGGAAAGTGATTTAATACAAGAGAAACCCTCATTTTGAAACAGCAGCTTCTGTCCTGTTGGAAAACTTACTATAATGATGAGCATTATTTCTAATTTTTTACCAAGTGAAAAATGCTTCTGTAGCCCTGGTGTTCATTTTCTGTCCCTTAGAATAAAGCTGACCAATTTAACTGGCTAAAATATCATCATACTTGAGGAAATGTTTTCCTGCTATACGCACCGAAAGCATATTCTTTTTCTCTTAGCCACTGTTTTCCTTGGACTTGGCCATTTCTAAGGGACTAATTGGGAATTTTGAATGTCTTATATATTAGCTCTGGTTAAAGAGGGGTTGCCAGGACAATCAGGAGATGCGAATACCTGGGAAGAAGTCTGTTTCATCAGAAATGCCACCAGGAAGGCAGGCACCAGTGACCCCGCTCCGTATTTTGTCTCGGAAGAAAATGATAAATGGAAGCTCAGCGTCTCACACATTGGAGTCGAGATGTTCGCGGTGGTGTTTTTGCTGGGCTAAAATTCCTGGTTGCCAGGGTAACCCGTTTTGGAAAATCCTCTACCCTGGGCAAAGCTGCTGCAATTTGAAACCCTCCGGGGCTGATGCTCAGCAGGGGCACCAGTGCTGCTGGGTGTGGAGGGCTGCTCGATTCACCAAGGGGAACAAAATAAAACGGGTGCAAAAGAAGAAAGAAGGAAGGAAAAAATAATAATAATAATAATAAAAAAATAAATCGGGAGCATTTGATACT
>VWZY01003702.1:0-11643 GCA_013399075.1 Chloroceryle aenea | reverse complement strand
AATGTTTTTTTTTTCCCACACCATCACCGTGTCCCGTCAGGCAAAGGTCGGGGGGGTTGCTTTGTCCAGGGGCTGAACTGCAGGGCGATGGGAAGAGGAGAGGTGTGTGAGCGCCAGGAGAGCAGGGAGAGGAGGAGTTTGAGAAGGGGAGAAAGGGAGATACGGGGTTCTGGTCAGCTGCCAAGAAAAATAGCTAACATTTTGCAAAAGAGAAATCCTAAGACTGAGGTCATACTATGGAAAAAGTCTGTTTCACAGACTCTTGAACCTGAATACAGGCCAAGTTTTTTTATGTGTGGGGTTTTTTTTTCTTTTCCTTTTTTTTTTTTTTAAATGCAGGCATCCTATTAACAGTTGAACACTAAAGCTCGTCCAGGAATGGAAAGATTTGGGAATTTGAAGTGCCTTAGTTTTCTACTCTGTTGGTACACAGCTATTTTTTCAATTACAAGGAAGTGAGGTTTAGAATGAGAAGCTCCCTCATGCTGCTTTTAACTTTTTTTTACAGCTATGAAGACCAAATTGAGGGAATCTAAAGAAATGCATATTTCTCTCACAGAGTGATCAACTTAAAAAAAAGAGAGGCTTTTCAAGCTTGCTGGACAACTTTTTATTTGCCATGCAAAATGCAAAAAGATACTGCAACCTGAAAAGATGGTGAATTTTCCTGTGTGGAAAAATCCTACTGTTCAGCCATATATAGCTATGATTTTTTTAAACCTTTATAGTAGCAAGCTGACAGTTTCATGACAAATGACTTTTCATACCTAACTAAACAAATTATTGAAGTTCTTCTGCCTTAATCTCTAGATTTGGATTAAATGTCAGAGTGTGGATATTTTTTAACTGGCGAAAAAAAATAACTCTTTGGATTTGTTAGGATGTTATTGCAAGCAAGTTTTCTGGTCTTTGATTTGCTAAGCTACAACTGGAGTCTGCCTTCCTCGGGGTAAGAATATTTCCACATTATCATTTCTCCTGTGGTATTTTAAGAGGGAGAATATTATATCTCTGCATGTATCTTGGCTTTGTGCATTCCGTCCGTTGTTTAGCATGCAGACAAGCTTCATCTCCCAAAAGAGATGTGGAATATATTTATTGGCAATTTAGAATTGATGATAGATTTGACGAGAAAGCAGGGTGACACACCAGAGCTATCAAAGCTGGAGATGAATCAGGACAAAGGATTGGATGAGCTATATTGTTCCTGAGATTCAAAAGGCTTATACTCACAGATCATTCCAAAATCAAGGCAACTGTATCACTGACTTCAAAAGGTAACAGCTAAGTTTTCCAAGAAAAAAAAAAAATCAAAACACAGTTTGATTGGCCCACAGACCTTTTATGGCAAAATGGTGCAATTACAGCTGGCATTTCTGCTTGCTGAATTTTATTAGGTTTGTAAGATATTTTGTCAAGATCCATTTGTGCTGATTCCCCCTTTCATGGCATAAACTGCAAGCAATTGTAGGTAGAGAGAAGGAATGTCTTGACGTATTTCTTCAGAGATACACTCCAGGAGGTGCAATATATCAAGTATACTGAATTAAAACAGAACGGATCTGTTACCTGGTAAGTGTGTGGCTTTACTACATATTTAATTAAATTAGAATTTAGTGGAGTTGTGGGTGAAAATCCTGTGCATTCACCATCAGCTTTCCTACTGCCAAAGCACAGCAGACAATACAGCACAAATAATTTCTTAAAAGCATTGAATAGTATGATACAGGTAAAGGGTGAGCAAATTACTCTCTTGTACCTCGTTTGATGACCAATTTTTGTGTCATTTATTAATGGCTGAAGTCTGGGGGGGTCGAGGGTGATTTCTGTCCTGAAGTCCCCTCCAGAGATGAGACGGGCAACTCAGCCTTGACGTAGTTCAGACAGAGGCCTAGTACAGTAAAGAGCAGGGAAAAGGTCATTTTGGGAACTCCAGAGCACAACAGAATGTAACCTCAAAACCAATTTTTCATCACTCCGATCTGTATGGTTTTCAAATGTTAGAAAAAACGCCTCATGAAAAATCCATATGCTATCCCCATAACTTGTACAACAAATGTAATATGAGACACAAACTTTATCACTTGCAATCTCTGTAAGCAATAGCAGCTTCTGTAGACTTGTGTGGAAGAAAGGATGAAGCCTTTTGCCACAAACTGTTGAAAAACCTTGGGCTCTTCCTCTCTCACCATATAAGGTTTTGATTGCACAAATAATTATAGACAAGCATGATGCTTTTCATCAGGATTTCTTTCAGCATTGTTGTTTGAAAGACCAAGAGTTCCCGTGGGCAGCTAGGTTCATGTGTATGCTGTGCTGCCCATCTGCAGTTCAGTTCAAAAACCTTTCCCCATGAGCTTCTTGCAGTCTCAGTAAAGCAGGATGACTTATATGTGTCATTAAAGCAGCTTGCTACAGAGTGGCTGCACATGGAAAGACCAAGGGAAAAAAGAAAAGAGGAACCGGTGCCTGTCAGGGCAGAAGTTTGCTGCTTCTCCTCATCACTCACAGACGCCACTAGCATGCTGACCATCACATCCTGCAGTGCAGAAATCCCAGTGCAGCTCCAGTGAGCCAGCAGTCCAGCACTGAGGCCAGGAGACAGACAGTCAGTTGGGAAAGGGCATCCTGTCCTCCTCTGAAGAGCTTTACTTTTTCAGGCTTTTACTTTTCTCCATTCAAGAGAAAGAAACCTCTTCCTGAGCCATCCCCATAAGATTCATTGCTGTAAAACGAGTGGCTCACTGATACCACCCTTCAGCAAAGCTGATAGCATAAGGAGCCTTGCAGCACCCACAGCAGCTTCCTCTAATAGATGCTGAGTAGCCAGGAGTCAGGAACTAAATTTCCAGCTCTACAGTCTGGGAGACAGTGGAATAAAGAGAGAAAAAGGAGAAAATTAGAGGTACAGTAACACAAATAACTATATAGTAACTCATCAGCCAGGTTGGATTTTAGGAGGTTCAGAATTGCATGTAACACGTAAGACTAAACAAATACAAATATATATATAAAAAATGAGCAATGGCAAGTGGGTACAAAAATGGATGGTGAAGATTAGATTGGTAGAAGCACATAATATATCAGTATTGTTCCCAACTTGCATGTATCTCCTTAAGACAACAGCAGATGGGTGACTTAACAACCATCATCTCCAGGCATTATGGAAAGATTATAAAATGCAACAGCCCTCCTTTTAAAATTATTTTGATTTATTTTTATCTTGTGGAAGTGACCAAGTACATCTTTAGCATGATCCCATTTGACTCAATAACATTGCAGAGCTATGAATTCACTGTAAGAACAATTCTTGCTGTGCCCTGAAGAACACAAAAGCTTTGGTGCCTAGCTGGAAAGCGAATACCTCTTGCTCAAGCTGCTTATGTTTTTCTACTTGAGGAAAATTAAAATCTCATCTTATTTCTTTGCACGCACTTGTCATCCACTCAGAGTTTTATCCAAATAAATCTCTGGATCTTTTCAAAGTACATCTTCTGTATGAGTTGCATTAGCTTTAAAGACTCACCAAGAGCAGAGCAGTCCAGGCTGACACTTGGTTTCCATCAGAGAAGCAACTGCATGAATCTTATCCTGCAATTCTGCAGCTCAGTTAATTATTTGATGTCCTAAGAAGCTGCTGCCTCCCAAAACTGAGGAGATGGAGCTGCCAGGCCCCGTTTCCATCTTTGGCCACCAGACACAGTGACGTTCAGACTTTCCAAGCATCACACCGTGTTAAACAACTCTGCCCCTCTTCCCAGCCCACAGAGTTGGTGAAATTAAATAGCATGGAAAATTAACCCCACTGTTGTTGGATCACAGCTGTGTGGCCTCATTTGCTGCTACAGGAGAACATGCGTTTGGTAGTGGGGGCTCTGTGGATGGGGCAGAGGCAAGCCCAGTAGCATAAACCCTGGGGAGCACCTCTGCAGCCCCACATATCTGCCTGCTCTCCAAGCATCCATGGGCACCTCAGCCTCTATGCACAGGATGATTTCTGATTTCTCTTTCCCTGTCTTATCTGATGTCCATCCCATGCCATCCACCACCTCTTCTGGTTTTCTTTCCTTCTTTTTCTTTCTTGCTGCACCCTTGCTGCTGATCCCTTTCTGTCCCATCCCCAGTTTTGTCAGGTTCATCACCTGCAATCTCATTTCTTCTGTCTTTTCACCTCTGCTGACCCACAAAATATGTCCCCATGTCTCCTGAAAAAGGGCAAAGAAGAGATATATGTAATGAGGGACACAAAGATATGGCCGGAGCAGCTCGGGTTGCTAGATTAGTGCATATGCCTCATCACCTGCTGCTTTCTCCATCAAGTCATCTTCGCTTCATGGCAAATCACTGGGCTGAAGACTGACTTTTAACTCCACTGTCAGGTGCCCCTGTATTGCCCTGATCTTCCTTTGGTGGCACATAGCTTTCCATTACTTTTAAGAATCAGAGGGAGATAGAGGCATTAATATGGAGAAAAGTTTTACTTAGCTACAAAACGCTTTCCTTTTATAACTTTTGGGATGATTGGCAGATAGGTTTATTTAATCAGGTTGCCTTTTCTGTCAGTGTATTATTTAATGAAGTTCTTTTTTTTTTGGTTGCATAGGAAATGTGGAAGCATTGGAGAATTTCTGATGTACTATTTACTCATCTATTATGTTGGGAATCAGTTTAATTTCAATTTCAGCAGTGGAATTAATAATCATAGCAGTTATCTGTCACAGAATGATCTACTTGGGGATTTTCTCAGCAAACCAGAATGTATTCCCCACCCTTTCACCAGAGAAGGAAGTTTTAAAAAATAAGTCAAATTTGAGTGTGTTTTTCTTTTGATTATCCCTTCCAGGCTGATGGTGAAGGCACATATTTTCATGCTTTAATTCAGCATTGAGTCACTGATATGAAATCCTTTACTAGCCTAAATTATCCCTACTTTGCCCCCCCCCCCTTATTTCAGTTCTGAGTTTCTAAAACCCTTCCACCAAGGATGGCTCCCCCATTAAAGTGCACCTTGCCTTCTGGAAGAAGGAAAAAAAAAGGGAAAAAAGGAAATAAAAAAAAAATAATACTATCTTTGCAAAGATAATGCAAAATCCCCTTTTGGCAGTTGTGTTAATTTGGGCTGATTTTGTTCTGTTACTGGTGTTGCACTTCACAAACAGGCTTCCTGTGTGAGAGCAGGGATGTGCCTGAGCAGATGGATGGATGCATGGATGTGAGGGAGGTGTTGGGCCCCAAATTTGGTTTCTGCTCCCTTTAGATTTCCTTTGGTTCTGTGGTTATGTGCTGCTCCACATAAGTAAATAACTGAGAAATGAATAAAACCTTTCAGCTGACACATTTGATAAGTACCAAGACTTTTTATATGACTCCAAATAACTGTTAAATGAATTGCTTTTTAAATAAAACACATAAGAGAAATTTTTAAATCCTTCATTGTTCCTTACAATGTTTTAGTGCCTCATTAATTCTTGATTAGCCTGGTTGTTAAGAGGCCATTATTATGTGGTAATAAGGTGTAGGAAATTACCTCTAGGACTATAGTCATGTCACACAGACCTGCTACAGTTAGCACTCAGGTGCTGAGACCAAGTGCCAGTGGTCTAAATTAGGGGTTCTGTGCCTGGTGGTGGGGCTTATGGTGGTGGTCCTGTATGTGGGGTGTTTCCTGAGACGATGTGAGTCCCCTGGTGCAGAAAAGTGGAGACCTGACAAAATATAGCCCTCTCATAGCCTCCTGTCCTGCAAGGGCTTCCCGTTCTTGCCTTTGGCAGAGCATAGAAACTGATATAAAATAGTGGAATAAAATTACTTTTCAATTACCTTCATTTAAGCAATTTCATCTATGCCTGGAGCTGACACAGATGAAGGTCCACTCTGTGCTGTATGATTTGTTAGGCAGGAAATGTCATAGGAGATTTGGTGCTGGCCCAGCCGAATAACCCCAAACTAAAGACCTCCTTGGGTTATCAGTATTTCTTCTGAGCACACAACACCCCTCAAAACCCGCTGCAAACATTGGTAAAGCTCATCATTATTGCCCTTCTACAAACAGGAAAATGAGCCTCAGGGGTCTTTTGTGATTTGATGCAAAATTAGCCACCATTCTGAAAAAAGCACATAGTTGAATGTACCAGGCTGCATAGCTGCATATATTCGTTTCAGAGTGTATAATGCTTTTTGTTTGGTTGGGTTTTTTTTTCCTAAATCTGAGGTTGATGCTCTAATGCTCACTGTATGCAGCTCCCTTTCATTACCTCTACACGGAGCTAATACGATAAGGCAGCATCACTGTCCTTGAAGAGCACCAAAGATGCTGGTAATTAAAAACATGAAGAGTGCTCTCGCCAGTACTTTACTCCTTATTCCTTCCTGGATCTTGGTCTCCTCATAGTATATGAGGCACAGTCCTTGGAGGATGGAGAGCAGCTTGGTGCCAGTGTGGCTGCTGTCACTGCCAACAAGCAGGGGTGACACCCTGCAGGTTGTGCCAGCCCCTGCTCACCTACCTCTTCTTGCTGCCAGGTTTTGGTGGGTGCTCAGACCTTAGGGGCAGTGTCGGAGGCAAAGCTGCAGGAGATCCCTGCTCCTGAGAGGCTCGTGCTGTGCCTGAACCTCCATAATGGGGCTCTGGCCTGCGTTTCAGTCCTAAATATCCACATTTTTTGTTAAATAGCTGGGTACTCATTTCAGACCCAGGTCTTCAACACTTTCAAGCCCATGGTGTGGCTGCCATTTGCTCTTCAGACTGTGTGTGACTCTGTCCCTTACCCCAGCCCAGAGTGCCACCCTGGCATTCCTTGGGGATGGACCCAGAGCTGCAAGTGGCTGAAGGGCACCTGCTGCTCATCCCCATTTAACCTTTCATCAGCTTCAGAGACTGAGGGAAACTCTCCAAACATGTTTGTCAGCTGCTTCAGAAGCTAAAGCAGCCCCAAGACCCATGCAAGCTGTGGGGACCACCACCCCTCATCCCCAAGCCACAAGACCGAAGGGCTCACTCACCCCTCTCGGCAGACAAAGGCCAACCCTCAGCACAACACTTTGCTATAGCTGGTGTTGGGTGTCCCTGCCTGACCACCCAGTCACAGAACCACCCTGGTGCTGAGCAGGGGACAGACATGGTCCCCGTGCAGAGTGCTGTGCCAGCAGCAGACCCCTTGACTGACAGGCATCACCCCAGCTGCCCTTGGCATCCCACGCAGAGTCCCAGCGCTCCCAAGCAGGGATGCAGAAGGCATCTTGCTGCTGCTGCTTCTTACATCTGCTGAAATGTATTTTTTTATTATCTTGTGACAATAATTAGCAGCGAATTGTTGTGACTGTTACAAGGACGGGGGAAAAACTCCACCACAAAATAAGTATTTAAAGGGCATTTCTGAGTAGTGTTTCAGATCTGATGTGAACAAGTGGAAGGAGAAATTACAGCCCAAAACAGGGACTCTTAGGAGTTAATAACTAGATGAGTGGTAGTAAAAGAGCATCAAGAGTTAACAGTCCCAGCATGACAGAAGTTTATTTAATCATACTCTAAACAAGCAATATAACAAATCCTTGTTAGCAATGAATGATGTCTCACATGTAGCTTAAAATAATCAAATTTTGACTTAAAATACCAAACCAGGTCAAATGTTACCGGTTCTGGAAGAGATTCAAATCGTCCAGTCCAATTTTATTTTTTTATTTGTAACATTTTACAGATGAATAAATGTGTTCTTTACATAAAACCTGCTGCCCTGCTTCAAGCAGGAATGAGTATTTGCCAGAGAATTACAGACTGTTAAATGTTGACATACTCTGTTCCAGTAGCTCTGCTGTGCACTGATAGAAGAGATATTGTTGTACCTAGAAAGATACTGTTTTGGCAGCTCTTCACCTTCCCACCTTGTCTTCAGTCTTCTTTCACTTAAAATCTCCTCCTAGTGGAGGCTCCAAAGGTGAGGTAGAGTCTGAACACCATAAAACTCTGGGTCATGGGTACATCTGAAGCAATGCCAATATGTTTCCAGGCAGGACCTGGAGTTTCTTCTCCAGTTCTGGATCTGATTGAATAACAGATTCATTAAGGTTGGAAAAGACCTCCAAGATCATCAGCTCAGACTGTCTACCCAACATTGTCACGACCACTAAACCATGTCCTGAAGTGTCACGTCTAGACGTGGTTTGAACACCTCCAGGGATGGTGAATCCACCCCCTCCCTGGGCAGCCTGTCCAAATTGGACAGATTGACTTTGATTGAACAGGGTGACTTTGAAAAAAAAACAGAGAATATTTTTTCCTTGGTTTTCTCTTTCCAATTGAATGAGAATAATCACGGATTTGTTTACTTTTGATCTCACAGAGTGTTGGGAAATGTACCTATGCAGAGAGCTCTCACTAGAAAATAGTGTGCTAGAATACAACCTGGTAATAAACTGGTAGCTCTCTTGAAAGGATGGGTCCCATTTCATACTAGTTAATGATCCCGGTAATAAGGAGAGTAAGTCATAGAAACATAGGAACAGCAATGTCTGGGTGGGAAGGGATCTCCAGAGGTCATCCAGTCCAACCCCCTGCTGAGAGCAGGGACAGCCTCAACTAGAGCAGGGTGCTCAGAGCTCTGTCAGCCCCACCTTGAATGTCTCCAGGGATGGGGCCTCCACCACCTCCCTGGGCAACCTGTTCCAGTGCTCCACCACTCTCCTGGTAAAGAACTTCCTCCTCATTTCTAATCTAAACCCACTCCTTTCTAGTTGTGCTTTGGTGTTCAACTGGAAGGTAGAGGTGACACAAGTATCATTCACTCACTTTCATTCACTCCCAGTTCTTCCCTGGCACTGCTTTAAACTGTGTATAAACTTCAAGAACGAGGCATTTATAAACACATGTAGGGAGGGCTCTTTGCTTATCTTTGGAACAGTGAAACCTTTTCTGCCACTAGTGTGAGGATAGTAGCGCACTGAAGTACACAGAATGATTTCTTTAGAGTAATAAGGACTCTGATGGAGAAAGTCTAAAGGTTTATAGGACTTCTGGAAAGATATTTACATATATCAAATGTCTTTATTGTCAGTCTCCGACATTTTGCCTATTTTATTCCTTATTTTCATCAGCCATTTCTTCTGTCTTTGGTGCACTAAAAATATTTAAGTGACTGATAAACTATGTACATCTGAAGTATTTTATCAGGAAAAAATCATTTGCCTTGAAGGTAATATAGTGGGCTCAATCAATTGCCAATGAAACTGGTTTTGCTGGAGTGAAACTGATGATAAAAGTAACCCAACACATTTAGCTTTGGAGATGGACTTGAGCATTAACATTGTTACTATTAAATGGAATTCTTTAGAAGTCAAGTGTCATCCCTCATATATATGACTTTTTAAATATATACTGCGTAGCACAGACACAATATTTGCTTACAGATTATCTGCAGTTGTACTAAATTAACACTTTATTGTCTGCAGGGTTTATTCTTACTTAAATATCAAGCAGATAATTAGAGCTTTGTTAATATTAAGCCTTGTATATTTTATTTCCACAGCCAAAATTACTTCTGAAATAATACTGATTGTTTGAATTGGGCTCAATTTGTCATCAAGTAATAACAAGATAAATGATACTTTGTACTATTTTTTGAAAGGTGGAGGCTGTGGGTAGATCCTGTAGGAGACTGTGTAGAATTCAGCTCCTGGGAACTCAGTATCAGATAATCATACATTTCAAAACCAAAACACATCCAAACTAAAAAATCCAAATCCAGGAAAAAAAAAACAACCTTGAATTTCAGTCATGTAACAAACTGGGAATCCATTTTCTGCATGCTTGGTTCATATCCACACTTGCTTACAACACTGCTGTGGTACAGAAGTTTGTACTTATGGATGGCAGTCTGACAGCTGATGACAGGAAAACATAGTGCACAGAAAGCTTCAATTAACAGCCAACGAGTGGGAAAAAATGAAAGAAGCCACTATGTTTTGTAGATGCACATGAAACTCAAACCAAGGCTAGTTTGAGTACTTTGCAAACAGAACTAAATTAACTTCTGAATCAGTGTGGGTAAATGATATTTTGTTTGATATAATAAAAAGTCATATGGGCCAAATGAAGAAAAAAATAGTCGGGTTCATTTTCTCAGCTAAATGAAAAAGATACGTTTGGGACTAATAATTTTATCTAGGTTGCCTCACTCCAGAAAGTGCTTGGGCAGCCTTGTTACAGCACTGGATACCAGCATATTTTGACATATAGTTTTTGAAAGAAGAAAATGAAAGCATAGTATTGCAGAAATATTGAGATTAATAATTTTACATAGAACTTAAACTTTTTTACTTACATAGGAAAAATCATTTCTCAGATGTAACAGTTGCCAAGCATTTTGTCCAGTCCTTGTTCTATTCTTGATGGCTGAACTATTTGTGAGAAAATTCCCCTCGGCTCTAAATCCCTCACACGAAACTCTAGTCAGAGCCTCATCCATGCTCTAGCCTTTGTGAAAAATGATTGTCAACATTTTTCTCAAGATGACTCAACATATCCAAAGATGTAGGATGGTAGAAAGCATTATCAGACATCATTTAGACTTCCAGATTAGTTTGTTTTTTTTTTCAGAAGATGGTTGTGGTAGTTAGCAGCTGAGTGGTAGGATTTGGCAATCAGAATACAATTGTGTCCAATTCAGTTTTATACATTACTTTTTTTTAGTTAAAAAAATGGCATTTCTTTGGAATCCACTTTGCAGCCCTGACGTGTGATTTTTGAATGTGATCTTTTCTCAGAAACTGCCAGCATGGTGCTGCCAGCAGCATGCCAAGCTGGTGTCCAGGAGAAAATTTAAGAGCTGTGATAAAATGAAAGGGGAAAATAGAAGCCCTTCTTGCAAACAGGGGTCTGGGATAGAAATTCTGACATGATATGAATGATGAGGGATGGAAAATTCATGATGGTGTGTAGAAGTGCAACACACACTTTGTGCGTAGAAGACTGACCTATAACTTTGGACTGGCCAAAATAAACCCAGTCAGCATGGGTTTATGAAGGGCAGGTTCTATTTAACAAACCTGATCTCCTTCTGTGACAGGTTGACCTGCCTGTTGGATGAAGGTGAGGCTGTGGACACTGTCTATCTTGACTTTAGTAAGGCATTTGACACTGTTTCCCCTAGCATTCTGTTAGAGAAATTGACTGCTCTTGGCTTGGAGTGGAATATGGTTTCCTGGGAGAAAAACTGGTTAGATGGACGAGTCCAAAGAGCTGTGATCAGTGGAGTTAAATCCAGTTGGTGGGCAGTCACAAGTGGTGTCCCCAGGGCTCAGCACTGGGGCCACTCCTGTTTAACATCTTCATCAACAGTTCGGAGAAGGGGACAGAGTGCACCCTTAGTAAGTTTGCAGAGGACACCAAGCTGGGTGGAAGTGTCAATCTGCTTGAGGGTAGGGAAGCTCTGCAGAGGGATCCAGACAGGCTGGGTCACTGGGCCAAGGCCATGGGTTTCAACAAGGCCAAAGCCTGGGTTCTGCACTTCAGCCACAACAACCCCCAGCAGCGCTTCGGGCTTGGGGAAGAGCAGCTGGANAGGCTTGGGGAGCAGTGGCTGGAGAGCTGCCAGGTGGAGATGGACCTGCAGGTGCTGGTTGACAGTGGCTGAGCATGAGCCAGCAGTG
>VWZY01003701.1:71532-101983 GCA_013399075.1 Chloroceryle aenea | reverse complement strand
TGTTTCATGGGTGGGAAACAGAGCCCCAGGCGAGGAAGGGATTTGCTGAAATGAAGGGTGGAAGCAAAGCCTGGAAGCCACGACTCCTGCCCCCTGCTCTAGTCCGGGTTCATCAGCTAGTTGGGCTGGGCTGGATGGCATCTCACTGGCCTCCCCTGGAGCATAACCAACATCAAACAGCTTTGAGTTAGGGCAACAGAAAACTGCCTTCGACCCTTCGATCAGTAGCTCCTGCCAGGGAGCTGCCCTCTGTAGGACAGAGACAGGAGAAAGGGGCCTCTTCCTCCTCCTTCTCCCCTGCTCCCCAACTCCCAGCCTTCCCCCCCAGCAGAGGTGACCCACATGGGGCACTCGCCCAGAAGACCAGGCTGGGCGCAGCCCAGGGTCACTGCTGGGCTAGAAGGGGTCCTGTTTTGCTCGGAGGAATGTAATTATCAAAGAGGAGAGAGCTGGGGGCTTTCCAGCTCCATAGCACAGTACCAGGGCTGTGAATGAGGGCAGATGGGAGAATGAGACAGCACCATGGGAACCTGCTGCGTGTCGTGATGGCTGGGCTGGAGGAACATCCAGCAAAACCCAACACCAAACCCTGTCTTCCATCCGGCCTCCAAACCTTTCCCGCTGTGCGTGCCAGGCTCAGGGATGCCTGTGGGACCAGCTGAGCCCAGGAGGGTCTTTTTTTCTCCAGGGTGTTGCTCTTCATCATAGGCCCTGCTCCCAGCCCCACTGCTGAAGCATGGGGACATCTCTAGACAGCCCTGCTCCCAATGCCACCCCCGCAGGGACTAATGGCAATTCTGGCTCCTTCACAACCATCATGAGCACAAAACACTCATTTGACCGAATGGCTGCTTGGCAGCAGGACTGTAACTTGCACAGTTTGACTGACAGCTTCCCGAGGCAATTTAATTAAAGAGACAAGAGTGCTTGAGAAAAAAATCATTAATTTCTCTTAAAGAGAAATCTTTGCTGAACATACCTGCCCGACGCGGGGCTGCGAGGAGCAGGGCTGCGCTCCAGCAGTAATTGGCAGGAGCACCCACACCCGCTCTAATCCAATCTTTTCATGTTTCATTCCTGCAAGCTCATTTTAATACCATCTGTCAGCCATCCAATCCCCTCTTATCACCGCTGTAAGACCATCCAGCCATTAGACAGGCAGCAGTGACGGGGCCGGAGGGGACACGCAGTCACCTCCTTGTGGGCTGCAAACCCCGCGGAGCTGCTCAGGAATCGTTGTGCCCAGAACAGCAGCAACTGGCCCCAGGAAACACTGGCCTTTGAGATGACAATGGCTCTGATGCCACCACCATCGCTCGGCAGAAACAAGGGCAAATACGTTCGAATTTGCAAGGGGTGGATGGACACTGGTGGCATAGGAAGCAAACCTTGAGCTGGTTTGGTTTTAGCTGTTCTGCATCTGGGGCTGGTTGGAAAAATGGAATTTATTGCTAAGGTGATGGGGCTCAAGGGTTGGTGGAAGGTGAGAGTGGGGATGCTGGTGGGCCAGGTACCTCACAGGGTTTGCGACTGAGGGACCAAGGGCTATACAGACTGACTGGGGAGGGCAGTGACCATCTGTGGCTGTGACCAGTCAAGCAAGGAGAAGAATGAAGAGGAAGAAGGAAGCTTGTAAAGGGACCCAGATCTGTGTGGGTCCCAGCCTGAGAAGCCCAAGTGCCAATTTCTTTTCCCTGAGTGCCACGGCAGACTGGGGACATGTCACATCATCATGGGAAGCCACCCACTGCATCTGGAGTGACTCAGCCCTGATCAGTAAGGTCAGGCTGACACTTGGTGGGTGGTTTCTGGGGAACCAGCTGGGACGTTCAGCCTGACTTCTGTTGGTGCCCATGCCACTGAAACCACCACCACAGTGGTACCACAGTTTGGCAGGCCTGAGGCACAACCACAGCCAAGAGCCAAATGAAAGCAAAGGAGTCAGCTATGGGAGCAGCAGCCCAAGCTGCAGAGGGCCCAGGAGTGAGCCACAGGCCCCAGTTTCATGCACAAGCCCACACCATGGCAGGTCATCAGCCTGCCACCGTGCTCAGGACTTCCAGACTGCAGTTGTCTCTGGCTCAAGAGCAGCTTGAGGCTGGTGTGGTGACACCATAACCAGACCTGCAGCTCCTGCCATGTGTGTGAGTGTGGGTTGAGCCTGGTCTTCTCCAGACTGTGCTCTTTTTCCCCAAGCAGAGATCACACCAGCAGCTCAGTCCTGTACACCACTCTTTGCCAATGCAGGTCACCAGTGCCTCTCCACTTCATCTCTGCACAGAGTGGGCTGTTATTTGAAGCTTCTGAACCCCAAGTGTGGGCCCCTCCATGCACCTCTGGACCAGTGATGTCTTGCACTGCTACCCAGTTTAGCCCAGCCCCGTGACCTGGAGCCCAGGTAGGTCCCTGCCTGCCCACCTCTAAAATCCAAGTCTGGCTGAAATTTTTGCTGGCTTCAATTATCAGCAACCCAAAATGGGAAATGCAGCCCCTTTTCATTGTGCACTGCAGTCAGGAAAAACAAGTGTCGTTTTTGCCTTGGATGCTCTCAGAGCTGTCCTTTGGGAATAGTTCACAGGCCAGGAATGTGGCTCTTTGGAGCCCAAGCTCAGCTCACTGCTATTTCCCCACTTAAAACCAGAGGAAAATAAATCAAATGTTAATTAGCAGCAGGGGAGCCCGCTGCAGGTTTCTTAGGATTTTTCCCTTCTGCTTAACCACCTGATTAACAGACGGGCTACAAAACACCACCATTCCTTTCAGCACTGAACACTTGCAGAGAGCATGGCCAGTGCCTGAAGGATGAATTAGCTGGGGTGGGGAGGAGACGAGAGTGGTGTAAGTGCAGAAAACAAGGATATGAATTTGCCTAAAGAGATGATGAATCCCAGGCAACATCCCTTCTTCTGCCAGAGGCCAGCTCAGTAAGATCCCAGCACAGTCACACCTCTGGCTCAGTGCTTTATCTGTGCAATGACCTAACCTCTGAGCTGGTTTAGGTGGCGATAAAAAGGCTCGTGGCTGGTGCGAGCGCTGGCTGGTATCACAGCAACAGTGGGAACATTTCAGAGCAGCTCAGTTTAGCTGCAGCCTCTGGGGTTCTGGGGAACAGCCCTTTAATGCCTGCAAAAGTGCTTTGAAACCCAGGGATGAGAAATGGGGAAGAGGAAGGACGGTGGTGGCTCTGAACGCGGCAGATTGTGCTTCGGGCATGGCTGAATGCAACAGCTCGGAGAAATCACGCCTGAGGAGGAGCTCAGTGAGACAGCTGAGCTCAGATTTCTCCCGCCTGAGAGAGCTGAGAAATATCCAAGAAGACCCAGTGAGCTGCATGACCTAAAGAATGCTTCAGGTGGGATGAAGGCAGCAAAACAGCAAACTGGCAAGTCTCAAAGATCCAGCAGTGCAGAAGCTGTCAGTGCAATGCAAGGGCAGAAAGATCTCTTATTTATCCTGCTTGCTGGGCAGATGGAGGTGCAGAAGCATAATGTGCTTTGGGCTCTCTCCCTCACACACAGAGCTGTCTGCATGACCCTGGAATGATCCTGGAAACTTCTGTCCTTGCTCATCCTCCAGCAAAGTGTCCTCTAGACCTCTAAAAGTCACTTCTGGGGTTTATGCCTCAGCTTTGCTGGAAAGCAGAGTGGGGTTTGTGGCCATAATGTTGACCCACAGGAAAAGAAGTAGGTCATTGCTCCCTCTTGCACCACATTGTAAGGGGAGGCAGAGAGAGAGGAGAGCCCCAGAATGGGCCATGCTGCCCGGAGGGGACCTTATAGAGGCCTTCCAGTATCTGAAAGGGTCCTAGAGGAAAGCTGGAGAAAGACTTTTAAAGGGCTTGTGGTGAAAGGACAAGGGGCAATGGTTTTAAACTAGAGCAGGGTAGATTTGGACTGGACATTAGCAAGTTCTTTACGGTGAGGGTGGTGAGACACTGGAATGGGTTGCCCAGAGAAGCTGTGGCCACCTCATCCCTGGATGAGGCTGGCTGAGGCTCTGACAACCTGCTCCAGTGGGAGGTGTCCCTGCCACTGGCAGGGGGGTTGGAACTGAATGATCCTTAAGGTTCCTTCCAGCTCAAGCCATTCTCTGATCCTCAGGCACCCTTTGGCTCGATCCAGGGGAGCAGCAGAGGTGGCTCCATGGCATGGTCAGCCACACTTAGCACACGTCCAGGCTGCATGATATGAATCCACAGGAGAAGACCCAGTGCTGCTGTTCCTCACTGCAGCAGCTGCTGGCACATTTTGGAACCAGAGGCTGTCTGACGAGGCCCAGCACTCCACATCTCTTACCTGCCAATGGCATAAAGGGCTTAAAATGTCATAATGGGACCTCTGGTGTCCATTAAACCAGTTCAGAGGAGGGACTGCAGGATTTCACAGTTACTCCTCCTTCCTGAAGCAATACCCCTGGGTTGTTGCACTTATTAAATTAGGAGCTGTAAAGCAACTGGGTAAATAATAAATTGCTGGAAGGAAATAAAAAAGATGCCACCCATTTCAGTTATTAGTCCAGATGAGTGAATTAGGTGTTGAAACAGCAGCTTTGAAGTTCAACTCATTAAATCACACACCAATTCAGTGCTTATTAGGTCTCCAGTCAGATATATAAAAGCACAGGGCAGAGAGGTTTGCTGTTAGCAATAGCCACTACTTCTGCAGCGAGCAGCCTGCGAGGCTCACACTGTTTGCTGGGCTGTGAGAGAAGAATTTAAAGCACCAGCTCCTGGTGCTGCCTCAGTTTGGGAATTGTGGGGTTTGTTTCTGAAGAAGGAGTGCAGTAGGTCATCGATAACTACACAAGCATTCAGAAAGGGTCAGGAGGACGTAGAAAATGAGCCAGGAGGAGACTTTCTGCTATAACTGCCTGTCCCAGAGGAGGATCATCTGGGATGCTCAACATGCCATGAGCCACCATTGCAGTCAAGAAGTTGAGATCTTCCACTCAGCAACATGGACCCACACTTCGGTGGCGTTCCCCATACCTCAATCCAACCATCCAGTCTGGATATCCTCCTCCTCATGCATCTCCTACATGCCAATCCCCATAACCCTCATCTCCTCTTCTCCCCACACTCGCCTCCTGCCAGCTGGCACAGTCTGAGCGATGGGCCAGCAGCCCAGATGCTCATGTGCCATCAGCCACCAGCTGGGTGATACTTGCTCTATACTGGAAGCACTGGTACAGAGCTTGTCAAATACTCATGAAAAGACCTTCTTGAGCACAATACTTTTCTGAAAAGACTGCCTGATTTTTATCTAGCCTGACTCTTGTATCCTGATGGTTTCACAGAGACCTTAGAATGGGAGATTTCCTCAGCTGGAGCCTTATGTTCAGACCTGGCACTATGGTCACTATGTGTTGAGAAGTCCTAAGTGAAGTCTTCAAAGTTATGAGGTTAAAAGAACAATACATTCTGAACTCTTCATATTTACCTTAGGTTAGAAGAGATAAGGTCATGATTTCCAGCTTTTTTTTCACAGTCACAATATTTAGAAATCTATTTTTTAAAGATAAAATTTGGATTGTCAGTTAAAAACCTGATTGTAGGAGCAAAAAGCTGTAACTGAAAGACGTTGCAGGACTGAAGGATCCAGAGTGAGCAACGGCACATGTGTGCCTGGGGATTCTCACTGCCCACACATTTATAGGACCAAAGGTTGAACCAAATGTTCAGACCACGAACCCAACAAGTGTTTCATCTCTTAACCCAGATTTTCAGCTCTTCCTGAAGCCATGCCCTCTGTAATTTGAGGAAGAACAAAGCCCACTCATCTCATAGGCTTTTTTTTTTGAGGTTTAAAGTGGCTGCTGGTTACCTGCTGAAGAGGTGCTGGGCAAGTTACTCGTGTCCTTTCAACACTGCACCTTGGAGAGGGCAGCAGCAGTGGGATGTGGTTGGCTCACTGAGCCCTCCAGACTCCTGAGTGCAGGGGCTGGCTGCTGGTGACTCCACAATAGCTTCTGAACACCTGGAAGGCTTTAACCCATCCTCACACGTTGATGTACACACATTAGGGTAGTTCAGGTTGAAAGTAGTTGAGAATAGGGTCAGTGAGGAGGTCAGGCCAGGTTGCTTCTGGCCTTTATCTGGTCTTACCTTGAAAACTTTGCTTATGCTCCCACTAGAAAAGTCAGTGGCACATTCCTAAGGGATGTGAGCAGGTCTCACAGGAAGGCAGTGGCAGTCATGAACATCACATGGTTGTTAATCCCACTTGGCAAGCACACAGGGGCCACATCTCCAAGTTTTCCTCCATAACCCAGAAGATGCAGTTGTTTGCATCTATCTAACGATGAAAGCCAAGGTTTTCACTTCATCAGCTGGGTCCAGGAGCTGTGGTTTTACAAAGAAGTGCAGGTTATGAGGCACCTGATTAAAATTAAAAGCACAAGCTGATACCATGGATTTACCCTGCCAGCTTCCTGCATCTCTTGATTTTATGCTGACCCCCCCGTTTTGGGCAGGAGCAGCTGTGAGGGGACACTGGTGACTCCAGCAGGACACAAGCTTTGTTATGAAGTGATTTTTTATTATTTGTTTTGCTAACTGTCCAAGAAATGTCTGTAAGGAGAATGAAGTCATGCTTCGCCTGCCAGTGCTCCCCACGAGTGATCTGCTGCAGTAATCAGCAGAGTCTGTTGTATCAGGCATTATTTTCCCAGATTTTGTCCCACCAGCTGTGTGCATGGTGCCAGCAGGGTTAGGCTGGGGACACAGCAGTGTCTGGACCCTTTTTGTGCACAGTGGTGTCATCAGCTGTGGGAGAAGACACAAAGCCCAGCCCCTCTTGATGCCTCATGATGGCTGCACCCCTAGAGGAGTCTCCATCCCTGGGGGTGTCTCTATTCCTGAGGGTGTCTCCATCCCTGGGGGTGTCTCCATTCCTGGAGGTGTCCTCATCCCTAGGGGTGTCTCCATCCCTGGGGGTGTCTCCTTCCCTGGAGGTGTCCCCCAACCCTGTGCATGCTAACCCCATGCCTCTGCCTGACTGCTTGCTGGCTAATTCTCCTCTGCCACCGCTTTGCCTTCCCTTCGTCCCCTGTTCCACGCTGCACAGAGCAGCCTCCTCCTGTTGTCATAACAACAAGCATCAGTCTGTGGTGACCATGCCAGTCCTTCCAGCAAAAACACTTCCTCATGGGAGACAGCACCAGCTCCCAGCCCCAAACCATCTGGCTGCAGTGGGGAGGGGGCCACGCTCATCCCCTGGCAGAAGGATGAGGGGCTGCCTCTCCACACCCTCACATTTTGCTTCAGGTCGTGTTCCCCAGCACACATGTAACAAGCTGTCCCTCCGCCGGTCTCTGCAGCACAGCCTCGCTGCTGACACCACCCCAGCCCTTGGCACTTGCCCACATCCTTCCCTCTGTCCCAGCCACATCAAGGGGTTGTGGGGCAGATGAGGAAAGGGCCGTGTCCCTGCCCAGCACCCCCAGGCGAGGCAGCACAGACCTCTGCAGTGCACATCCATGACCTGCCCCAGCAATTCCTCCTCCCCAGCAACTTGCTGCAGTCCCAGCTCCCCAGAGACAGGTCCCTCTCAGCCTCTCTTTGTCAGCTCTTTTCCACCAAGCCTTGCCAGCTCCACTCCTCAGGGGAGCATTCAAAGCCCTTTGCACTGATGCTGGGCTAGAAAAGAAAACCCATAAACCAGCCAAAAACTGGCTGGCAGGGCTGGATCTTGGGGTGGACAATTGCCCAAGGCCACCTCCACCCTGTCTGCTGCACCTCCCTGGAGTCATTACTTCATCCCTGTCCCCAGCCCTTCCCCTCTGTTAGTCCTCCCCCACCAGCAGCTCCCTTTGGTGCACGGCTGTACAAGGCTGCACAGGAACTGAAAGCAGGTGAACTGGTTTCTTGCTAAAGCCAATCGGCTCTTCCGAGTAGTGCCATTGGGCTACATCTTCCAACACGGTGGAGCTAAAACCCACCCTTCAGGTGGGACATCTGGCTCCTTCTTCAGCCAAGAGCCCTATGAGGTCAAGGAGTGAAGATTTCTGAAGTTGTTTTTACGCCTGTGATGCACGTAAAGGTCTGGTTATGACAGGAATTGAGCTTTCCAGGTTCCCAAGTCAAGCCTCCAAGCTGCTGGGAGACTGAACCTGGGGAGAAACTAAAACCATTTCACTATGGTACTTGGGTATTTCAAAAGAACAGTGGAAATTTCAGCCTCCCAGAGAGAGGCACCAGCTTGAACTTCCTGTGGCACCGTCACAACCTTCCCTGCTTCGCACGGCTATCGGTGACTGCATTTCCCGGGGGACAACCAGCCCCTAGCATCAGCCAAAGGATTCTTCTCCGTATTTTGATGCTCTGTTAGTCTTCCCAGGGGAGGAAACGTCTGGTCTCTGTGTCTAGAAAACAAAGACTTTTTAGGGGGAAGGAATTTCTTGGGACACCTGATTAATTGGAGCCACTCTGGAGATTCATGTAAACCAAATTGGTTCCAGGTTTGGGAGATTAGCAGGGTTTAGCTGCAGTGTTCTCCAGACAGCTCTGGCTGCCTTTAAACTGTCTCTGGTTTTAAGTGTTGGAGAAAACTGTTTTTTCAAAAGGAAAAATCTTTCCTCTATTCAGTGGCTCAAGCACACACTGGAGGGGCTGGCAGCGTCTCTGGAACAAACGTCACCATCCTGAGGCCTCCAGCCAAGCAAGGCTCGTTGCCTTCAACCACCATAAAGGAAAATACAAGGTGTTAGTGGGGTAGTAAAGGACCAGATCTTCCCTGAGCCCTGACTCTCACACATCTCCCCAGGCCTGAGAGGCTCTTTGGATGCACGGAACAAAATGCTACATCCACTTCCTACTGCACCGAGCAGACTCGGAGCAGGGACACCAGCAACGGGAACGCCCTGGAGCAGAGGGATGTCGGGCATAGCACCCACCACCCAGAGCTTTCTAAGCCTTTCCAACACAGGGGAACCCCCAGGGAGGTGTTACCTAAAGCTGCTATGCATCTTTAGGCCATGCTGATGCATTAACCACTGGAGTTTTCTCATAACCTTCTGAAGAGGCCATGACTTCTGCCTGTAGTTAGGGAAACTGAGGCACGGAGCAGGCTCTGAGCCAGCTGTGAACTGGGGACTGGGTCATTCCTTCCTTTGAGTAAGTCAAAAAACAGTAGTTGCTGCAGAGCTAGTCAGGTCTCAGAGAGGAGGAAGGCAGAACTTTGCACCCCACCACCAGCACTTCTCCCTCCTCTTCAGGAAGAAAAGTGGTTTTCATGAGACCCAGTGACCTTCTCCACCCCCTCCCCCACGTCTCTCATCCAGCAGCCACCGTGCTCAGAAACCAGTGCTGGGGAAGCCAATTATTCAGGCTATGGGCTCTAATGTTTGGACAGGGAGCAGTTGGTTCTGCTGTCTGAGGCAACCCCAGATGCACGGTCACAGATCGAAAACGGACAGAGATTTGCTCCTTTGACCTATTTTGGAAAGCCTCCCTCCACCAGCCCCCTGCTTTGGTCTCTGATCTTATCTGCAAATGTCCATCAAAACTTGGTCAGGCCACTGGAGACGATGGGGTGGAGAGAAGCAGGTGGGAAGTTGCCCAGAAGGGTTTACTGAGGAATAAAGGGACTGGACAGGCTGAGGGCAGCGTGCTTCGCTGGCAGGACAATTAGCAGGCTTTGCTTTTTTTTTTCCCTTGGGGTTTGGAGTGTTTTTGTTCCCGATGGCCATGCTCATTTCAGCAGCAGCACTGGCAATGGGCCAGCCTCGGGCCAGTCTGGCTCCTCAGAGGTGATCCTTGCCACACAGAGGCTTCCATGAGCTGGGGACTGTGGTGGCAGAGGTTGGGGTTTGCAGGGGGGCTGGGGTGCAGCAAGCTCCTCAGATGCTCCCTCCAGCAAGTGAGCAGGCACAGCAGGATGAGGAGGGAGCAGATCCCTCCCCACTCCCAAATACCCTCTTTAGGGCAGCTTTTAGTGTTGGGCTGATGGNGGCCAGTCTGGCTCCTCAGAGGTGATCCTTGCCACACAGAGGCTTCCATGAGCTGGGGACTGTGGTGGCAGAGGTTGGGGTTTGCAGGGGGGCTGGGGTGCAGCAAGCTCCTCAGATGCTCCCTCCAGCAAGTGAGCAGGCACAGCAGGATGAGGAGGGAGCAGATCCCTCCCCACTCCCAAATACCCTCTTTAGGGCAGCTTTTAGTGTTGGGCTGATGGTTGGACTTGATGATCTTAGAGGTCTTTTCCATTATTCTGTGTCCTCTGTCTGGCCCTACGGTGGGGATGCTCCAAGCAGTGGAGTGGGCAGCACCTGGCGTCCTACTGGGGCAGAGAGGGAATGCCCAGACGTGCCCTGGACAGGAAAGAATGATCTGGAGAAGAAAGGAGTGAGGAAAACAGCCCCCTTCAGCTTTCTGGTAAGGGAGCAGTGGACCCTACTTCACCTGGCAGCAGAAAGACCAGCAAGACCCTTGTGGCCACTTTGGGACGCTGTGCAGCATCCCCAACCTGGGGGGATCCAGCAAAAAAGGACACCTCTTAAAAACTAAGCCAGCGGTGCTGCCTTCAGATAGTCACTGAGTTCAGGTTGGGCTCTCCAGAGCCCCATCAGATCAGTCATCCATCCATCCATCCATTCATCTTCATCCATCCTTCTCATCCCTCTCCATCCATCCTTCTCCATCTCTCTCTACCCAACCACCCATCCATCTCCATCCATACCTCTCCATCCAGCATCCACCCATTCATCTCCATCCATCCTTCCAATCTTCTCCATCCACCCAACCTTCTCCATCTATCCAGTACATCCATCCATCCATCCATCCTTCGCTCCCTCTGCACTGCAAGGAGGAAACACTGACAGAAAACCCAACGTCAGTGGCATTTCTGTTGCAGCAGCACTTCCCGTGCAACTGGGGTGGGAATCAACCTAGTGCTGCTTTATCCCAATTTGCCACCACAGCCCAGCTCCCTGATGGAAGATGAAAATTAAAGACTGCCACTCATGCCAGGAGTAATATGTTGGGACTTTAAAATTTATTCCAACATGCTATTTTTTTAAAAATACGCTCAGACTGCGCAGACAATCCGAGCTGTAGCAAAGGCAATATTATACTTGTAAAAACTTCTCATTCACAGTACAGATGTCATTTACAATAAGGGTCACAAACATCAAATACTGAGTATTTTTTCTTCTTTTTTCTTTTTTTTTTTTGTTTGGTTTTTCTTTTTTTTTTTTTTTTTTTTACATCAGACTGTGCTTTTATCTGCTTTTTTTTTTCTTTTTTTTCTTTTTTTTGCACTGATATAACCATACAGACATTGCAAGATGCAAGTGTAGAAATCGGAGTTAAAATAAAATTACAGGCAAAACTACCAAATTACATTGTACGCTGTACATATTTACAGTACCTTTTTTTTTTTGGAATGTATTGCCATTTTAAGAACATATAGAAACTTTCTACAGACTATTCCACTTACAGAATACATACACCTTTTAGAAAAAAAGGCAAATATTTATCTTACATGAGACCATGTATATTAAATTTGCGTACACATTATTATTATTATTTTTACATTACATTTACTAAAGTGATCGTAAGTGCCATCATATCTCAGTAATGAAAACAGATTGGTTTTATGCCATCAGGACTGATTTTTTTTTTTAACTTTCTTTTCTTTTTTTGTAAATAATTTACAAATATGGTTTTTATTTGTAAATACTGTGCAATGGATAGAAATATTAAAAAAAAAAAAAAAANNNAAAAAAAAAAAAAAGAAAAGCACATGATGAAACCGAGTCGGCAAATTAAAAGCTATTACAAGAACAGCAGAAAAGGGC
This sequence comes from Chloroceryle aenea, assembly GCA_013399075.1. NCBI lineage: Eukaryota > Metazoa > Chordata > Aves > Coraciiformes > Cerylidae > Chloroceryle > Chloroceryle aenea. The sequence goes on along the minus strand of VWZY01003701.1, from coordinate 90,190 downwards.
TAGATCAAATTCTCCAGGATTTCACTGGAAAATTGGGTTCATTTTAATGATTTCTCTGTGACCAAGTATATTGCTTGTTCAGGTGCTGCTTCTGTGGCTTTAAACCAAAAACCAGGTAAAAGTGAAAGCTGGCTTAAGAGAAGAACAACTCTTCTGCAGATTTTTTTGGGGGTGGAAGAAAAGTGATGGGAAGGTGGCCAGTTGTGCTTGACATTGCTCCGATGGAGCTGATGGTCAACAACTGGGAGGGTGCTTGGATGCTTTGCTCTTGTTGACTGCAGGTATCACCCAGCTCTGGCAGCTGCCCTCTCCTACCACGGTCACGCAGCTTTGCCAGGCAGCATCTCCCCCCACAGACAGCTCCAGGACCTGGCAAGTGAGCGGGCAGCAGGACTGACCAAGCCCTGGCAGCAAATCCTGGCAGACTGGATGGGAGCAGGGTGTGGGACTGGTGGGTGGCTTTTACCAGTGAGCCCAAGCACTGGCTGAGGAGAGTGACTTTACAGCCACCAGGGCTGAAACTGCCACCCCTCAGGAGCCGGTGGTGAAAGACATTGCCCAGGCATAAGCTGTGAACTCACAGCTACTTCATCGTTACTTTTCAGAGTTTCCTGGTGCAGTTCTTGGATATCTGGCCAACAACCTGTGAATAATTAGAGCTGACACAGATCTGCTTCAAGGCACGGGGTCATTCTGGGGAGCCAACAGCCCCCCTGTCCTCCTTCCACAGTCTGCTCAATCCTGCAAGATACTGAGCTCTGTAACCTTGATAAAAGAAGCTCATTTCATACTTAAGCACAAAGAAGTTACTGAAACTCCAGAAATGCTTAAGCTTCAGCCAATGTACAAGTGCTTTATTAGCTCTGGATCTAAGGCCTGGTATTTAACGTGACTGCTTCAAGGAGAGCATGGGCCAAGTCCTCCAAGTGCAGAATGATTTCTTGGACGCCAGAGCATCCGTTTGCTGTTGAGTACCTGCATTCACGGGAGCTACACAAGCAGCTTACCAGGGAAGGAGCTACCAGAGTAGACTTTGGGCTGATCAACCAGCTACATAACAGAGGACCAGCCAGTCTCTGGAGGCCACGTGCCTCCATGGATTCTAAATTTAAGAACCTCTGCCTTAAAAGCAGGGGTTTTATTTCTACCTGCTGATGAAAAGGAAGGACTGGGCTCTTGGTTTTAATTTTCCTCTTTGCATAATGAATACATTTGCTCACAAGTAATACCACAAACTGTTCTGCAATGTGTCAGCACAGAGACAAACTTGGCCACCCCTGCAGCCCTCGTGGAAAGCAAATCAGGATTCATCATCCCTATTTTGCAGACAGAACAGACACCCAGAGTGACATTAAAAGCTGTGACCTGCAAACAGCTTTCACCAAGTGTGACACAGGGAAGCCACAATGGGCGGGTGCTCCAGTTAGGAAAGGCAGCCACCAGTGATGGCTGGGTCTTCAGCCCCATGTTAATAATGCACAACTCTCTGGAAACTGGTGGAGCTGGATCCCTGTGCTCCCTGGCTGAGGATTAGGCAGAGGGGAGAGGCGATTTGCACAAGATCACAGCAGGGCTGGGGCTGCCCCTCGGGGACACCCGCCCTGGCCACAGACGGAGATGCTGGTGCCGGCGCGGAGGAGGACACCCTTCCCGCGGAGCTCTGAGCTGTCAGTGTGAGAATTAGCCCTTAAATAGAGATATATTTATTATTATTATTATTTGTGATCCTTTTTGCCTATCCAATAGGCCATATTGCCCCCGTTAGGTATAGCATGAAGCACCATTTCACCCCAGCCAGAGCCTCCCCTGCCGTCCCCGCAGCTGCTCTGCTGAGAAGCTGAACAGGGGGGAGACTCAGCCCAGCCCTGGGGTTTTTTGGCCATCTCCTGAGTTGTGAGCGGTCCCTGCGCGTGCCACTGCGCGTCTGCCAGGTGGGGGGTACGGGATCCGAGCAGGACGTGACCCGGGGAGCACCCCGCTGCTGCACAGCCCTGCCCCAAACTCCTCTTCCCAGTCCTGCAGACCCGGGGGGCTCTGCAGCTGAGATGCAGAAAGCTTCCACTCATCTTGAGCTGCTGGAAAGGCTTTCAAAAATAACCAGATATGAAAATTAAAACAAAATAAACCACGGCAACAAAGGCAAGAAACCAATGTAATGACTTCTGGGTTTTGTTGGGCTTTTTTTTTTTTGCCTCTGTCCAGAAATGACAGAGGGAATAAAAATTCAAACCCATGCAAAGGACGAGTAGGTCGAGGGTAAAAATACAGAAAAAAAGCCCAGCAAATTTGATCTAGCCCAAAGCTCATGTCAAATGCACCTAAACAAAACCAGGATGCTGAGTGCACAACTCCTGCATTCTTTTTTCTTTATGTACAATTTCAATATATATAGATAAAAAAAAATTAAATACAAAAAGTTATCTTGGAATAATGTTAAGAATGTGACAAGTGCAAGTGGGGAAAACGTGGCAGAAACCAGGGAAGTCAAAACTGTCTCTAGATTTGGTGGCTGGTTTCCAGGGATGTCCAGGGCTGAGCAGTTCCACTCCCATGTTAAGCACATGCTCAAAGCCTGAGCAGGATTTAAGCTGGTGCTTGAGTTTCACTGAACGGAGTCACTGCACTGAACTGGGCTCCCAGCCCCTGCTCCTGCCAGGAGACCTGGCTGGGTCTGAAAGCAGAACCAGCTTCCAGGCTTGAGGCCAAAGAGGGGGAGATAGGAAAAAGGGAAACGTGATAAAAGTGCTAATTAAGGTATAAATGTGTTCTGGATGTTGTTTTGGTCAGTGTCACAGCCTTAATGTTATTTCCATGATATCTTCTTTTGTACTTAATTCCCTTTACAAGAAAAGCAGGAAAAAAAAAAAAATCACAGAAGATTATTAAAAAAATTCTATTATTTGCCCGTGAAATGGGAACAGTTCATAGCTCATCAAGTCTGGCAAGGAAATATGTTCTCATTCAGGGTTTTATTTGATTTCTTGTAATTCTTTTTAATTTTTTTTAGTTTTCTTTTTTTTTAAAAAAGTGTATTCCGTACCCGATAAACTGGAACAGTTCTGAAAGAAGAAAGAACTGGTCCACTGGTTAAATATTTATATCTTTCTTTTTTTTTTCCTTTTTTTTTATTGTTGTTGTTAAAATAAAATAAAATTTAAAAAAAAAAAAGGTTTGTACAGATTCCATAGACCAGAAAACCCTCTGAAGTAGTAAAGAGCCTGCTGCCTGCTGGGGCAAACGTGGATCAAGCATTTGTGGTTTTAAAAGCGCGTGAACGTGACAGCGAGGGAATGGCTCCGTAGGGGCTCCCTGCATTTGGTATGGGATCTATTGGCAGTAGAGGCCGTTGCTCTGCTCCGGATGGTCATCGTTAAAATTTTGCTCTGGAAAAAGTTACTGTGCATGCAGAAGAAGCTGATTGCAACCATCCACCGCTCAGCATCATCACTTCTTCGTCTGCCGAAACACCGAAGGAGGGCCCGCCTGCGCAGTAAGGACGGCGCTTGCGACGCCCCGCTTCAATAAATAAATAAAAGAAGCCACAAGAGTCACGAGTCGAGTTTGACAGAGCCGCAGGCGTGCGAACGAGCAGAGCACGAACGGCTCCTGCATCCCGAGAGCTCGACGAAGCCAAACCAGCCGGGACTGAGCGGGGATGGGATGGAGGGAGCTTGTCCGCGACTGAAAAATGACGGTGGAAAAACGGTTGCGAGGCTGAGTTTACTTCCACTGTTTTAAAGCGAGGGAGGGTGTTTACAGAGGGCTTCCAAACCCCAGCAAAGAGGGGCTCTGAGGCACAGGCAGGACTTTGCCGGGGCGATGCGGGGGCACCGCGGAGCGGCCGTGGGATGGAAGGATTAAAGCAAGCAGGAGGCCGGCTCGTCCAGCGAGAGACACCGTTCCTGGCACTGGGTCTACATTCGATACATTCCTATGTTCTTGCAGTTACATCTTTGAAGAAGAACCTTTTTAGTTTTGTCCCTTTTTTTTAGAAAAGTGCTTTGATGGGTTCTGCAGGAGGGAGGGATGCTCAAGATTCGTTTTTCTCTTTTGAGTGACCATTTCTCTCCCTGCGAAGGAACCTCCCCCTGCTCGAGGAAGTGCTAATTTCATTTACAAGTTCAGGGTAAACACGGTTTCGAAATGTAAAGCAGTCTCAACTGGTTAAAGCACAACCATAGGCAATCAGAGGGATGCGAGAAAAAAACCAAAACGAGCACTTTGCGAGAATTAAATAAAGCATGTAATAAATACGAATCATAAACTTCTGTACACAGGAGCAAGGGTTTGGTTTCTCTTTTTAATCATTTAATCAATATATAAAAAAAAAAGAGTTTTTCTGTTTTGTTTTTGTTTTCAGTGCATCTTCTTCCTCTTAAAATGCTTAACCCTTTCCTTTCTGCATCTCTCAGGCCCATAATTACGCACACCTAAATGGCAAAAAAAGACAAGGTCTAACAAACCCCTTTCCAAAAAACTCTAAAAAAATATTCACAGCCTCAAACAGTTTTGTACATTTCAAGCAACAAAAGGTATAGAAAAAGGCACAAGTAACTGCATACATGTGGAGATAATACCAGACTGGGACAAAGAAAACCAGGAATCTTCCATGGGTTTGGTCATTCACTAGAGTGCTTCTTATAGCGATGATTATATAAAGGAAATAGTGTTGAAAATGTCTGTTGATTTTACATAGGAAGCCTAAAGATGGAACAGATGGTGGAGGCTTAAGTACTTCCCGTGTTTTCATCCACCTTTTTCTGAGTTTGACCTAACTCTGCATGCTCTAGGTGTGGGCTGCTCTTCCTGGAGGTCCCCCCTTGGCGACCGGGCTCTCCGGAGAGGTTTCTCCTCCGGCCGGAGAACGGCTGGGCGTGCGGGTGGCTCGAGGAGGGCTCCGAGAGGCAGCCGGTGCTGCTGCTTCGGTCCAACGGCTGGGAGGGGACGTCTGAGATGAAAGTGCAGGATGATTCAAAAGAAGTGCTCGAGCTGCCGGATTGCTTCTTGCCCGTTTGTTTCAAGGGTTCTTCCCCGCTTGTCGAAGGCTTTGGAGAGTGCTCGTCGGTTGTGCCGGGGCCGGCCGGGGATGCCGAGCCGCCTGCCTGCTCCGCGTGGCTGGACTCGGCAAACATTTTTACCCTGTATTCCTCCTGGTCTGTCTTTTGCTGAAGCTCACTAGTCCTCATTTTTTCTTCTAGGTAACCACCACTCGCAAGCTCTGGCGACAGCGTGTATTTAGAAACCTTTGCCACCGGGGAGACGGATGCTGACGACGGCTCCCGTGGGACCTGTGGTTCCTCGTCCCTCTTGGGAGCCCGGCTGAACTCCGTGAAGCCGCTGCCGTCGGAGGAGAAGTATCCAGCTTGCAGGGACACGACTGACCCGGGCACCAAGCTGGCATGGGCGCTTGGCCTCGCCTGGACCATCTGGATGCCCCCAATGGGAATCATAGGATATGGGGTCCTCGTGAGCTGCTGCGAGTGCAACGGGAGGTGGCTGAAGACATTCTCCTCCCCTCGGCTGGGAGCGTGGACGTGTATTTCATGAGGTGCCTGCAAGGGTCTGGAGCAGACAGGCTGCGTGGCGCCAGGTGAGCACGTTGGGCTTCTTGGTTCTATCTTCTGCACCAGAGAGGGAAAAGAAACAGCTGAATCAGTGTGGCGTACAAGTTACAGCATTAGCATCATTAATGCTCACTGTAAGGACTGGTTTTGTTAATATTTTATGCTAATTTGAGGGAGATCAATCAACCAAGGAAGATTTGGACCCGCAAACCTTTAAGGTAATGAGCAGCACAACCCACAGTGTTTGCCTTCTGGGTACAAAGGTGCCCATGTGTTGGGGCACAGACCCAGGGATTTGGTTCAGACTTGGACCATTAAAAAATCACAGACTGGTTTGGGTTGGAAGGGACCTTTAAAGGTCATCTGGTCCACCCCCCCTGAAGGGAACAGGGCCATCTGCAACCACAGCAGGGTGCTCAGAGCCCCACCCAACCTGATCTGGAATATTTCTAGGGATGGAGCATCAATCACCTTGCTGGGCAAACTGGGCCAGGATCTCACCACCCTCAGTGTAAAAAATTCCTTCCCTCTATCTACCCTGAATCTACCCTCTTTTAGTTTAAAACCATCACCCCTTGTCCTACAATCAGAGCTGCCTCTGAAACCCTGGCAGAGGACACCAGTGTCTCCTGCCATCTGAGCTGCTCTGGATCCCTTTCGGTACACGGGCTTTCCAAGAGCCCAGAACAGTGCTTTTTATTATTCCTGTGCTTTCTTAAAGCAGGAGTCCATCCTTACAGCTGCTAATCGCAAGGATGTTTTGGATCGAGGGAGAGGTTGCATCAACTTGTTTGACACAAAGCACACCCATCAGTGTGGTCCCCACCACCACCCTCATGGTGTGGTCTGTAGAAATCAAGGGTTAAGACCCTACCATTTTACCTTTTCCTCTTTCTCTCTCGGTGCTTCACATAGTTTCCTAACGTACATCATGGAGAGATATGTGGCTAAACAGAAATGGATTAATTAGTGATGAGGTTATAACTAAACCCCTCAACAGGACTCCCAAGAAGAGGAAGCAACAGAAATTGAAATCAACTTTCCATTTAGATGGAGTTAGCTATAAAACTTCAGGGCTCACTGGAGGGCAGAGTTCTCTGCAGGATTATGGAGGACTGCCTGACCCTGTGAGCTGGATCTCAATGAAAAGGCGACAGGAAAGCAGCAAGAAGAGAACAGAAGAGCGAGGAAGCAAAAGCCACTGAAGGTCGTGCGCACTTGGTCAGCAGCTACAAGCCCAAAAACTTGCTAAATCTCACTTGTCCACATGAAATCTTGTCAGAATCACTCTAAAGATGCTGGGAAACCCCCAAACAAACCACCTCAATGGTACGCCAGAAGGAGACACCACCTTGGGGCAAGAGCCAGCAGGAAGAGAGGTGGTCACGGTCAGGCCTGATGCACAGACTGGCAGAAAGCCCTACACCAAAGGCAAGCAAAGATGGTCTCTACGTTTCTAATCAATGCACTTGACACCAGTTTCGAGCACTGAGCTCCCTTTGGGATCTGATAAATCCACTTCTAATCTTCCTGTTTCCTGTAGCCTTACCAGGAAGGTAATTTTGGAACAAAAGCCCAGGCATCCATCTCACTGATAAATGGGAAGTTTCCCACTCAGGTCTTTATTCTTGCTTTCGAGGCCCATGAGAAATGCAACAGTGGTGACTTTGGATGCCTAAAAGGAGCAGGAAAATGGAGCACAAAGGTGCGTGTGTGAGATAAAAGGTGTGGACGGGCAGATACAATATCATCTCCTGCTGGGGACTCCGGAGCTTCGGGGATTTGCAGTTGGGGTGGCAGTGGGGCAGTTTTCCTGACAGAGATGCTTGAGGGTTGAAAGACTGGGATTTCCACAGCCCTGGGATAACCCGCAAGAAGGTCATTGACAGGAAAGGGAGAGAGCACTGAAGTGAGTGAAAGTCTGGGCCTAAACCAAAGGAGAGTCTCTGAGAAGGTAAGACAGACACCCGTAGTGGGAAGCAGGAGGAAGGCAGCACCAGAAGACAGTACATTATCATGGACATGGAAGAAACGCACACGGGGCAGCGTGGCTTTCCTGGAGAAGACCTGGGTCAGCATCTGCCGTGACAGGTTCTCCAGGGGTTGCATAAAGGCCTCTCTCTTCCCAGTGCAGCCCCTAAGGGCTCGAGTCTCTCCTCACACCAGTTTCACAGCAGAGCGACTCCAGCAACTGAATCTGATGTTCACCAGCATAAATTACAGGAGAGCCAGGCACTTCAGCAGAAATGGGAAACGTTCCACCAAACCCGACGTCTAATTTGCCTGCAGCAGTGGGAGGAACATGCAATTTTCCTTTACCCATAGGATTTGATATGTCCAGCAGAGAGATTAAATAATTTTCTGGACCCAGTGGGAAACACCCCTCTGTGCTGAAGAGAGAAGCGAGATGAAATCAGAGATGTCCAAACAAACATTTCTCAGCAATTAATCTAACCGAGTTGGCTGTGTATGCACTCTGGTAGCCCAGGAGCCAGCACCAGAGTGCAGTGACTAGTTCAGAGCTGGTTAAGGACACTGAGCACTGAAAAATGGCCACAGCTTCATGTCTGCTGGGGAAATCTCAGAAATGGGTGTGAAATTCCCAGGGGAAAAAGCCTCTAGTGACAACTAGTCATTATTAAGTGGTCATCGGGAGACTGGTTGGGTCAGGGGTGTAAATAATCCCTTGGAGAAGGGACAAGTTTATTTCTCTTCAACCGAGATGGGCAGGACCAGGATGGGTGCAAAACCCATTGCTGTCCACAGTCCCTTTACCCTGGGTTACCTGTGATGGGGGTCACGGTCCGAGTCACTGTGCACCTCTGCACTGCACCCTTCAGAAAGAAAACGTATCAGAGGATGTACTGCAGGGACAAGGAGGTGAGAAGGGCTTGAACTTACCAGCTTGGACTCGTAGAGCTGTACGTTTTTGCCAAAGAACCTGTGAGGTAGAGGCATCGAAGATAATATCCCATGCTGGGCTTGATATGAGCTTTGAACTTTGTCATCTGCTGCTGATTTGCTAGTACCAGGCAAGTCCTCTTTCCCGGGGGATGGATACCTAGACGACTCTGAGCAGCCTGGAGACAAGACTTTCTTCAGCGATAAATATCTGACCGATGACATCTCTCTGCTCGGCGACGAGTGCCTCACAGGGGAGACTTCTCCTTCTGGTGGCAGGTATGTTCTCGGGGACAGCTCTCTTCTAGGGGAAAGATGCCTACTGGGCGACAGCTCAAGTCTTGGTGACACACATCTCAGTGGAGATGCCTCCCTCCTGGGAGAGACACGCTGGCAAGGAGACAACCCTCTCCCTGGAGACAGGCACCTTAGAGAAGACAGTTCTCCAGTTGGTGAAAACCGTTTCGGTGAAGTTTCATTTTTGGTTAACAGGTGCTTTCTTGACAGCATCGCTCTGCTGCTGCCAGCACCTCTGCCAGAGTCCTGGCTCGGAGACCACCTTTTTCTCGGGGACGTGTCTTTTGAGGTTGACAGGTCCATAATTAAGGACATCTGTGGCCTTGTGACAGACTCTCTTTCAGCAGAAGCCAATTGTTCGGTGGAGGTCAAAGCTGGTCTGTGGAGACTCAAGAAGCTGTGGCACACAGCAACGTCACTGCTGTCTGCTGACCACTTTGTTTCCAGCCCTGAGGAGGAGGCCTGTTGGCCTTCACCTATTTTTTTGCTGCCGGAAACAGTTTCTTGGGCTAAAGACAATGCTATTTCGGTGCCCTCCTCTTGAGAAGACGGAGAGCCACCTGAAGAGTGCATCGGGAGGGTGGTGTGTTTGCCTTCCGGCAACTTTAAAAGTGGCTCATCTTGGCTCTCCTCTTCCTCCTCATCTTCCTCATCTTCATTGTCATCATCATCGTCAGATTCCTCTAGGTCTGAAAACTGATGTTCCTCAATTGGCTCAGATCCCTCCCGCCCCTCAGAGTCCTGGAATAGGTCTTCACTGGTTCCTGAAGGGACAGGCAAACACAAAACAGGAGAGTGTAAAACATAAATACAGGGACTACTTTTGTGCTAAATCTGCTTAAAAGTTCTAAGGGAACAAGAGAAGAGAGGACTCCTCTATTTCCTAGATGTGATCATCTCCCACTCTCAAGCCTACACTCCTGCCCTCTGTGCCAACTCCACTCTTGATCCCAACAGATCCCAGTGAATCCTACCACTGATACCTCCTGCCCTACATTGGTTCCAGCCATTGCTCTACCAACACACAGAGCCACTGGTCCCGCTTCTGCCGTGCCCTTCACACACCCTGCCTGACTTCCTCTAGGAAGACAAACAAGGCTCTTAACAGATGAGGAGACCAGCGGTGCTCTCATCCTTTGGTGGGCTTTTTTTGAGCATTTGTTGCAGTGGTGCCTACAAAACATCTCCAGCTGCCAAAGCAGGGGGAATGTTGCTGGGATATCTGCTCCCATCCTCCATGTGTTGGGACTTTCCCTGCATAAACTGCATGACAATTAATCATTAGCAAGACAGGGTTGTTATTAAAACACCATCAATAGGGTTGAAAGAATCCCTGTGGATTTTCCCTTATGGTGATCAATTCTGGCTATGATGCAGATGCTTCTTTGTGGCAGAGGTTTTTGCTCTCTGCCTGTGGAAGGCTTTGCACAAGGATGCTTTGTTAAGAAGAGCTCGTAAAGAGCAAGGAGGACACAAAAGAAAGCCCATTCTAAAGGATTTGAAATATATCTGAGTGATCTGCCCTAGTTTTGGTCCTGCTCTGGCAGGGGGTTTGGACTCGATGATCTTCAGAGGTCCCTTCCCACCCCCACCATTCTGTGTGAAATCTGCAGGTAAAAAATACAGCACCTCTCTTCTACTGGTTAACGGTTGGACTCGATGATCATAAAGGTCTTTTCCAACCAAAATGATTCTATGATTCTCTGATTAGGGGGCCAGCAGAAGCTTTCTGAGCTCAGTTCCAAGCTCCTGAGCAGATCGCTGCTGGCTCACCCGCTGCTCTGCTCTGCATTGAGAAAAACCTGCATTTCCCCGTGCCAGATGTGCAGGGATCGTGGCAGAAATGCGAGCTCAGCCTCAAGAGCCCCATCGGGAACAGCCACTGGATGTCACTGTAGCTCAACAAAAATTCCACCATCGGGAGACTTCCCTGCAAGCCCCCACTGCTCTGAAGGAGCAAATAAACCACCAGGTTCTCAGACTCTTGTTTGTGCCAAGCACTGAGACGATGGGTGTGGGACGCGCTTGGTCCCTGGGTTTGGGAGGAGAGGACCTGGATGCTGCTTTGACACCCAAGCGAAGCTGCGTAACCCATGGCAGCACTGCTGGCCTCTTTTCCCTGTCAGTTCAGCCTAGGACGCTGTTTCTCCTCTGGTGAGCACTGAAACCGTTTTCCATTTCGAGCTGCCATCTGTCAGCAGGACGAGCCGGAGGGGAAATGAGAGGGAGCTGACGCTGAGGCTGGACCACACCTGCCCACGGCAGGCAGGGTGGTTTACACAAGGGGACACGGCCACACAGTGTGAAGTTGCTGTGATCTATGGATAAAAAGTCTTAATTTTGCTCACTTTGAATAACAGTCTTGTTAGGATACATTTTGCTCATGAAGTATTTGGCATTACCAGTGAAATAAGACGTGTATTTTTACCACGGCTTGGGATCCACCCAAGAGCTGGCCTGAAATGCAGCTCATTTGCTCCCCACCCCGTCTCACAAGTATCTGTTATCTAGTCCCTAAAGTCAGACCTACAGCAGAAGCCCTACAGCATCACGCTGAGAGCAGCAGCTCTCCACAGAGAGGCTGACTTGCCTTGTGAGATGCTTCCATAATGATGGTGTTTGCTGAACCGAGGATCCAGAGGCGGGTTGTTTGCAAATTCCCAAAGGAACTGAGTCTGGAACAAATATTATTCCAAACGACCAGTTCCCCCAGCTGTAGGGTGAACTGAGCATATTTACTGCTTGGAAAAGGAATGCAATTCACTACCAGAGCTATGAGCAAGTCCCTGAATCTGGTTTTGGGATTTGACATCTACAGGATTCGGGACGGACAGGCAGCTCCAGCCTCACCGCGTGGCTCTGCGTGCCCTGCGTGGTCTCCTTTTCTGGCTCCACACAGTGGACGGACGCTGGCCAGGACAGACAGCAAGGTCAGAGGACGGAGTGAGGGAAACATGAAGCCAGCTCTGCACTGGGGAGTTGTTTGCATTTGCCACTGAGGGAAACACTGCAGTGAGTCCTGGGACAGCCCAAAGGGAAATTGCTTTGGCCTCCGCACAGAATCCCAGACTGGTTTGGGTGGGAAGGGACCCTTCAAGGTCTTCTGGTCCAACCCCCTGCAGGCAGCAGGGCCATCTGCAACCAGAGCAGGGTGCTCAGAGCCCCGGCCACCTCCCCTGCAATGGGGACAGGGATGGGGCAGCCACCACCTCTCTGGGCAACCTGGGCCAGGCTCTCCCCACCCTCAGTGTGTATCTCCCCTCTTCTGTTTAAACCCATCCCCCCTTGTCCTGTCCCAACAGGCCCTGATCAAAAGTCTGTCCCCATCTTTCTGCCAGGCCCCTTCAAGTCCTGAAAGGCCCCCAGAAGGTCTCTCTAGACCATGAAAACGCACTCCTTGGAGGCAGGAAGAGAGCTCAGGCCCGAGCCCCAGCTTCTGGCAACTGAAATGTATTTTGCTGAGCTAATTGGAAGAGAAAGGGCAAGTCAGGAGAAGACAGAGAGAGAGGGTGGAAGGAGAGAGGGAGCTGGTGAAAATGTGCCCTGTCGCCGGCTTTGTCTGAGGGTTGCATTTCATTCCACGAGTGCTATTCTAAGGTTATCCTACCAAACTGGTGCAATCACATGAAGCAAAACCACTGCAGGAGTCAAGAATTATACTCCAATCTCCTTTTATAGTAACACCCCTTACTTTCTCCTGCCCCTTAAATAGAAATAAAAACAATCAAGTGAAATATAACTCCAGTTTAAAATAATCCAGGGAGTTTTAGGAATTGCTGCTCTCTCCCCGCCAGCCCCCAAAGGAAAGCACAGCAACCTTCCTGTGCTGGTTTCTGTCACATGGAAATGCTCTTTTTTCCCCTTAATTACATTAGTCCTTGCTAGGCTCTGTTCTGAGCTTCTTTGCAAGGAAGAGAGAAGACACTCCGGGGTTACACAGGGGAAGGCTCTTTGCAATCTACGACTCTCCGAGCAGGGGATGGGTGATGGGGTTGGAACCTCAGATTTCTCATGCACTTTTGTGCCATTTTTCTATCATTTTCTCGCCCATCCAAGTAGCCTCAACCATTGCAGTACAAAATAGGATTTTCTGAGCATCTTCATGGCTGTTTTAAATATTTCCTTGGCATTTGTGAGCAAGGGGCCTCCTTACTCATGAGGCAGAATATCTGAAATTCCAGCAGAGTCTGGTGTTGCCTTTAACCAGGTGAAAAAGAAGCTGGAAGGAAAGTGAGGAAACATCCCCTGATACCACCTCTGCATCCCTCCCTGGCAGACCATCCCCTTTCCACAGACACAAATGGGCTTCAGTGGGAGGAAGGGGGATTGTGTATTTCCCGTAATTCCCAAATCACGTGGATCCCTCATGTAACGAGTAAGCTCAGACAGCACAATGCATCCCAGCGAGTGGCCGCGCAGCCGCCGGCAACAACGGCAGAGGAGTCACTTCCAACAGCCAACGGGCTCCTGTCCTCTGCAGTCCAGGCAGGGCCCTTCTGTGCTGGGCTTAGCAGGTGTCCAACCACCACGTTCAGCCACAGACAGTCGGGGACCGATGATTTAAGGATGGCCAGGATGAAAGTCCCCCAGCTGATGGTCCCATCCTCCCAGCTGACCCAGGGATTCAAGTCAGAACCTTCCTGGGCTTTTGTTCAGAGCTACTCTTTCCATGAGGTCAAAGGCTGAGACCAGCTCAGCCTCATCATCTACCAGCCCTCTGTTTTTGCAGGCAGAGTGCTCCCATCTGCTTACAGCCTGGACAGGCTCTCCCAGGAGGTGCCGCTGAGCGCACCGCTATTAACCCTGTATGAGCCCAGGGACAAAGGACTGAGGGAAATCATCAGGGAAAGCTCTCCCCTGGACTGGTGAAGGGAGCCCTGGCAGCTCTGTCCTCAGAAGGCTGCAATTACATGTAACATAAATAGGACTTCTGACTTGCAGGTTTTCAAAAGTGACACTCAATTAATAAGATTCATTAGTTCTAATTGACTGCAAATGGAAAGGTTTAAAATAACAGTTGCTCTTTTCAGAGTCACGCAACCAACATTTCAGGAGCCACTTTCCTCTCTCCCTACCTCTGCAGAAGCATCACTGGCGGGTGGTGTAACAGCAGCCAGGGATTTCTGGAGACCATCAGCTAATCAATTATTTTAAGTGTGTTCCCAGGCTGAAGGTGTTCTCTGGCAATTCCACACGGGAGCAGCCTCCTGCTGCTTGCACCACGCCAACTTTTTTTCCTTGTGGCAGCTACTGCAAAATCCCCAACTAGGCTTTCTCTTGGCCATGGCCTCCTTTGGAAAGGCCACCACCAAGTACAGCGTGTCTCCGCCTGATCCAAAGGTTGGTCTGAAGAGCTGGAGAGCAGCCAAGAGATCAAGCAGATTTAAAAGGCAGAAAGCTGCCCTCGGGGCAGAGCGGCTGCCAGGTCAGGTGTCTTCAGCCTTGGGTTTGTTCCATGTGGCACAGGAGAACCCTTTGTCCATCCCTGCATGTGTCAGGAAAGGCACTGGGTGTCTGCTAATGCCCAAGGGCTCTTTCTTTCTCCCATGGCTGCCCAGAAGTTCTTCACCATGAGGGTGGGGAGACACTGAACAGGTTGCCCTGAGGTGGTGGGAGCCTCATCCCTGGAAGTTTCTAAGGCCAAGTTGGATGGGGCCTGAGCAACCTGCTCTAGTGGGAAGTGTCAGTGCCCATGGCAGGGGGGTTGGAACTGGATGATCTTTAAGGTCCTTTCCAACTCAAACCTCTCTGTGATTCTATGAACCAGAACACAAGCCTGAAAGGGCTGATGATTGGGCAGTGGTACTTTTCAGATATCTCCTACAGGCTCTCTGCTAGCACACTGAGCCACGGTTTGTTCTGGTCAAGGACAGTCACATCACCCTCCCCAGGCCACATTTGTCCCAGGACAGTGACACAAACCCTGCAGCCCCATCAGTTTGCTCTGCATCCGTGCCTCTGAAATGGGGCGGCCACATTCTGCAGGAATGCTAATTCCTGTGCTCAGTGGTTTTTTGGCTGTGTGGTAGATGGGCTGACCCACAGATTCCTTCTCGACTGCTCCTGCAATTCCAGTTGAGACAAGGGCGCACCAGCAGCACAGTTTAATCAACCAGCATGGAGCTACTCCAAGGATACAGCACACAGGCAGGGACAGCATTTCAGAGCTTCACTATCCAAAACCTGAGACTTAAAGCACCTTGGAAGGAGGCAGGGGCTGCCCAGCAGGCAGAGCCTCCCTAGCCCTGGGAACGACCAGCACCACGAGCTCCCTCTGCAGCAAAGCAAACCTCTTCCCACCACGGGCTGCAGAGGAAAACACAACTCCGTGCTTTTTCATTACCTATGAAGCAGGAAGCACATGCACTGCCCATGTCGGGGGAACCAGCCCCTTTCCCAACAAAGCCCCCGCTGGACTGGACCTCAGCAGGAGCCTGGGGTGATAAGCACTGTTTGTTGTTCCTGCCGAGTTAACATTCCCTGGCTCGCAGCGTCGTCTCCAGAACTCGCTCAGCTGATGTTCACTTTATAAAAATAACCGTGGCGCCGTGTGTTTTATGGAGCTCATTTTAACCCATTGTCAACAAACCCTTGTGGGCTGTGGCAGAATGAATCCCAGGGATGGGGGAATCAAAATTGTTTGGGTTGAGACAGGAGGATGAAACAGGAAACTGGGAAAAAAGTGCTGAAGACAGCCACAAGAGCTGCTTTCATACTGGGATTTCTGGGGTGGCAGCCAGGAAGGGTCACTGGTATCACAACCAGCCTGCGACGCAATGCAAACAGAAACCACCTCCCTGCGCTGTGGCACTAAGTGTTTTATCCAGGAATAAACTCAGTGTGACAGAGACAGACCTGTGCTCCCACAGCCTCTCTTCCCTCCACAGCTGGCACGTGTGGGGTCTCTCAATACAAACGACCCACTGAAGGCAAATGCAGATGACCCAAACTCTGCTACCCCTAAGGCTTCTTCAGCATCATTCCTGTGCTGTGGCTCCAGCCCTGAATACTCAGGGTCTTGCTAAAGGAAACAGAATAACAATTGTAAAAACATCTAACTGCTCCCTGGAGACACATAACCTAGCCCTGCACAGCTGTCAGAGCACAGCCTCCAATAATAACTTGGGTAAAATATCTTTTCTAGTTCAAACTGCTACATAAGACTTCACCGTGTTCCTTCATCTCCCAGCTTGAAGATCTTCCTCACCTCTCCCTCAACATTTCTGATGGAGACAGGAGTGGTCACCACGCTCCTGCCTGATGTTGCCCAGCCTCCCAGGAGATCTGCTTCCTGGGAGGACTTCAGGGAAATTCAGCTGCAGATACTATAAACCAGGGTGGAAATTACTAAATAAGAGTCATGCATCCTTCTCAAAGAACAGACAATCTCCTGAATTTACAAAGCCTTGGACAGACTTCGAGCGTGTGTTTGTGAATAAGCAGACGAAAGAAATAAGCAGGTGAGTGAGGGTAAATGTATCTCTTGCAATGCACTCCCAATAATGCCACTAAATGTCAAAGCACCGTGTTATTTTACTTCGTCTGGCTCTTTCTCTACTGAGAAATCATCCAGATAAATTCTGATCTTCATCCTACACATGGCAAAGACCTGTGAGAGTGAGGGCTGTGGGAGCAGCTGCCCCTGTCCTGCTCACACCCATCCTGGCATGCTGAGATCTCCAGCAGTGCTGTAGGGTCCAGGCTGGGGCTGCCTGCAGGGATGGGAGCAGCTCACACATGCACCAGTTCCCCCAGGCACGGCTCAGGTTTGCACTGGTAATTTGCAGGCTCCTGGGATCAGCCAGATACAGTAAGATGGGCAGATCCCTAGAAGTTGACCCTTATGGAAAAGTTCTTCTTTGGAAGCCCTTTCAGGAGGATGGTACCCCCTGAATCACAAGTCCTCCTGAATTGCTGCAGTGTATCCCCTCTGCAAGAAGATCACTGCAGCCTGCACAGGCAGCACACTGAAGGGTCAGCCCCACAGCTCAGTGCTTCAGCTCCAGTAAAATCTGCTCTCAGATTCTAACTGGGGGATCTCCTTCACCAGCCAGACTGTGCTTGCAGCCATGAAGTGGAGGTTCA
The DNA here is from genome assembly GCA_013399075.1 of Chloroceryle aenea. Taxonomy (NCBI): domain Eukaryota; kingdom Metazoa; phylum Chordata; class Aves; order Coraciiformes; family Cerylidae; genus Chloroceryle; species Chloroceryle aenea. Next base: position 73,343 of record VWZY01003701.1, on the reverse strand, counting down.
CAGCCTCACGCAATGTATATTTGGGGATGGGACTCGATTTGCTGCTTCACAGAGTCCCTCTACAGCCAGGAGACCCAGGCTCTTCCAGAGCACTGCTCCTGAACTCCCTCTAGAGATACCCTGGAATCTCAAGAATCACCTTCTCACACCTTGGAACCACTCTTCTTTTTGTCTATAGCCCCCACGCAGAGTGCTGGGCCAAATGCAGGGTGCTCCCACCCCCATCTGACAAAAACACTTCAGACAAACATGCACAACCCCCAGCATGGAGACACAGGCTCGCAGACCGTCCCACGGATGCAGCCCCCTGGGGTGGCCCCATAACCCAGGCCATGGAAGCAGAAATCCCTGGATGCTGAAATGAGCCTGGGGTGACCAAAACTGCCCCCTATCTTTGAGAGGATGCTCTGTGGAGCACATCTCCTGCCTGGATGGGTGGGTGGGTGGAAGGATGAATGGACAGGTGGATGGATGGATGGATGGATGGCTGTCAGCCTGTCTTAGGAGGAACAGCAGGTTTGTAATGTGAAAGATTTTACCTTCTTCGGCTTCCAGTTCCACCAGTGAAGATACCAACACGCCCATCTCCTGACATTTTTTGCTGTGGGCCTTTGACTTCATATGTTTAGTCAGATTCCCTGAAAAGAAGCAGAAAACATAATCTGGTCAATATGGCTCTTTCTTTTATTTATTTATTTTTATTCTTTTCTTTTCTTTTTTTTTCTTTATCTTTGCAGGCTCAGCAGCAACAAGTGAATAATTCGGCTCTGAACCAGACAAAGCAGGTCTCTGAGTCTCCCCAAACCACCATCCATGATAAATAGCCCACAACACAAAGCTGAGTCCTCCCTTTCATTCCTTTGCTGCTGTGCTGGGGTGGAAGAGGAGGTGCTGGCAGGGTTGCATGACCTGTAAAAACAGTTCGGGTACCCTTCTGGGTTTGGGGGGGAGAAAAGTCCTGGGTTGCTTTCAGCTGTGATGGTGCAGCAAAGGAAAATGGCAGGAAAGTAGGGAGGAGAAACGCATCTCAATCTAACATCACCTCCCACCTCATCCCAGCACACAGGGTCACCTGCCTGGAGGTGAGGAGCTACTTAGCACCACGGGGCAGACTGGTACTGCTGAAGTGAGTGCTCGAGGTGTCAGCAACAGGGAAAACCCTACAGTCAGCCTGTCCTCCCAGCAGGATAGCTCAGATGCTCTGGCATGCACCAAAGTGCCAGGCAAAAGTTCTCTGCTCCCTGGAGCAGGAGGAGTCAGGGACCCTCTGTGCTCCAGGGTCTGGCAGCACTAAGAAAACCTGCTGAGCACTAATGAGGCTTCCTCGGAGCTGGGGTGGAAAGAGCAGCCCCTGCAAGGGGGAGTCCAGGATGTGGGGTCTTCATTTACTGCTCTGAGACAGTGTGATGGGATAACTCGGGGGCACGCCAGCCTCGCAGGGCACCTCTCCAATTAGAACTCCCAAATTACAGGCAGGTTAATTAGACAGTTATTAACCCTGCTCGTATCCGGGGGAAATGCTGAACAAAGGGAAACCCTTGTGGAGGGGGAAAAGGTAGGTGGGTGGAACAGAGAGAAAGATAAAAGGTAAGAGAAATAAAGTAAAAATGTCTCATTTTTCCCTTTCTTCTCCCACATTTCTTTATGGCCTGAGCTGCTGATGAGAAGAAACCTGGGCCCTTGCTGCAACTCCACCAAAGGGTTGGTTCATTTCCCAGCACAGCCCAGGAGCTGGCCAGATTCAGGGCAGCAATCTGAGGTGCCATCAGCCTCCCTGCTCGCCAGCACTCGTGGGCAGTGCTGAACACCAG
>VWZY01003701.1:36589-52967 GCA_013399075.1 Chloroceryle aenea | reverse complement strand
CCTCCCTGGGCAGCCTGTTCCAAGGCCTTGCCCCTCTCCCAGTAAGGAATTTTTTCCCTACTCTACAGGTCCACGGTTAAACCTTGTCCCTAAGCACCATACCTATGTGACAGCCAGGGATGGTGATTCAAACAGTACTGAGGATGTTGAATGGAAATATTCAATGCAAGAAGCAATGCATTCTGCCCACACTCACTGCACGGTCCTTAGCTCCAGGATCTAACCCCGCTCTCTGTTTGGAAGCTGCTACCAAGATACTCTAAAAGTTTATCTNCAAAGGATGATCAGCACCCCTGGGCCTGTTGACTGGGCTGGGCTGGTCCAGAAGATTTCATTTTTGGGGTTTTCTTCCTAAAGCTTCCTGCCTCCCAGGCACAGCTGTCTCCTCCTCAAGCTCTCTGCACGGTGCCTGTCTGTTCCGAGGGGTTTATGATGCTCTGATTGCCCCATTTTGGACCCAGGTTTAGTTTTTGCCAGACACCACATCCTTAAGATGCAGCATGTGTGGGGGGTGTTGTTATCAGACTGGTCCCAGTTACCTAACTCGAGTCAGAACAAGAAACACTCAATATTCCTGCTGTGGGCCAAGGTGAGTAACCACTGCCTCCAGTGAGTATGTTACAGAAAGGCATTTTCTCTCCTGTCACCACCTCTGACATCAGCTGCCTTGACTCCAGCCTTAGATACCCCACTGACAACTTACACCTCAAAGGAACTCTTTGGTGGGTCTTGGGGACAGGGACAGGTACAGAAACGAACCCACCGCTGCCCCTGTGTGCTCTCCATTGCTACACCACTTACTTTTAAATTATAAAAAAAAGTGGAATTTCATCATTTCACTTGAGAAACAAACTCAACTGACACTTAACAGAAGGCAGAGTTGGATTTTTTTTTTCTAGTATTCTTTCCAAAATTATATTTACATTGTTTTGTCCGGTTATTGCTTAATCTTCTGCAAGTAATTCCTCTGCTTTTAGAGATCACTGACCCACAAATGGAGCTGTCCCATCCACGGTTACTGGAATTACTGGTAGGCAGGCAGGCAAAAAAAAAGAAAAAAGAGTTATCTACTGGCTTTTGCAAGAAATCTGTAGCAGCAGCCAATTTTGTAAGTCTTTAACACAGAAAGCATATTTTATGCTCAGCCTGAACACTAATTGCCTTTGTGGTGAGACTTAAAAAGCTGGTACCTCACGAGGTCGGTTGTTTCTTTGTTAAAAGAAGAAAAAATTAAATAATAAATAACAAAACCAAGAAAGCAAAAGCCATGCTGCACAATTTTCAACTAAAACACCGGTTAAAAAAGCCGAATTCCTGCACATAACGAGCAGCAGTAATTAAGATGAACACCACACAAGGGAAATTTAATGGCATTGTTCTGCTACTGCTCTGGAGCAAGGCGCTCGGAGCCGCCTCCCCTGGTCCCATTCCTCAGAGGGTTCTTCACTGCTCCGCAGGGGGAGCACGGGCAGGGGGGGCAGCACCACGGGGCATTCAGAAACCACCTTATGCTTCAGGAAGTGGGATGAGAAACATCAAAGAAACTGAGCCCGAGCTCAACATCATCTGCTGATAACTCACGGTTCCTAAGCTTGGCTCGTGCACCAGAATGAACCTGCCTGCCAGTACTGCTGGAGAGCTAGGAGCTGAGGCAGGACCAGAGCAATGGCAGAGGAGATGTCGGTGATAACGCGGGACACTCAGGACTTGAAAAGAATTGAATGGACCAAACTAAGCCATGGGCAGCTTTTCAGCCCGAAGCTCAAACCCTTCCCCAAGCAATGCCAGAGATGTGGGTCAGTGAGGGGCACACGGCCTGAACCACACGGGTCCCATGGACTGGCCAGGGCTGCTTGCTCTTCTACTGGAGACAACTCCAAACTGGACTGATTTAATCACTCTGGACTTCAGGGTCTGCTGTACTGGATTTGGTTTCACAGCTTAGACACATCTTGGAGGTGCTATCTGCTGTTACCCAGTCTATGCACCAGTGTTGCCTCAATGCCTTGACTCCATGCATTTCTAATCCCAGCATACATTACAAATAAAAATATCTGTGTAAATAAATCATAAAATAAAATACATGTTCACTTACAGTTGCAAATTCCATTCACCAGAAGTTAGGAAATAGGACATTTAAGATTGTCCCCTGAACCACGAGCCTTAGAGGGCTGACTACAACTCAGCTCTTTTAGATTTTGTTTTTAATGTGTTGGGAGAGATGTGCTAAGACATTTCCAAATTTTTATTATTTTTTTGAACCTCAATAAATGCATTTTCTTATGAACACTGCTAATCATTCAAACAGGCAATGAAGAGCCTTTTGGCATTCCCTGGAGTGGATGAGACACAAACTGCAGCCAGAGCTAAGGAACCTGGCATTTTAATAGCATTAGCAACTTGAAGACACTTCCACTGGTCGGGTGCCCCTGCTCATCATTAGCATCCTTGGTGCTGATGGCAATGGATGTCACATCCTACAGGATCCTTATGTTTTCCTACTGCTTGTCCAGGCCACTGACCTAAATCCTCTGAGTAGTCCAAGTGAGAGGAGGAATTTTCAGCCATTCTTATCTGAGTAAGTATTTTACAAGAAGAAGAAAAGGTATTTTCTGGTGCAGCTGACTGACTCTGAAATTTCAAATGCTCCCTGAGAGAAGTGGAGATGCTGCTCCTTTCTCTCAGAGATGGGTGCAATGTAATACTGGGATCACTGGTTTCTTCCAGCTTCCCTTTAGTATCCCTTTCATATCAGCCAACTCCAGCAGTGCTAATCGGGTCATTATTCAGATCTGCACAGACAGAGTAAGAAGGAAGGACAGATTTTTCTATAAAATGAGTCACAAAAATGGCTCAGAGTAAACTCGGTCACTGCTGGATGTTTGCTTTGTCACATCTCTTTTCCTTTCGTTGTCTCATGGGGCTTTAGCCCATCTTCCTTCGTGTAAGCCTGCTTCTCAAAGACTCTGGCAAGGGAGCTTTCACAGTGACCTCCTCCATCTTCACTCCCACTCCTCAGTCAGTGATTTTTTTTACACTTTGGGAGCACCACAGGAGGAATCCATAAGAACAACAGGGATGGCAAAAGAGAAGAAAACCTCTCAAGTTCCTCCGCCCCCACCATTACACACTGGGGAAGTTCTCCTTGGGGACCAGTCTCCCTCTCTAGTTTGCATGAAGAGGCTACAGCGCTCAGCTCTCAGTGGAGGTGTAGGGGGGCTCAGCAGGGGGGCTGTGATCTTCAGGAACTGTTTTTATCCCCATCCTTTTGTTACTTAGCAATAGAAAGCCAAACACTTCTCCTCCAAGTGTAGAAGGCTTCCAGCAGCTCCAGCAAGAGCCCTGCAGGGAGTATTCAATTTCATTCACTTCTTCACCAGCGACATGAATACCCATCCCAGAAACTGTTGGCACAATAAAACCCGACCGTCTACGACTGCCTGCCATTAACAACAACACAACCCCCGTCCAAGCGGCGGATGGTTACGCTCTGAAATAACAGGAAGTCCCTTGATTTCAAAGAATTTTGGATGTGAACCTGATATCCTGCACATTATGGAATAGCTTCATCAAGACAAATGCTCGATTCCCAAATGTCTTCCAAAGACAGCCCGGACAACCCCACTGCCAATCCCACGTGAAGCTGCATCAGAAGCCTGGGAGCTGGCTGGAAGCAGGAGGGTGTTTTGCAGGAGAAATGGTCTCAAACCCTTCAGGAAGACTCAGATGAGGACTGGCATCATCAGCCACGATCTCAAGATGTCAGATCACGTCTCCTTGCTAGCAGGATCCGTGGGGTTTCCTGCCAGCTGACTCTTCTGAGTTACGCACCTTGGCTCTGCCGACAGCCGGCTGCTGGAAGGTGGAGGGGAATAGACCGGTTCCACCAAGTCTGACACTTCCCTAAGTGGAGTCCAACTCCCCAGTGAAAGCTCTTAGTAACAATAAATAATAATAATAGACCAGACTTACTTCTACAGCATGGAAGCCAAAAAGCCTCCGGCTATGCGCAAACATAGTAAACAAAAGTAAGTCCAGGTGCCTGGTCCCATTTTTTCCCCAAAGGTAACAAAAGTGCACACAAAAGCACAGTAAAGAGGATCTGAGAACCACTAGTAAAAAAAAATACACAATAAGCATCACTTTCTGGTCTGTTCTTGCCCTTACCACCACTGGGTATTGAAGGTTAATGAATTTCTGATCTCCAGATATAAATACCACTGACAAAATACCCAAAGCCACTTAGGTTATTATGACATCTCGACATCCCAGAGGATCCAATGGATTGGGTTTAGATGATCACCTACAAGTAGACCATCGTGTCAATCCTCATTCTGCTCTACGGGACCTAGGGGTTGTAATTATTAATGAAATTCTCTACGCTCTTCTGCTAGATAGAAAAATGCTTCAAGGAACCGTGAGCCTCAGACTCATCCCAGGCCTTTACCCATCCTTCAAACTGGATCCGAGTCAAACCAATTTGTAAGAACTGATTAAATAATTTCTCATTTCCTGTGCTTCCTGTCAAGGCCAAGCAAGGAAATGAGGACTAATCCCAAGGAGGCCTGAGATACCATCAGTCCAACTGGACAGCAGAAGCACAGCAGGAACTGCATAAGAAAGTTTTGTCCTACCAAATTCCAGACCAATTTGAGGCAGGTAAGAGATTCCAGATGAGCTGGAGTGAAGTGTCCTGACTCTCAGGTGCTCATCTGGACTAGTGGGATGGGGAGATTTTAAGCCCTACTCATCTCATAATGATGAGGAACCACCAGCCCGTGGGGAGGACCCGTGCTGTGAATCACCTGTCAAGAAGCAGTCACTGGTCCCACTGAATCGATCAACACCAGGATGCTCCTTTAGTGTTTCTACAGCCAAATTATGGGCCCCAGTTCAACCCACCCTCAAGCCAGTGTGAGGGCCTGGACACTGCCTGCAGGTAGGGTGACGTGAACTGGGTCCATCATTGTAAATCAACTGTTGACCAAGCAATGCTTGCCACCCAGGCAGCTCCCTCCTCCAGATCAGACACTCAGAAAACAGGTTGGCAACCACTATTCCCACATCTATACACCTCTAAGGACCATCCTCCACCAGCCATGTGGTCTTCAGCAAGGTTTCAAACACCCTGGGGCTTTCCAGGGGCTCTCACTGCAGGGCAAGGAGTGCCTCTGAAAGTTCCCTTTCCCACCTCACTGCTCTTCCCTGCGACATCTTCAGGGGCAGAATTTCTGACTTCAGCAACTGAAAAAAGTTTGAAAGTCTTCTGCTCTTGCTGACAAGGTACCAAGACAGAGTAGAGAGAGGGAGCTGGATCCTGTTCTCTCCTGCACATAACCAGCACAATGACTCAGGCAGCTCCAGTCACACATGCAAAACAACTGAAGGAACCAGGGCAGCACAAGGATAACTCGGGGTAGAGCCTTCATTACCCATGATGATGTGTCAGGAGGTGAGCAGAGCCAAAGTTGTGCTTGCAGGACCTACAGTTCAAAACTCTCATCTTCTAACTTGGAACCAAAGCGCATTAGATACCACAATTATTGAGGACAGAGTCTGGTAAACCCATAATGCTGTTTTCCCAGTCGTTTTTCTGCAACTGAACTTAAAAAAAAAAATAAAAGAGAGGAAAAAAACCCAAACCCACCTCTCTTAATTCTCTGCTTTTAGCTGGTGCATTAGATAATTGCTGTGCAGAAGTTTCAGTGTATAATGATTATAATAATAATAATGAAACCAGGATTATGCCAAGAGCACACTCTCCTGCAGCTGAAGCGGCATCGGTGCATGCCCCAAGTAATTCCTTTTAGACATCCCTAAGTACTCCTCAGCCACGGACAGTCTCACTCACATCCTGCTCGCTTCAGCAAGGGCTTCATTCCTACAGATCAAGTTTTACAACTCCAGATAACGGATCTACGGCGCACGAATGTTTTCCTAAGCCCCAGCAGCACGGCGGTTCTCACGGGACCAGTGCTCAGTGCAAAGGGCCGGGGCAGGTCCCACCATCCTGCTCCGGCGGGGAGCTCCCGCTATCCGAGGATGCGACACAACCCACGCACAAACACACTCCCGAGGACCACGGGACCGCGCCGGTCCGGCTGTTCCCAGATGTTCTGCCACGCTCGTGGGTGAGACCAGACACAGGCAGCACAGCGGCCGGGAAAGGAGGAAGGGAGGGATGCAGCCCCACGGCTGCCGGCACCGAGACGCAACAGCAGCACGGGGTCCTCTCCAAAGAATGCGGAGCTGGTGGGAGGAGGAGAGCGGCTCCCAAGACACTGATGGAAAATGCCACGGCTCCTGGTCCGGCCAACCCCCCCACTCCCCCTCTGTGGGTTGAAAAGGACTGTGAAATAATCCCTCCTTGGAAAGTTTCCCATGGAAATCTCGCAGAGATAACACAGAGAGAGGAAAAACGTGCCAATGTCTGTGTGTGCAAATGGCGGAAGATCCTAAGCTCTGGGGGAGGGGAAGAGTGTTTAAACAGGATGAAAAACCTCTCTAAAAAAAAAAAAGAAGTCCCCTGAGAGCTCCAAGGTCTGCTGATGACATTGAAGGGCTTTCACTTTGAGTCTCCAGTTGAAGATTCAGCCCAAAGCAGGAGCAGCTGAGAGCTGTCACAGCAGGGCTCCAATGGATGGTGTCCTGCACTGCAGCCTGCCTGCTCTCCTTGGCTTCCCTTCCTGGGCCAGAATGAGCCCTCTTCTGCACACAACAACTTTGCACCCCAGTGCTGCGGGCCCAGCACCTTACACATATAAAAGAGGGAAATTTTCCAGCATAGGAATCCCATTATTTGTCTTAGCATGGTGCCTACAAGTCCACTGTGCAGGCACGGCACAGAGAAATCATATCAGAGTAGGGTTGAGTCGAAGGAGGAAAAAGAAGGCTGGCAGCTGCTTTTAGAGAGCTCTTCCCAGCAGGGAAGAAAGGTTTGAAAACGTAATACGTGGGGAATGGAGGGAGATGTCACCAGTCAGAGGCAGGAGATGACATTTTGGTAATCAAAAGCAGACAGCAGGCAGGGTGGTACTGAGCTGTTGAGAGTCTTGTTAGTGTCACAGCTTGTGTCTGATGTGATAGGGACTGAGCAGGCAGTGCAGGAGTGTGCAAAGAGGGCTCTGTGTGGACAAAGCACCAGGGAAATTGCTTTTTCCTTTCACTTTCCACAGTGGACTGAGACAGACCCAGACAGCACTGTCAGCGTGCAGAACTGGAGGAGCACCAGGTGAATTTTGCTTCTATATGCGGATGGGAAAAGTTGTATTTGAGGGCATGAAGGGTTGGTAACGAGCAAAGACGGTCGGAGTGTACCAGGGAAACCTGGGTGCACAGAGAGCACTCCCCCAGCAAGCAGTGGGAAGGTGCTGGTGGCAACTGCAGTCAGGCAAAGGTGTTGAGGTTGGAGAACATACAGCACAGCACATTCATTCCAGGTTGAACTTTGGCTGATGCTTAGGGAGGGACTCCCCTCATCTCACGGTCGTCATCTCCAAGCTGTCTACCCAGGGAAAATAAGCCAACACTCCATAGGCAGGAATACTCTGGTGGCATCATCCTATTTACAGCTGCTGGGTTTGAAAATGTTCACCCGAGAAGAAAGCAGCTGCCTTTCCACTGAGGAATCAGTTACATGACAACAACGACAAGCATCTTGCAGCCCTCTCCTGCCACTGGAGAAGCTGTTGACCACCCAGCAGAATGGCTGGGGTGCTGGGAGCCAGAATAATGCCCAGTGAACAGGGAAGAGATCTCTGGTCCCTCCTTCGAGGTGAGAAGCCACCTGGAAGTGGGTCTTGAGAAGCTCAACAACACTTGGCTTGCAGACAAGACCCAACCCACTCAGAGTGTGCTATACCCAGGGGAGTAAAGACCATTCTCCACGTATTTCAGGGAACCTCCTTCTGCCCTAACACTTCAGGAGAGTTCCCTTTAAGAGAAAAAGATTGAAACTTCACATAAATTCCTGCTGAGAACTCTTTCTCTCTATTTTTTGTGTGTTTGTAAGGGAGTCTGTCCAATGTACCAGCGTATCATGCTCCATTTTGCTGAGACCAAATATATATTAATTTTTATCTCCAGAAAGTTACAAAACCATCCATCCTTCCTTACCCTACGATTGTGGCACTTTTCCCAAGCCAGGGAGAGACTCACAGGCTTCTGAGGGTCTCTCATGTACACGTCTTCATAAGGGACACATGGGCTTGCTTCCAGCTAAGGCTGCTGGAAAACGTGCTGCTGTCTGAAGACGAGGCAACACTAAACCCTGCAAGAATCTGAGGCGACTCCTCCTCAAAACCACTCATCTTAGATAAACACCCGAGCGGCAGGAGGCTGCCAACAACCACCAGCCCTCGCGGGATCACCATCCAGCTGGGAGTTCCCTCGATGGGGCCATCTGCAGAGGAACTTGCAGTCATCTGATCTTAGGCACAGTTCACAAACCCACTGCTCCAGATGTGACCTCGGCTGCTGGAGGCTTTGGCGGTTCTGGTGACACCACCACGCTTCTGAAGGGACAGTGGGAAGGCTGCAGGGACTGGCTGTGCAGAAACAACTGGCTGCTGTTACTGCTGACACAGCCTCTGCTCTCCAGCGTTTTGGGGCTGTGCAGAACAAGGAGGACCGTGAAGTCCTCTTCTGAAGGAGGGGCAGAGTTAGAAACGATCTTAGCTCCCGGCTGTTCATAAATAAGAACTCCCTAAGCTACAGCAGAGAGAGCCAAGCGTGCTCTAGGTGGAGGCACCCCGGAGAGTTGCTGTGCTGAGCCGCAGCGATGCGGGATCAGAAATTACCCAGACCTTCTCTGCTGGTGAAGTCGAGTTGCAGACAGGAAAAGTTCACAGTACAAGGCTGGCATCACCCAGATCCCTTCTATTTTCGTACCCTTTGCAATGTGTTATCACTTTCTTAATTTATCATCAGTGTTAATGGTGTTGCCATGCCGTGGGGCCTCAGTTTTCTTCCCTGGATGCTGTGGGTCAGCTTACTAAACTCATAGGGAGACAGCCACGTAAAGGTCCAACTTGCACAGGCACCAACACCGACAGCTCTTGACGACTGCAGTGAGCTCTGTCCATAACTCCTCACCTCAGAAGATGAAGCCCTTCTTTGAGTGATGGACTCAGCTTTCAGTTGAACAAATGTTACTGAACGCATGAAGAGCTGAATTAATAATAGATTATTGTTATTAATGATACTTTGCAGAAAAATGAGCATGTTTCAGCTCTAAAACTCATAGGCCTTCACAATCTGGGTAAACAGACTAATTATCCTTTATTTGCACCGTGACCTGACATCTCCACGTACACAGAAGATCTCACTGCACTTCTCAACATTATCTGCACTTCGGGTAAGAAGGAAAATATCCACAAGCCGAGGCAAGAACAGAGCCACACAGAAAAACATCTCCCCCCGAAACATCTGAGTGCACCCACGCCAAATCGCACTCAGCCTTTTTGAATTCTAGTGAAAAACTGATCAACCTTTAGCCTGGACTCCCAAGGCTCTCTTTCATCTGCTGCCTTTCTCTACCAGCACTATATCCCCAGACACCCAACGCAGGGACCTCCCAAGTGACCAGCTCCAAGTACCTGAGAGCCTCCAGGTCTCTCAGCCCACAGCAGCTCTCCTGCCAAGCAGAGGGCCGGTATTTTTAGTAATGAAGGTCTTCCTTCAGTTCACATGTGGGAAAAGGTCCTTATTTTATCAAAACCAGCTTGAAGGCACAGGCTGCTCTAGCACACTCCAGACCAATGCTTTGCAGATAACCCCAGGCTTGAAATGCTCTTTGGTTTTGTAAGGGGACTGAAATACATACGGGTGAATCTGAGAAGAGCGGCGTTAAGTGCTCGGCCTCTCGCAACCTTGAAAACCACATAATTCTGCCATCAAATAGTTTGTTTAAATAAGAATGGCAAGAAATTCACAAACATTGAAAACCACTGGTTTAACTGCTGATCTAAAACATCTGCAAGAAATATTTGCTCTTTGAAAGTGCCGCTACTGTGCTGCTAACCCAACCAAGAGCTACATGAACCAGCTCAATCGTGTCCAGGGTCTACAAGAAGCCAAAGCACCCAACAAACAGAAAGGTTCATAAAAAATTGGCTACATGCATCTGATTATTCCCCTATCTTGGACATACCAAGCCCTCAATGTAAGCTTAGAGACCGAAGCACCCAAGCATTCAGAAACAGATGGACTGCCAAGAAACCCAACCACGGTGCAGAGAAGCCAGGTGAACATCATCAGGAGACTTGGCCAAGACCCTGCCTGTGCTCTCCCCCACTTCCAGTCTTTAAAAATCCTCTAATTCCTCTGTCTTATCTCTACAGCAGCGCAAGCAGTAAAGCAGAGCAGCAAAAATATCTTACTAGGTCACATTGCCTTTTGTCTGAGGCTCTACACACAAAGAAGCACGCTCTTAGAGTCAGTTGGGATTCATTATTTTGCAGCACATACCATGGAATCATAGAATTGTTTGGGTTGGAAGAGGCCTTTAAGATCATCGAGTCCAACCGCTACCCCAGCATCGCCAGGGCACCACTGAATCATGTCCCTCAGCACCACAGCTCCAGGGCTTTGAAACCCCTCCAGGGATGGGCTGTCCTGGGCAGCCTGGGCCAGGCCTGGACAACCCTTAAGAGGAAGAAATTGTTCCTCAGCTCCAACCTAAACCTGCCCTGGGGCAACCTGAGGTCAGTTCCTCTTGTCCTGTCCCTTGTCCCTTGGGAGCAGAGCCCAACCCACCCTGGCTCCAGCCTCCTGTCAGGAGCTGTCAGAGCCAGAAGGGCTCCCCTGAGCCTCCTTCTCTCCAGCCTCCACAAGCCCAGGGCCCGCAGCTGCTCCTCACCAGTCTTGTGTTCCAGAACCTTCTCCAGATTTGTTGCCCTTCTCTGGATATGCTCCATTAATTTTTCATGTGGTTTTAAAGAGTGACATCACATCCCACCTTCTGTTTGCATTCAGTGGATTCTGTGTAACTCCTGAGCAGCAGGAGGTCCTTCAGGACAGGGAAATGATTTTAAACACTTGCAGTGAGTAATCACAGCTTTTCCCCACTCCTCCATCCTGGAGAAAATGAGCTGGGCTGGCAGTCACCTTATAGCACTTCATGATCCAGAGATCATGGGACTCAGATTGGCCACAGGTTTAAGATGCATCTGCGTGCACCACCTCCCTGGTGAGCTCCTCAAAAAAAGACTCATCTAAAAAGTAGGTAAACAGGCTTCATCATAAAAAACCTGGAAGCATAACTTTTAAACAGTGAAAAGCAACTTGGGAAGATGGAATATTTTAAAATTAAGCTTCTCTGCAGCCCTGCCCACTGTGTCCTTACAGCTGGATCCTTGCCTCCAGCAACTCGCCGGCTTTCTGAGCAGCAGCAGACTCTGCCCATTCCCTCTGGTCCCGCTGGTCTTCTTTCCATCTGCTCCTGCCACGTCCCACAGCCTCTCAAACTTCTCCCTCCTCGAGCAAGCCCAGCGGCATCCCATGAGGAGGAATGATCTCACCTTCCTTCCACGGCATCGCACCTCCCTCGGCTGTGCAGATGAACGATGAGATTCATAGCCAGCAAAGATCCAGTTACATCATGGGCTATATCAGGACAGAGCACACAAGCAAAGCTGCTCTCCTTCCAGCAACAACCCAGGAAGAACCAGAAAATCTTTCTTAAACGTAGAGTTTGGCTCTCAGATTCCCACTACTCAAGGATGTCACAGGCTTCACTCAGTTCCTCCAAGCGTTCTCACCACCAGTGACTTGTGTGCTCCCTTCAAAATTATGAAAAAGAAAAGTAAAACTTTTCCAAAAGTAAAATTGATAATCCAAGTTGGGAAAGGGGAATCCTTAAGTCCCAGTCTCAGGGCCTTGTCCCTTTCTAGGTGAATACCCAGACAGTGGAGGGATTTCATAGGATTCATGATCCAAATGCATCTCCGTTTTTGGCATGCTAGTTAGGCACACTTTATCATTTCCATCATGCACGACGTTCCCAAGAGTTTCACATCCCATCTGTCATCACCAGGATCCTCTGGTAGTCAATACTAAAAAGAATTGAAGATCAACTGCTACATTATGATGAAAAAAAACCCAAAACACAAACCTCCCCCCAGACAGGAATCAGATGAACATCTGCCTGGAGAAGAGACCTGTCTCCTCAAAAGTAATGTTTTCATCATTAGAAAGGGACTGGAAAGGACGCCTCAAAAACCCAGTTCAGAATGATGTTCTCAGAGTCATCCTCCCGCCGTTTACCAAGTGGAATATGGATCGAGCATACAGCAGGTCCGGGGCTGCCTATTTGAACATCAGGTTTCTAATTGATTGCACAGTACTTGGAATCTATTAAAGGGCTTCTATAAATTACATTTCTGTATAACACAGGCTGCCTAGATATGCAGATGTTAAGAACTGGCTGATCCTAAGTAAACCTGGTAAAGCCGTTTCCTTCTCAAATTTTCCACCAAATTAATTGTAGAGACTGTGTCACTGAATCAATCCAGGGAAAACCTTCTAATCTTGATGTTTGCCCTAAGCCTGTAAATAGTTGGCTGACAGGGAGAGCTTATTATTCCAGACTTTTGGCCCCTATCAAAGAGTGGCTCTGAATAAGACATTGTGTCATGCCTGTGAGTCCAGGATGCAGAAGGACAGCCCAGGTGATCATGGACTTACTTCAGGACTTCACAAACATTCTTTTACATCATCATTTCCAAACTCCTGACAAAGGAAAGCATTCAGCTTGGCTTTTATAAAATTACAAAACAACAACAACAACAAAAAGCTCTCTCTTAGGAAGCTGGGGGCACAGACAACCTGGGGAAAGCATCCACACGAGCATTATTCGCTTGGCACCTGCCTGCACCCACCTAGGAGTGTGTCATTGTCCCTGTCCTGACATCATCTCTGACCCTCATCTTCTCTTCACCTCTGTTCTCACAGCAACTTGCACCATTTTACCTTCCACCCCCCACCCCGCACACCCCCCCATGTTGTGAGAGCTCAGATCTCTAGCCTGAACCTCTCCTGCTGGGATAATTCAGTCTCTTACCTTCTACCCAAGGGCTGCCCCTCGCCACCCCGTTCAGCTGCCAAAACTGTCTGATCACCTCGCACTCTTCCTTTCCACTGACGTCCTCTCACCAGTGTGATCCAGGCACTTGTGTGTCCCTTCAGCTGCTCTGAGATGTCACCTTTTCTCCCACCTCTCATGCACAGCTCTGCTCTGCCAACAGCCCTGGATTTCTAACACCCACCAGCCCCCCTTGGCTGTTTGTCCGTTCTGGTTTCAAACTCTGGTGTAAAACACGGCCAAGTGCACAGGGTACAGCCTCAGACTCCCCACTCAGGATGACAAGGTCACCCTCCCCATCACCCCATCTTCTCCCCCTCCCAGACCCCATCCACTTTGTGCCCTCACTATAGAGAATGACCCCGGAGCACCACGGGGGGGTTCATGAGCAAAGCTCCCAGAAATGAGATGAAGTTGCACTAGGTCCAGACTACATGGGATGGTCTCACCAGTCCCAAGGAGAGACATGAGGTCAAAACAAAACACCTACTACTGCCATCCTCCACTTTGTCCCCATGTTTGCAAAGGGATGACTGGGACACGGAGGGGCAGGGTGATCTCCAGGGTCACAAGGCACTGGCAGGGTAGGGAAGAGACACCCCAAACCCAGCAGTGCTCTCTTTATGCCTCTTTGCTCGCAGTGACCTGAACTCATCTTTACAGGGAAGAAGGAAGGAAAATCATGCTCTGTCCTAACCCCCAGGTCTCAGAGCCTGTAGAACAGAGGCTGCTTCTCTTTATCTACCTGGACTGATCCTTCAGCCTACAAGTCTTATAAGCAAAGTAGTTGCTAGAACAAATGCAATTATTAGTAGATCTTTAATTCATTTACTGCTACACTAGGAGGCTGACAAGCCTGGCAACTGGAGAAGTCAGTACACAAGATCCAGCACAACACAAGCAAAGCAGATTTGCCCCACCCAGGCACCTCAGGCACCTGTCAAGGTGTCAAAACCACATCTTCTTGCTTGGCACTGTTAATTATTGTCCATATTTTTCATGATTTGAGCTGAGAGCACGTGGCAATTCCACGTGGGTAACGTGGAGAACATAAAAGTCATGGTGAGTAGAGTAAGAGGCTGGGGAAAAGCTGTTGGGAATGCTGGGCTCAGGAAAAGCACCATCCTCCACCTAAGGACCACACTCAGCCTCTGCCCCACTAGGCACGTCACGTGGGGGAAGCCCATGGGCTGGCTGGCTGCTTACAGGAATCTTTACTTAGAAGGAAAGAAATCCCTGCAGAAAGTTGAGCATCCCACACAAGGTCAGACAGGAAACTGGAGATAACATTTTTTAATAACTGGCTGTGGGAAATCAGCATCAAGCTGCATTACGAGCGCCTGCCAGCAGGACGTGTCAGGAGAGTGGGCTGGATGCACTGGCAAAAATAATTTAGGGAAAATAGTAAGGAAAACCAGACAACAACCTAGACTAAATCCTTCTGTATTTGCCAAATTACCTGGGGAAAACTGGAGTAAGCTGCAGAACGAACCCAGTTTTTCAAGTGAAGTGACAGGGTAGTCAGGACAGGAAACATTAACGATTCCAAATGAGGAATATTAACACATTTTAAAGGTGTAAAAGAATCAAGCTTAGCAGTAGGTGAGTTCATGTGTCCCCGCTCACAAACAAGATTAAAGTGTAGAGAGGAGAGGGACTTATCCAAGAGGCTCACAGTGAGTCATGAGTCCACCATCCCCAAGTCACACTTCTCTGCTCTCACCAGCACCGTTCGCCGTCTCCAAGATATGTTCAGGAGGCCAAGGAACAGCATGTTCAGGAACTGCTCAGCACAAACACAGCTGGCATTGAAGGAAAGCTCTGAGCTGTGGGGACATCCTGCATTTCAGAGCCAAGGTGGAGGTGGTGCAGGGATGGCCAGTCAGCACCACAGCCCGGAGCAGAGAGAGCAGAGGGGCCCATGAGCTGCAAATGCTTTTCCATCCACCTGCAACAGGGCTAAGACGACAACAGAGAGCGGGGCCATGCTTAGCTGATCGAAACATGAGGATTTAATGGGTTTTTCTATAACTTCATATATCCAGGGAAACCAAAGGAGGTAGAAAGAGTATCCCAGAATTACAGAATTTCCAAGATCATCAGTCCAGCCTATGACCCAACACCCTGACATCAGCCAGACCGTGGCACTCAGCACCACATCCAATCTTCCCTTAAACACCCCCAGGGATGGCGACTCCACCACCTCCCCGGGCAGCCCATTCCAGGGTCTAAAGATTGACAGTGAATGATGCTGATTCTCACTGCACAGCCCCTTGAGGAATGTTGAGGGAAGGTATCAGCTCACAAGTTGCATGTACTGTCAGAAAACCCAGGGAGATACAAAGTGCTTCAAGCCCTGAGCTTGAAGATTCAACACTCACATCTTGCACGAAGCTTCAGCAGTGGTTATACAACTGGAACCTGCTTCCAACAGAAATTAATAACCTGTTTTAAAGTTAATAACCCGAGGTTACTTCTATATTATACAAGGTTACTTATACAAGAGCTCCTGGCACCAGCACCATCTGCTGAGTGGCAGGTCCGGGAACTGGCGTTGTGCCAGCGCCGTCCCACACTCTCCCTCTGGAAGGAAACCTGTCAGCTCTCCCAGACACAACCAGCTCTTATCTAACACATCTCGAGCAGATAGGCTGAGGTGCCCAAAGCCGAACTCAAGCAAGTGACACCTTTGCTTTGCTGCTCTCTGCGCTGGCTCCACCTGCAAGCCTCACATTCCTCCTCGCTCTCTGCGCGCTGTTTCCTGCCAGCTACCTTGCTGCTCCCAATCCAAGAAAAGATTTGCTGAACAGACCACGGAAAAGATCTGATTTTCCAGTTTGGCTACTCCCTAAGTTACAACTAATTATTATTTTTTTTCAGTTAAACCCCAAATGGAAAAAATAATCCAAATTTTCTTTAAAACATATGGGGAGTAAAAAGCATTCTCTTCAAGTCAAACCAAACCTTTTCTTCATATTTAAATATATTTTAGTGTAATGGTTTTCAAAGCAAAGAGCACAGATTCCTTTCATTTTGAAAATATTTCTTCTCTCGTTGCTATTTTTCTCTGCTGCTATTCCTGAACGTAGCTTTCAAGCAGCCTTTCACACTGCCTGCAAACCTGTCTCTTCAAACATCTCTCCTTTCATCTTGTCAGCATCAGTAAAATCCACCAATCCATCCTGCCTTAAATTGCCACCCTGCGCCTTGTCTCCTTTGGATTGCTGGCTTTTTAAGCAGAAAATATGCTCTGCTGGGGGGGGGGGGGGAAGAGAGGGTAAACGTATGGAGCTCAAA
>VWZY01003701.1:5681-36512 GCA_013399075.1 Chloroceryle aenea | reverse complement strand
GTAAACGTATGGAGCTCAAAAGAGACCTTATGTCCTTTTAACGGGCAGGAGAAACGTGGCTCATCCTGCCCGCTGTACAGAGCTCGGTGCTGGACGCAGCAGCCGCGAGGACGGAGCCTGCTGAGCGTGAGCATCACGAACCTCCCTGGCTACACCCAAACCCTCTGCGCTGGGACCACCAGGAAGCCAATATCTCTGAGGAAAATGGAGACTGGCTGCTTTGGGGGGGACTGCTGGAGAGCTGCCAGTATCTGACACAAGGTGTCTTTTTTCTCCTATGGCCATTAACAAATCGGGGTATGCTCTGCCCTTTTCCCAGCAGCCCAACACAAGATGCTTCATCGTTTTCAGATCTATTAAGGCAATAGGGCTGTCCCTGGTAACCTCAAAGGCAGTGACATGAAAACTCTCCTGTCTATTGTTGTAAAGTCCTATCTGGCAAAGGAACAAAAAAATTCCTCGTGTAAGAAACACGTTTTTTGACAGGTCCTTTACAAAAGCGGGACAGATACCTGTGCACATGCTTGAGACTTTAAAATCATGTTTCAGAGAGCAGCTTGACACAAGCAAGAGCAGATTTTCAGAAGGGCTGTGCAGCCACAGGGCTGCCCAAATGAAACACGGGATCATCTGTTCAGCACTTCTCCAGACAGGGAAAATCCAGCAACCAAACCCAAGGAGATGCTCAAATTAACACCGAGTGGTCAGCCTGGCACCATCAGCCTTAATGGAAAAGTTTTTCACACCAATTTCCCCCTTCTGGGCAAATCAGAGAGTCTCAGGAAAACCCCTCTTGCTGAAAAATGCAAATCACAGGAATTCTTTGCTTATGTGTAGGAACAGAGTAAAATACTGCACCTTAACACCAGCACTGGGCTGGACCCCCCGTGTGAGCACTGCCCTGGGGCTGAGAAGTGAGTTCACTCCAGGATCCCAGCGGGTTTGCAGGTAAATGGAGGTGCATCAGCCACTGGCTCCTCCTGGTGCACATGGCAGCTGGACGGGCTTCAGACCTGAGCTTGCTCAGATCCCTCCTTCGCCGCTTAACGTCCCTGCTCAAGTCGGTGTCTCTGGGATAAACGGCTCCTTGCAAAGTAAACATGGTGATGAATTCTTAGAATTCATCTAAAGCAGCGAAGGAAATCCCCTGAACGAACAGGGTCCGACGCAGGGGTTTGGAGTTACACGCTGAGAAACTTTGCTTGTTTAACAGAGAGGCTTTCTCTGGGGTAATAAAACTCTCAGGTTGCTGTGCCAGGGATTTTCCATGAGGTGTGTGTCAGCGGGTGGTGGGAGCTGCAGTTTCTGTGGCCGGTCATAGAAATGGAGTGAGATCACCCCGGAGAAGCTGACCACAGATCCCAGTGATCCACAACAGCAAGAACTGGGAAGAGAGCTGGGGGAAGGGAGGTTTGTATACAGCTAATGGGTCTCACAAAGGTTGGGTTTTTTTCCTTAGTGGATACTAATTAGCAGTCGTGTCAGAGTCTGATAGAACACTTCCAAAGCTGCTCCATTTTCCTTGAACCTGGGGAAAGCCTCTCGCTAGACAGTCTGAGTGAGGCTCCATCATCTTCCCCTCTCACTAGACAGTCTAAGTGAGGCTCCATCTTCTTCCTGCCTGCCTAAAATCCCAGGAGTGGCCCCGCAGTGTGGAGACAAAGGGCAGTGCCACGGAGCAGCTCTGACCCCCACCCCGGGGCTCTGCGATGGCCAAACCTCACACAATCCCCCATTATTTGCACCCTACCAGGCAGGAGGGGCTTTGCCCAAGCTCGAGGGAACAGTGATTTAGGGTCAGGGATCAGGATCCCAGTTCAGAAGATCCCATGGCTGATGAACCTGCAACTGTTACCTCCTGGTGAGGGTAAAGAGTGAAGGTCTTGGGTCCATACCTAAGTCAGACCAAACCCATGACTAGAGCAGCCTGAGCCACACCACCACTACGAGCACCCCTCTTAACTTTAAAAGACACTCTACATGATATCTCAATGGGTTCTTCTTGCTCATGTGTGGAGTGGTACCCATGGGATGGTGTGAAGAGGAGATATTTTTTAGGGTGTGAATGGAAGGCTATGCAGGTCTGCCACCAGAAGGATGCAGCCGTAAGGTTTCCTTCTTTTATTTTTTTCCCTAAAGAGGTTAAAAAATGGAAAAGTTTTCCAAAGAGCCCCTTGCTTTGGACGTAGTTTTGATTTTACATGACACTGGTTTGGGGATGTCAGTTAAAGTTAGTGGTCTTTAACCTCTTACATCTTGGTATTGCTTTCCCTACTGGTTGCAATCAACTAGTGCAATAAGGCAACTGATGGGCCCCATAAAAGCACCAAGAGTTTGGCTATGAAACAGAAGACCATGTATTGACTGTAACCACCCCGCTGCTATCAGATTTCCCCACGGTAATGCTAATGCACAGTAAACAGGCAATATTTCCCTGACAAGACCATGATACCATCACAGACCTCACTCTCAGATCAGGTCGATACCAGTCTACAGTTTCATGATGTAAGATTTCAGAATGGGCCTGGTGCCTCCAAAGTACCAGAGTGGATTGATGAAGGTGACACAGAGCCACCAAGGAATTATGCCACTCCTCTTGAGCAGTGCTGGCCAGCTTGACCTTCAAAGATCATTTTCACTGCTTCAGGATGAGTCCTATGGATATTTTTATTAGCTTCTTCAGGAGTAGGAACTGGCTGCTTACTGGCATGGTTCTCCCAAACACAACCTAAGGAGACTGCAGCATCCAGCCTGTGCGTGGGATGCAGTCAAGTGCATGGGGTGTGCTCGTGGGGTGGGGGGGCAACCTTGGTTGCAATGGAGCTGTATCCACTGTTATGAAAATTCAGGATGGGAAGTAAAAAGCCGCTGCTAAGATTCCACATGGAGGGATCTTAAGACTTGCACTCTAAGAGGTATTTTTTCTTCATATAGGAGCCCAACAGAAAACTCTGTGGATCCCATCTAGAGTCCACTGTGGAAAAGTCAAGGCAGAACCCCTCATGTCCTTCCCATGTTCCCCAAGAAACCAGAGACATGATACAAAGGGGCTCCAGGTTCTCTGATTCCCAGGAGGCCAAGAGAGGTAGATGCTGAAATGGCCGGGTGACTCCACAGGAGCTGAACACCTCCACCACCCGCATCCTCTTGACAGCCCCAGCAGCCAGTCCTCCACATCCTGAGATGGCACCGCAGGGACCAGCTGACATCCCTCCTGGAAAGAGCGACGAGGGAAGGAACCGAGCCCGAGCACACCCCACGTTGGGTGTTCCTGAGCCTTGATCCTAACCCCAGGTATCAATGTACCTCAAGGCTCAGGGAATCTGCAACCTGCTCTTTCCAAAACACTTCCCAGCAGGCAAACACAAGCAAAGCAATGAGTCACCATCATAGCTGGGGGGAGACATCTCTGCAAGGGAAGCCAAGCTGCCTTGCACACTCTGTGAGCCTCAGGGGGGCTCCTTGGTTTGCTCCTTGAAAATGGGCAGTGGGTATGATGGAAGTATGGAACCTGGCTCCTCTGGTCTGCTCTGAAATCCAAGAAATATGATTCTAGGCAGCAGGCTGGACAGCAGCAGAGCTGGGCCTGGCAGGGCAATGAAACAATGGTGGAAAGGCAGCTATGGGACCAGGAAAGCCAGACGACTACACAGAGAGAAAAGCAAGTGTTGAAAACAGCATTGAGAAAGGCAAGAGCTCTAAAGAAATAAAAACTAGGGGGAAGAAGGAGCTAAAAGAGCTGCAGCCAGTTCACCTTTTGTGGGAACACTTGAATTTCTTTATCATCTCCCTCTTTGTTCAAGGCAACAAAGCCTGGGACAGCTCCAAAAGATTTGAAACCAACGGCATTGCACTGGAAGGATGGGTCCAGCCAGCAGCAGACCATGTGAAACCAATAAATAAGGGGAAAAATGAGACAAGGAGGAAATGTTTATGGGAGGAAGAAAGAAAAAGAAAAAGAAAAAAGACTGTGAAATAATGTCCTGGGAATG
This sequence comes from Chloroceryle aenea, assembly GCA_013399075.1. NCBI lineage: Eukaryota > Metazoa > Chordata > Aves > Coraciiformes > Cerylidae > Chloroceryle > Chloroceryle aenea. The sequence goes on along the minus strand of VWZY01003701.1, from coordinate 32,520 downwards.
CTCACACTTTTTGTAAAGCATTTTCAAGACACGGCCAGGAAAGGGGACTGATCCATTTAATACCTTGCACACAAAGCACCAGGCACCCTGTGGATTCATCTGCAGGCTCATTCCTTCGCCGCAAGAAAATATCCTGGCAGGCAGAAGGCGCTGAGGCTGAACAAGTCGCCATCCCACACCTCGCAGGAACCAGGCACGGACCACCGGGTACGCACCGAGCACCTCGGGAGAGCAGCCTGTCCTGCCTCACCTCTTCGCAGCGTGTACGCCACGTAATTTAGAGAGGAAATTGATTTCTGCAGCATGGTGCGTTCCACCAACGCCCGTGCTCGGCATTAAACAGCTCCTAGATTCTGTCTCGCATCCCGCAGGACGGGCGCCTTCAGTCAGCGCTACAGGAGCTTTAAAATAAAACACAGCATACGTTCGGGGTGACTAATACACTCCCCAGTGCTGACTGCCACGGAACACGTTGGAAAATGTGTTTTCTTTTGTGTCTGTCATTTAGAAACTGTGGCTCCGTGTGCCAGGGGCGTGGGGATGTGGAGCTGCAGCTCGTCCCGGTGGGGGCAGCTGGGGAGAGGCCGGCACCGAGCAACCCCCTCCCGTCTCTCCCCGAAAATCCTCCATGGAGCTGCTCTGTAAGGAGCGGGGTGATTTTCATTCATGCAAAGGCTGAGCCTCTTTAATCACATCTGGGAAAGAGTCCAAGAATCCCCCTGAAACAGCCACATCACTGGGACAACCCAGTCGAGGGGAACGGAGGCTTCTCATGGGCTTTAAGACAATAAAACCCCGCACTCAGTTAGTCCCAGGGGTCCAATCTGGTACAGGAAGGTGATGGCCAACATATGAAACCCATCACATTTCTCTGTCTGTAGCTTTCTGGCCATTCCCTGCTCCCTCCCTGTATCATGCCAGGTCATGACGATTACAGGTCGCCACGACTGTAGCTCTCTGCATCCACTGCTCACTGCTGACAGGTATCTAAACCCCAGCTGGATGCACAGTCCCTGCATCTGGGTGAGAGGTGAGGTCTCCTGAACAAACAAGCAGGTTTCCTTTCCCAAAGCACTATTTTACTCTTTCGGTTAGGGAGTTTGATCATCTGCTAATGAAATATTTTTAAATAAAAGCAAACTTCAACTGGTAACAGCAGAAAACCACAACCACTGACTAATTAAAGCCTTTTTCTAACACACAAAAAAACAAGACCACCCAATGGCAAGAGCAGAACTGACAAATCCTGCTGGGGATATCTTACATCTCTTTGGCCCTCTCTGCAACACACAGGAAGGATGAGCTGTAATTGTATCCCACAGACACACTACTTATTAGCTTATTTTTTTTTATTATTTTTGAAAAGATAAACAGTAGCCTTAGACCACTGCTGAATTCTGACGAGTACTCTGAATTACCTGGAGCCGACAATTAAGATATACATCAAATTTAATTCTTGCATCCATTCTGGTTTGAGCTACTTTGGCTGGCTGGGATTAAAATCACATAAATGTAACCCTTCTTTTTCCCCCACCCAAAACCCAGGCATCAGGAAAGATCTCCTCAAGTCCTCCTTATAATGCAACAACCACGAGGAACATAATGTGCAGGAGAAGGCTCTGGAAAGGCTCAGAAGATACAAAGTGCACCTCTGTCACATCAGAGACAGCTGCAAGATGTGTTTGTGCCATCTTCACTCAACCACTCAGAAAAGAGATTGAGGTGTTTGCTAACTTAAAGACAACTTAAAAAGAAGAAAATCAATGCAGTTTGGAATATCTACTGATCTCAAGGGCCAGGTTTTTACAGGGGCTGTAGAAAGTCAGCTGAAATCCAACTATCTGGCCTTCTGCTCACCTCCACGTGGTACCTTCACTGACTTGCCATCGTTAGCAGTAACTCCTATACAACTGTGACACAAAAAGAGAGATAAAATGTGACACTTACCCTCCTTCAAAGATCTTGATCCTGACTGGCTCCCCTCTTTTGGTTACAAGAGCCTCTTCTTCTGCTTTTCCTCTTTTATCCTCTTCCTTCTCAGCTCTAGTTATATCTTTTCGACCTTCATTAGAAAGGAGCGAAGGCAAATGAACCTATCTCCCCAAAAGAGCAAAACAATCAATGATTACATACAAAATCAGGACAGACACAGACCAAACAGCCTCAGAGCGAGCAACCTACCGCACGTGCTGCTCCTGACAGCTAAGTGCAGGCATTGGGACATCCTCTTAACAAACGGGGCCTCTGCTTCTGCACTGTGAGCCCTGCTGGTTATGTTGGATTTACTGTGACCGCTCACAAGTTGTTAAATCGACCCCTGCATATGGTGGCTCAATATTATCCAGCTCTTGCCAACAGGAAAACTGAGGGGCAAAGAGAATTGTCTTGGCCGGGGTCACTCTGAGCGTATGGTGGAGCCACGGGTCTCTGTTCCCAAATCCACTGCTCTGTCCTTGGATAATCCCCTCTAATATATACATCTACAACAGCCTAGAGAGGAGGCAACTGTAGAATTCCTATATTTAACCTCAACCTTTGGGTTTCCCCCACATACACACACATTCACACAAGTCTGGCCTCTAGCCATCTAAACTTGACATAAATCACTTGCCAGTCAAAGCTCTCGGGTGATTTCCTTCCACCAAAACCCTGTTGCCAAGGGCACAGTACAGAGAAAGCCACAAAACCAACGGGAGAAAATAATCCTCAACCTCCTCAGATGTTCCCAGGGTAAGATTTACTTTTTCTCTGTTGAACTTGCCACCCCTTGTTCAGACTGAGGTTCAAGTCGTGCGCTGCCAGCTCATGTAGCACGTTTAGTGTTATTTGTTATCATATATGGACCCAGATGTTACAGCTGCCTCTCTATCTCTGTGCAATGCAAGGGGAGCTCTCCACACCTGGAATGAAATCTTGGGATGTTGCCCCAGTCCAACCCCATAGGACAAATAACAGGGGGCTCCAAAGAGGAGAGCAGATTGCCCTCCACCCCAGTTACGTTTTACACAACTGCAAGAACGTCTTTGAAGTTCTTTGCATTACCCATATCCTCACTTTAGATATGAGTCATGGAAACAGACTGAGGGTTATTAGAGGGATTTTGGCCCAAACGTAGCCAACAAACTGGCAGAAGTCTAAAGCAGAGCTGGTCACCCTTGATTCTTATAGTTGCTGGAAAGAGTGGCAGCCCTCAAGGGTGAGTCATCTGCCCTACCTTAGGCACTTATCTTAAGGGGGGCACCCAAGAGGTGCCTCTTTGTCTTCCCATGCTTAGATGGGAAGCCAAAGTGTGACTGGCTCCAACACAGACCTGTACAGTCCTGTGGGATACAGCCCAGCCCCACAGCAGCATCCTGCCGGTACTGCCATCGGACTGTCCGCAGACGAGAGGGACTCGCTGAAAAGTAGCTTTGCAAAACTGAGCTCAAACATTTCAGATTTGCCACAAAATTTCAGGAACTCAGTTTAGAGCATTAAATGCACCCAGGACTGTTCTTTGCCCCCAGGTTAGCCCCCATCCAACCATCAGACCCACATCCTCTTCCTAGATGCCTCCTAGGAGTGGTCCCTGTCCTGTCCTATCTCCCTACATTGCTTGGGAGAGGGCTATCAGCCCAGGACAGAGCAGTGCCAGGAACCATTTGGACAATTTAACAGCTGAGAAAGTATCAGGCTGCTGTCTCTGGGCACAGAGACGTCTGTGCTCAGAGGAAACCAGTGGCAGGAGACACAAGGAGCACCTTCAAAACTTAAACCTTGGCCACTATGACTTCAACTCCTGGCATGAGCTGCATGCTCGTAACAATGCTAGTGACAACCTTCCCCGATCAGGGAAAACCTTATTTACTGAGGAAGACAAAACAAGTGACTTTCTAGATGTAGCACGAGGTTTATTTATTGCAACTTTTCAAAGCACAAAACATAGACAGATGAAAGGCACCAGAGAGAGCCAAAATCATACAGTCACTACCATCCCCTTTTACAATCTTAATGTACAAAGTGTGCACGGCCAGTACAGTGTTAATTAGCCACCCCTACACGCACGCTGGAGCCTACAGTCACTTCAGGATGGATCTGCTGGTAAATCCCACTGGTAATTTAAAAACCCAAGCCAAGTAGGTAGACAGCATACACAGTCCTACTGCTCGCTGGTAGCCTGCTGCATGCATAATTGGGCAAAAGATTAGAGCTGGTTTACATTTTCTCTGGTGATGAGTGACAACTTATGTAAAGAAGAAAATATTTAAGGGAAATAACTAGAGCAGAGTCAACCGAAGGGTGAACTTTCAACCTCTGATTGATGCTCCTGCTACACAGCTCCCTTTAATCACATCTTCCTGAGGAACCGGCAATGCTGCTTCCTAATCTCTGCTACTTAAAAAACTAAACTGAGGATTTCACTCCCACTGATCATCTAATCAAAAATTATTTCTCTGCATGGCGTGAGGTCAATTTATCTCCATTGAAATGAACATGACTTAGTCAAAACACGCTCCTTTAAGCAGCAGGTATTGATACTAGATTTAGGCTACACCATTTGCTCAGTAAATTTGGCAGGACCAGCTCTTATTTTTGCAAATTGTACCATGAAAACCTTAATTGTCACCACCAGTCAGCTCACAGAGCTTTGTCTAAAAAGGTTTTGAGTCTTTGGAGTAAATGCATGCAGCGAAATATGTATTTTGATGACTAAGGGCTGAACCATTCCTGTCTAGAGCTTAACCTTTAACATCAGGGTATGAGGGTCTCGTATTTCTGGAACACAAGCTTGGTGTGCATTTTAGCACCACGTCAAAGAGCAAAGCTCAGAGGAGCACAGGCACTTCTACTAGAGAATGAAATCAAGGATCACACCACTCAGATAAAATCCTTTGAAAAAGAGTGCACAAATATCAAGCGTTAGCGTGGTTATTGCACTGCACAATTATCTGCCCCCTATGTCTCCAGAAATTCTGTCTTTTGGATTGCTGCAGAAGACTGATGGAAATGCTGAATAGAAATAAAGATTTATTGAATCAAAGTGACTCTACTGTGTATTTTAAGACATATTTATAAGTAGCAGCTGCAGCAGCGATTATGAAAAATTTAATATTCAGAGTTCATTTCGTGATACAGAAATAAAATGAATAATCCATCAATATAAATTGACTGGAGATGAATATCAAATTGCAAAATCTTTAGAGCAATTCTGCTTGCTAATCTACATGAACAAGATCTGGATTAAAGGGATCTGTACGGTTCAGCATTAGCCAAGAGGAGAAAAGCCTGGCCTCAAAATGAGCCACGTAGGACTAGGCAGCTACCAGGAGTGTCTTAAAGGCTTTTGGTGAGCAGTGCCCTTGTGAAGCCAGTTGCCTCGCTCCCTTTAACCCTAAAAACCAGGTAGAAAGCATCCTTAGGCACCTGGAAAAGCAGGTAGACAGCTGAGGACAGGAACTAAAAGGACCGAAGGACAACGGGTGCTTTAACAAAGCTCCACATCTAACCAACAGAGGCACTTCTATGGATGTGGCTGCCTGCCTCTGTGCTTCTTTGGGGGCCTAAATACACTTGCAAATCACCCTTTAATATTTTTAAATACTTTTAAGCATGCCTCTCCATGTTCATTAATGTGAGATCAGCAGATGCACAACCAGACAGAATCCCATTTCCCCAAGGTAATCCTTTTTCATTTATAACATGCAAAATGTAGGGAATTATAACAGCAGTNAAAAGAGGTTGTAAAGCTATTTGAAATATCAAGACAAATGCAAATCAGGTCTAATCCTTTGTGCTTGAGCAGTGGCAGCTCGTGGTGCGGTGGTGATTCCTACATGCTCTTTTGATTACAGGGCAAGTAGAAACTGGAGAACAGAAATATGGCACGCTGCCTTGGAGCAGGCTTGCCTTCTTTTTATTATTCTTTTTTTATTACAGTGGGGTTTAGCTTCTTCGTTCTATGAGCTTCACTGAGAACAAGTGCTTACCGAACTGAGGGAGGGATGAATAAACTCCTATTAAACTAAGAACAGCAATTCCCCATCCCTCGTCCCCCTCTTCCCACGTATCCAAACGGATGAGGAGAAATAGATAGGATTGCATTACCTCTGTCATTTTGGGCTTCCTGGAGCTGGACGGGACAAGCCTGCCTGCCTCTGGCCGTGGAGCAGTAGCCATGGTGTAGGTTTCCTTGCTCACCTTCTGCTTGGACCTCAGGAGCGACAGGGCTGCTTTAGTGGATATACCTGGAAGGTTGGGATTATACAAGCTAACGCACCAGCTGGCGTAGACTGAAGAGCGTCGATCAACTTGCTGGATATGGTTTGGCTTTATGTAGTTCAAATAGCACCAACTGACATTAGTGGTTGTGTGGAGACTGGGGAACTGAAGTACCTTCTTCGTATCTGTACCTTCTCGAGACTTCATTGCACTAGGAGTGACCTCGGACAGAGGTGCAGGACTTGAAGGGTTTGGTGGAGACTGCTCCACCAGTTCTTTGGAGTCTTCTTTCTTCACAGGTTGCAAAGGTGCCTTGCTGAGGAACTGTTTGCCAGCTGGCTGCTTATACTCTTCCAGTGCCTCAAAACTTGGAGAACCTGAATGAGACTCAGCTTGCTGCAAAGTACTTGGGATTTCCTTTGGCTCTGACTGCTCTAAGGACAAACTAGGTGGTGTTTCAACCTCGACCCTGCCTTGGCTTTCTGTGAGAAAGTGAGCTTTGTCCTGCTTTTTCCCTTCCTCTATTGCACTGGGTGGCTCCACCACCTCCAACTTCTCTTCTGCTTCAGACACTTCCTCCTCTTTCACTCTCTTCTGCTGTTGTGTTTCCATTGTCAGCTCCAAACTACCAGCTGGAGAGAGCATCCTTTTGCTTCCACCGACTGTGGACGGGCCTCCTTCTAGTCCGAGGACACTGTCTGACGGGGAGGTGAGAGGCATGTAGCCTTTTCGTTCTGGTAAGGGTAAGGGCACTCTCAGGTACGGGCTCTGGAAAATGCTTCTTTGATCTTCTGTGATCATCTGTGCCAGATCAAAACCCAGTCCGTGAACATCAGCACTGCAGACCAGGGTACCCTTGGGCTGGCGATCATCAAATTTGGGGAGAACGATAGAAGAGGAGCTGCACTGGGATTGAGTGACCAGGATCTGGGAAAGCGTTGTGTACATGGCACTCCCATAGGACGGCATGTTCGTCTGTATGCGAACGGGGACAACGAGCGACACCACTGGGTCTGACCGCGTAGGGACAACGAGCTGAGATACGGACACAGACACCGAAGGACTTGTTGTGCGGGTGAGAGGATGCAACCTACTGTCTGAGTCATATTCTGTGCACGGGGAGAGACTGGAGGTTCCTGCTGCTGGGAATAAACTGGATTTGATCTGCGGTAAATGTCCACCAGCTTCACCTGGCAACTGGAGAGCAAACTGAGACTGAAGGGGCAGAAAAAAGGCAGAAGGGATCGGAGAGGAGACAGGGTAATGCACNAGAGGCAGCGGCGGGGTCTGAAATATGGAAGGGGGAATCTGAGGCATGGTGAACTGAGCGGAGAGGATGTCAGACATGGTGTGAGCGGCGAAGAGCTCCGCAGACTGCCCTGGCTGCGGCAGGAGATGCTGGTAGGGAAAGATAGAAACTTGTGGGGTCATGAACTGCTTCTCATGCAGCGTCAGCTGCGGCACGGGATGATGAAACACTTGCAGAGCTTCTGTGTATGGCTGGGGGTACGCTGGCTGAGGGCTGTCTTTTGGCTGACTCTTTTCACTTGGGTAAGTACCATGAGAGGGCAAAGGGGGTGAAGCCGTCGGCTGATGGGGCAAACTTGTGGAGGGAGATTTACTGGAAGAAGGAATTGGATCCTCCACCTCTGGCCGGCCTGTTGGGGCTGAGTCTGGCTCATGCTCTGGGTGCCTGGTGAGGGATGCTTGTCTAACTAGAAAGCATTTCCTTCTCTCCTGTGGAGCTGAGGAGGATGAGGGGCCGGGGGTTGAGGCAGGAGTGGCTGACAAGCTCCCGTAGTCAAACGACTTACTGCGGGTCTCTGACATCTGGGAAGGATGGGACACGTTGGGTGTCTGCTCAGAAGCAGATCTCCGCATTTCCCTGGAATGATGATGGTGGCTTGGTACCATCAACATATGGGAGCCAACGCCAGGAGGCTTTGGGTGGGATTCAGAGGGCTGGCTAGTTGACTCTGACTTGCTGTGATCCTCACGATCAAACGAGACAGAGTGACTGGAGCCGTGGGATACGCTGCTTTCCTGACTTGGGCTTCGGGTGAGAGAGACTGACTCAAAACTGGACTCTCCGGAGGACTGAGCCATCTCTGCCAGCCGCAGCCTCTTCTTTTTTGGTGGGAGTTTCTCTGCAGGCAGCTGAGAAAGGGTCTGGCTCCTCTGCGGCCACTGAAATTCCTCCGTTTTCTCTGGCTCTTTTGGAGGAGGTTCTGGCTCCGTTTCTGGTCTGTCAGGCTCTTCCGTGACCAGAATCTCTGGGACCTGGATGTTGGGCTGGCGCACCAGCTTTGGCTGCAGGGAGTGAGGCGGTCGGCTGTGCTGGGCTGTCGGCTGAGATGAGTACTGTGACAAGGGCTTCTCTTCTCCTTCCAAGCTGCTCACCTGCTCGATAGAGTCAGACTTCTCAAAGGAGCTCGTGTGCTGGATGACGGAGATCTCCTTTGAGGTTGTTCTTCTCTCTTTGCCCTCTGCACTCGAAGCCGGTTTGGTGTTCCTGGAATGAAAGGTGGCACTGACATCAGAGGGTGCGGATTTACCCGGATCTGCTGGTGACTTAATGGATTCACGGGTTAGGTTTAAAGTGACATCAGATGATACTGGGTTTGCAAACTGAGTCCCTGACCCAGCACTGGAGGAGGGAGTGTCAGACAACTCGAAAGCAGGAGGCTCCTCGTCGTCACCGAGACTCTTTTCCTTTCTTCTTTTTCGGAGCGGGGTGAGCTCCAAACTGCTCCCCAGCTTGTAATGCATCATCTGGGGCCACGCGTCGGGATCCGCAACACTTTTCTCAGTCTCTGAAGAGGTATGGGAAGTGGAAGAACGAGGCTTTGAGAGCTGCAGTTCTGAACAGTAGTATTTCTTATGAGCTTCATAATTGTCCCTTTTCTTGTAGCGAGCACCGCATACGTTACACTCGTACATGAACCCTTTAACTTTCGGCCCCTTCCGTGACTTTTTGGTAAGATCGCTTTCCTTGGTTTCAGGCTCCTCGGGAGGTTTGGAAACAGTTTCTTTGTTTGCAGAGCTAATCTCCTCCGAGACGTATTCTACTCCCAAAGGTAGCTCAATAGCTGGTTGTCGTTTTAGCATTCGAGGGTGGGAAGAAAACGCTTGACTGCGGCTTAAGACTTCAGGCTCCATGATGTGATCATCAAATGAATAGCTACCTCTAAAGGTATGCGGGGAGCTTATAGTGCATGCAGCAGAAGGCATTGAGTGGCTTCTTAGGAGAGGCACTGTCTCTGTGGCACTGTGGGATTGCTGAAGTGACAACAATGATTGTTCAGGCTTAATTTTTTCACCGTGGGATGTCAAAACTTTCGATGCATCCAACTGGCTACTGGAACCAGACTTGATATCAAACTGAAACGGTTCTCTATACACACCGGACTTTGGAGATTCAATGCTGCTACGTCTGGATAAGGAGCTTCTTCTGGGCTTCACGCTATCAATTTCACTGGTATCTACAACGGCTTCATTAATTGTAATTAGCTTTGTGATGTGTTCAATAACCTGTGTTCTAGGCACAGATATGGGTACCATACTGGGTTTCTCTTCGGTAGACAGGTGTGGGAACCCCTGGGTCGTGTTTGCAGCTAACGCCGCCGTCCTTTGCCCAATTCTACCACATTTCCCAAAAATTATTTCTGCGTAAGATTTTGCATTAGTATTTGGTGGGCTGATCTGCTGCTCTGCACTTTCTGACCTCGAGAAGTAGCCTGACTCGGTACTCCCTTTGCTCCCGGGGCTCAGGAAAGCCTGTTCATCTATGACCTTCTTCCGTTCGCTTAAGCGGAGTGCAAGCTTCTGCTTTATGGTGTGGGTATCTTCAGATTTATGGCTCAGAGCATGGTCTGACGACGGCTCCGCAAACTGGGTGCTGTCCTCGAGAGACTGAGACATACTGGAATGAGACAATGAACACCGGTCGTGGCTGGAGCCTTGGCTCCCTCCGCTCAGCAAACTACTGGACAGCAGGGTGTGCTTCTGCCTGGGTGAGAGCTCTACCGAGTGTCCTGACATCGCGCCCGTTTCCTCCTCCGAATCTGTGCTTTCTCCTTCCGTTGGCTCCTCGAAGTCCTCCCCGCCAATCCTTTCCATTTCCAAGCTCGATGGATACATCTCCGCGCCGATCCCCGAGGCCAGCCCAGCTTTTATTCGATGAGCGTGAGATTTCCTATGCTTATACAAATTGCTCTTAGTCTTAAAAGAAAAGCCACATGGAATGCAAGGGTACGGCCTCTCACCCGTGTGTGACCTGATATGTTTTTGGAGCACGCTCGGCTTCGCACAAGGCCTGCTGCAGTACTGGCAAATGTATTTGCCTGGCTTCTGAGGTTTCTTTTCCTTTTTGTGCACTTCCTCAGCTTGTTTTAAGGACACCTGCGAAGAGCGAGGGATATAGACCTTCTGAACGGACGGCATCTCCTCTCCGGGAATGATCGGCGAGTGGGAAGGTAAGAGCTGGCTGTGGTGAGAGTGAATTCCAGGTGATGAAAAGGAGCCAGAGGGACCTGGTCGGACTGGATCAACTAGCTGCCATGTGGGACCTTCAAGGGCATGCTCTGGTTTCCCAGGAGACATAAATGCTGGTGACAGGGCGTGCTGTTGAAGCTGCGAAATGTGGGGAGGATGTTCAAAAGAGGAAGGCTTAGGTTGCTTCTGTCCAGTCTTCTCCTGAGACTCCTCTCTCGGAATCGGCAGAGACCCAGAAAAGTGCTGCTGCGACACGGTGTCTCGCAGGGGGGTTCCTTGCGAAGGAGCAGAGCTGCCCTGGTACGTAGCTGCAGATGAAATACTGGCTTGGAAAGCCTCTCCTTTGGGAAGCCTCTTTCTTGGACTTTCCTCAGCCTTTTTTGTGCTCTTCTGGCTTTGTTCAGGATCCATGACCTTAAAAGGGTCTCTGAATGCTATTTCGGGAAGGTTTTGGCAGGCTTCATTTACGAATAATAAAGGTCTCTTCTGTAGATTCCCTGTTTTGCCTGCATTTGCTACGAAGCTGGAGCCGCCAGGAGATGGTTGTTGATTTAAGATTTTACTAAAGTGTCACTAGTTGCTATTTGATTCAAAAAAAAAAACGTTTCAAGGTCAATAAAGTTCACATTGGTAACACATGACAAACTACTTCAAAGAGAGAAAACTTTCCAAAACTTTTAGTCCAAATATTTTCCTTGTGAACTTGGTTAAGGCTTTAAACCTTGCCATTTTATTTCAGTTGACAGTGGCAAGCCTTCAAAGTCAAGATGCAACCCACAATGTGTCTCTTGTTTGTTATGCAAACCTTTGAAAACTTGAGACTTTAGTGCTCATCTCATAATGATCTTTTTTTCCTGTGCAAGGAAAATAACACTGAACGGTGTGTGTCCCCCTGTGTCGTCCTTCTGCTCCGCTTTGGAGTTCAAAAGCCTTGGAAAAGTATTTCCCACATTTCTGTAATTACATCCAAAAGAAAACAAACAGAAAAAAAAAATTACTTTAGCATTTGTATTTAAGAAATTAAATGCTGCCACTTCTAGAGAGGATAAAAGTAAATATTTTGCACAGAAGTCATTCAGAATAACTGACCGAATCTCCACCGCTCACGAGACATTAAACGGTATCGAAACAGAAATTGTTAAACCTCGGGAACTCGCGCTGAGTTTAAGGCACACACAGCCTGGCTCTGTAGCAGTGACCAAAGAGAGTAACTTGAAACACAAGGCAGTGTTGAAAAATGCATTAAAATGGTCTCAGACTTGAATTCCTTCCAATCTCCTGCAAGCATTTATGGTTTTACCATTTTTATAATTACATTTATCTTCCACACAGGCTACACTGTTAAAGCTGACTAAATAAATACATTCTCTAACAAATAAAAAGCAAATCTTTTCGGCATAAAATCCACTCTTAAGCTTGCAATAATCTTCAGTGTCATTCACCAGGAGAGCAGGTGAAGGGAAAGCACACACGCACTCTTTTACCAAAATGTCACCTCTTTAATTTCCTGCCTTTTGTTACCAAACAATGGTGCAAATCCAACCTCCGTAGGTAGCACGCGTGTCTCTCGTGCAGGAGGGCTGGGGAAATTGGCTCTCTCTAAAGGGGAACTCTTCTTACAGTGCATCTGAATGGGAGGCTCTGTTAAACCCACCACCCCTGTCAGCAAATACAGCTATTAAGGAGATGCTCATACTCTTGATTCCACGGAAATAAAGCAGTGTGCACAAGAGATGGAATGGAAAATGGGTGGGATACTCCTAAGGAAACGAAGGATGGTGCTTTTTAAGTGAAGCAAATTGATATGTGTAATTTACAGTGAGAAAAGAACCATCTTTCTTCTTTAGGAAGCTATTCTCTGCCTTAGGGCGCGGTGCCTTGCTATGACAGAATTGCATTGGTTTAATTATGGGAAATTGCTCACAGTCCCGCTGCTTTGATCTGGCCCCATGCAGGGGGAGGGTGCGTGGATGGGGCTGAAGTGTAAACCCAGCACAAGAGGGAAGCACAGGGGACTGAGATTTTTAGCTGCACACCAGCCCCACTTTGTCTTGAGGAGCAACACTGAAGAGCCAGCAGAAAAGGTTGGCCGTGTTCAGCATGAAGTCCTCCAAGGATTACCCACTCCTTAGTCATTCCTACAACCCTGTGGACTCTCCACATTCAAAGACAAAAGAAAGATGTGGAGTGTGAGGTAACTTAGTTTAATTTAGCAGAGTCTAAAGATACGCTAACCCCCTAGGATGCATGATGCCCAACTCCACTTCACTAAAGTGGTTAAAAACTGTCTATTCTTCAGACAGGATTGATTTCAACTAACCTTAGATGGCCAAAAGTCAGGATTCAAGCCCTTAGACACAACTCCCTGTACTATTACTGCGAGAGGAAGGTGCCAATGAGGGATCCAACAGGGGCAATGCATCCACATTACGGTCTCAGTTCAGTGAGACTGAGTGCCTCGAGCTGTCACCTCTTAGTGATTGGATTGGTACCTTACTCGGCCAGCTGTGACACCCACCCACCCTCTGTGGATGTACAGAGCATCAGTCCTGTCCTTAAACTTCACCTTCCTTTTCCCCAAACAGAGGTTCTCCTCCCCTCCAGCACAAGCTTCACATCTTCCCAGGACCTGCGCTTGCCCCAGCTTGCTAAGGAAGGTGCCTCAAGTTTATGGGCTCATTGCTATGAGGAATAATTAATTACATTTTGAACCCCCTTTTTGAGAGTGCTGGCTCCTCGACGCTGACTAACACCAACCGTGGTCTGGGCCAGACTTCGAGCACTGTACCTACAGCACAGGACTTGCTTAACATCAAAGACAGTTGCAGAGCAGATTTATCAAGCTGATTTTTGCCCAAGATGTTGTTCTTTGCCCTACTCATGACACACAGAGCACATTAACTTGGTAGAAGCAGGTTTAAGCAGAGACTTTTCCATCCAGCACACAGTGAGCACCTCCTCCCACATGCTCAAGCACTCGCGTTTCAGAACTGTCAGCTCAAGAGTGCCTGAAAACCATTTTAATGTCGTGTTTTCTCTTATAGGCTCCATATCCACTCCTAGGTGTAGATTACTGAGGGGTGAGAGGAAGCTTCCCGAGATGATTCAGTAACATCCCAAATGCTCAGACCATCCTCAGCCTCCTCTGCTGAACACATGGGCCCCAGCTGATGTTGTCAGGAACTCTGAACAAAAGTTAACATTTCAAGAACTGGTCAACAAACAAGGACACCTGCTGCCTACAGCAGCGAGCAGAGCCGTGCTGGGGCAGTCCAGGCTACTTTCTACAGGGTGTTTTTCCATTCCTGGACACAGGCCCTGGAATGGCAATGGCAAAAGGCAATTCTCCTGGCTGGATGCAGCTACTCCAGACTGACAGCCCTCTAAGGAAAATTCAACTGCGCAAAATAAAGTGGCAGAAAAAAACCAAAGTGCACCCAGCTAAGTGCCATAGGGAGGCATCTCCCCTGTGAACGTGGGAGAGGAAGGGGATCAAAGCTTCCAAAAACTAGTTGCAGCCTAGCACTGCTCTGCCCAGCTCAGATACAACCTAGAGTAGCTACGGAACGTCTCACTGCATGAGATGTACGGGAAATCTTGTTCTCCCTGCTCTCTTTTGGCTGATGCATCTCTCCAGAGGAGGGGGCTGGGGGGGATCAGCCCTCACAGAGCTCCTCTGCACGGGCAGCTTCCCACTGGCTCCTTCGGGACATGCCACAGGACTAACATGGGTGTAAAAACCTTCTCTTTCTTTTCTTCCTCATTTTCCTTCCAGTTTCTATTCTCTTTACCTCCGTTAAAATCTTCAGACTTCACCCTTTTAATATTTATTACTCTTTCCCTAATTCTCCCATATTTTCTCAGAAAAGGCACTTCTTTTGCTTTTACTTTCATCTCCTCCCCGTCATGACCCGAGCAGCTTCTTCTCCCTGTCATGTGTTCCTGCCTCTACTATTTTTTGCTTATCACTTTCACTTCACATGTGTTCTGCGTGGCGTTCTCCATCCAACAGCGGCGACCGCGCCGCGGGGCCGTGCGTGGCACTGGCACCACATCAGCGAGGCTTTTAAGAAAATAAAGTCGCATGGATTTTATGGCACATGGTTTCCAGCTGCTAACATCGCGTGTCTTGTGGCCAAATGCAAAGTACAGGCACTAAAACTGGGGATTCCAGCTATTATTTCTATTCAAGCATAATTTCTTCGGGTTTTACTTGAAATGCAATGGAGCGAAACAGAAACGCCTGTTTCGGTCGCAGTGGCGGAAACAAAGGCTGCCACCCTAATGAAAGAAAGCAATGACAAAATTCCTTCTGAATTTAACGGGACCAGAGTTTTACCCTAAAGCCTGAGGTAAAATGCTTAGAAATGCTCTTTTAGAAAGTCACAATTGTTGGCATTTTGAATCACCTTATTACGGCCGAAATGAATTCCTGCAAAGAGGCCCGGGGACACATCTCGCCCAGTCCCAAACTTCACCAAAGTCCTCCTAAAGGGTTTGAGGAAGAGCTAACCAGTGCCAAGACTTAGGCTGGTCCCTGGGTGCCTGGGACTATCACCACCTATATGCAGCCATGCACCCAAACAAGCTCTTTACCGCTGGATATGGGCTGGACACCCCCCATAAGTGGGTAGAAAAATGCTGTGGGCTGCACCTGACACCTGAGGTCCAGGTGGGAACATCACTGAAAAGACATCTGAAGGCATCAGGCCTTTCTCTACGGTGCGGTTGGCCGCCAGAAATCATTCCTTTCAAGTGACATGTGGAAAACCGCAGCGCTTGGCTTTCCATCCCTTGCCTTTTGTTTCCAGGACACTCAAACATCTTCGTTACACTGGATCTTTAAAACCCCGTTGGTGGCAAAACTCTGTTGTTTGAATACTCGAGCAGATGGAAGGGGTTTTTTTTCTGTTGCTTGGTCCTGTCCCAGCCAGACCGAGATCCGGTGTGATTAGTGGGAAGCTATTACAACTCTGCCTTTTCGAGGCTATTCCAACCATAACAGCTTTTTCTTCTAGGCACCAAACTTTAGAGTGTTTTTATGGCTTATGTGAGAACGTCTGGTGTGCTACCAGGAAATCTGCTGGTTTATTCCCCACGGTAACTTTGAAGCCCTTGAGCCGACGTTCACCAAATACCAATGACCCACACATTTGACATATGCTAAAAATATTTTGAAATCTCACAAGTTCGGTGAAAGTTCCTATTTGTGCTCTGCCAGGGGACAGATGGAGCTCCCTTTCTTACTTGCAGCCACTGAAGTGTCCTGTCTACAGAACAGCCACGTTCGCCATTTACCCCTTTTTGATCTAGAGATGAATCAATCTGGACAAACACACCCGTGAGCAACCAGATCCCTTTTCTTCAGTAGCTCACGGTGTTCCTCAGTGGCTACAAAAACCCTGCAAGTCCACGCTTTGTAAAAGCAGATAAAGTGATGGGCAAAGCACAGGGTGGTTGGACATCCTGCTACCCAGAGATCAGGGTGGTTGCAACTAGATCCCAACTGTAGCTTCCAACAAAAGAGCAGGTGCCACCTTAGATATTCGAAGTGCTTTATGACAGGCTGGGATTTACAATGCAAACAGCAGTGGGAGATCTCCTGTCATTACCTCCTGTAACCAGACTCGGGAACATAAAATGCTACTGCAGCACTGGGAGGACTCGCCAGGCAAAAATTTCTCAACTATACCGAAGAAAAAGCAAAGTAAAGCAGACAAAGAGAAAAGCAGGTCCCATCCCCAGGCTGAGCCCCCTGCAAAGGGCAGCGCACACAGCCAGGCTACGTCATGAGGGAGAAAACAGAGATTACTTACAGTGGACTTGGTAGTCTGTAATTTTGACGGTGTCTCTCTTTTGTTTGCCCGCGATTTACCGGAGTCTGCAAAAGAAAGAGCGCGTTGGACTCGTGATGGGCGTGTGTGGAAATGCCACCTCGGCAGCCGGCGCACAGGGCTTACATCAGGTGCCCTGATGGAGAGGATTGCTTGGTAACGGGCACAGTACACAAACTCGGTCCCAACAGCTGGAGAAGCCCTTGGTGACCACGCTCAGCCCCTCCAGCACATTCACACCGACGGTGACGTGCACGCTCACGGAAAGCACATCGCCGTGGGGTATCCCTCCTCCTGGATGAGGCTGCGAGGGAAACCGCAGCCTGGCTGGGGTCAGCGGCGGGCAGATGTGGTGCAGCCGAAACAAAACCTCCCCAACCTGGTTTCCATTTCAGGTCTGCTCAGATACTGAGTATTCAGAGCAGCATGCAGGTGCTGCAGCCCTTCCTCCGAAGCTTGTATTGAGTCCTGAGCTTTCCATTTAGACCACCGTGAACCATTCAGGTCCTCTCTACTTACTCACCTTCCACAAAGCTCCTGACGTGGCTGAACTGATCTGCACATGGGCCAGGTTTAGATAAAGGAAAGCAATGTTCCAGGTGAAGATCTACTTCAACTAATAACCCTGAGCACGGGCTGTGCTCTGCTCCCAGTATAACTTACATGGAAAAATAAAACATCCATTTCCTTCACAGAAAACAAGCACTGCCATTCCACAGGAGAATGTACAACACCTCCAAGCTGATGGCCCCATCACAAATCCTGTGTCCACCGGTACCTGTGCAACCCACTCTGCAGCAGAGGAGTCTGAACTGGTTATCAGAGCTCAGCTCAAAGAGTAACAACTTCAGCACTGAACACCTTGCTTTTCCTTTCCTACATAGTGAGTTTCTGAACCAGCGAAGGCACAAAAGGGTGGTAGCACCTATCACTTGCTACAGCAACTCCAGAACACAATTCGGATTGCACACAAACCCTGCTTTTCATAAGAAGTTTAAGGCTTATGTGATGTGACCTCAGGCTTTGTGATGCATTTCTGAAAGCTTCAAAGGGCTCCGTGTTCAGAGACAGTGACTCCTTCCACACATGGCGCGGGTGGGACAATCTCTGGCTTCAGAGCTCACATGCCCAAATATTCCCAAAGTTTTGAGCTTCACTCCTGCCCCCTTCTTCAACCTGCCCTTGGCCCCAGCTTGCTGCCACCTTGCCGTTTTACCATGTTGCATCCAGTTCTGGACCACACCTTACTGCTCCAACCCCCTGCTGCCACAGACCTGACCCTGCTGGGCAGCCCTGTGAGCAGGTTCGACGGAGAACAGAACAATTCTGTTCAGTGATTTTACTTTTCAGCTCAGTCCTTCTCAGCCCCTGCTCTGGCTACAGGCAGCGGCTGCTCCCAGCAGGGACAACACCCCAAGTTTAAAGCCAGTACCCAGGGCTGGGGTGCAGACCAAGGCCGCTGCTGGGGCTCGTGCCCCACACTGGGGGTGAATAAAGTAAAAGGTGGCACCTGTGGGGAGGGGTGGCCAGGACAGGGGACCCCAAACTGACCAGCGAGGGATCCCAGCCCATGCACGGCATGGTCGGGATAAAGCTGAGGGGTCAGGAGGGTCTCACCCCCTTCCGCTTGGCTTTGCTGGGCCCTGCTCAGCTCAGTTCAGCTCTTCTTCTGGTTTCTTCTTATGGCACCCAAGGAGGACTCTCTCTGTTCTGCCTTCGATCCCAGTCTGTGTGTCCTGAAGCCAGCACCAGAATCCAGCTCCTGAACACAGCTCCCGTCTGCTGCTGGGCCCAGGCTGGGACTCCCCAGTGCCTGCTCCACAGAACCAGTGGTGATGGTGACGGAATTGCCATCAGGGGGGCTGGGTTTGGTACTGGTGCTGTATCTATTTGTACATATTTCGTTCTTATTATTGTCATTGTCATTCATAGGTCTGACCCAACCTGCTACCTCACACCAGTCAGACCTCTCCCCCAGCCCTTTCTCCCCCTCCAAGGCACACAGTGCTGCAAGCCCCGGTGCCAGCTCCTTGTGCCAATACCAGCTGTGTGCGGACACGGCTGCAGTGGGAAGTCACCTCCCCAGCCCGCTTCTGCAGACAGCAGAGCCCCTGGCCGTGTACCAGGACATCCCAAGGGACACGTGGATCTCTGTACACAGCCATCGATTCTGTCCAGGCACAGAAGGACAAACAAATAGCTAAAGAAGGATGAGTTTGGAAACTAAACGCTTTGGCAAAAGCCTCTCACTTGAGGAGCGTGCTCCACCACAGCCAGGAGAATAAGGTCATTTTTCACCACTTAGGGTTTAATTCCAGTTCTGCCATCCAGGCTCCCAGAAGCTGTCAGTTCAGGAATAACAAAGCAGTGGGTGGACGGCACTGGACAGAGCTCTGTCTCCTCCCAGATCCCAAGTTCAAAGTGGAAACAAGTTTGGTGAAGTGTCATAAACTCCATGTGAACCTTGCAGCCACCAGAGACCCTGGCACAAAGGAGCACCCCTTTGGCTGGGAAGCTGGCCGATATTCCACCTCCCTTGGGGCCATGCCTTCTAAAATCCAGTAAAGTCTCAGACAACAACTCAAACCACTCCAATCCTGCTGGTATCTGCAACCAGCTGATGTCTCCGTGTCGTGTTATGAACACAACATCCATAAGAGAAGAGCTGCCCTCTGCACCACTGTGAAACACGTGGTGATGAAAGGCAAGACGTGACTCTCCTGCCTCTTAGGAAACTGGATCCCACATCCCAAGTTACTCCATCATCAGCATGGTGGGCTTTCCCCTTCCAGAGAGGGCTGGCCCACCCTGCAGCCAGAAGCACAGCGGTCACAAGTCAAAGAGAGGAGAAACAAATGGGACCTTCACCCTGCAGCATTGTGTGATGGTGGAGAGAGGAGCACGCCCTGGGTGCTGCACCCACTTCCAGCCCAGGACTTGGAGTTGTGCTCTGTGGGTGAAGAGCCACAAGCTGAGCTTCGTGCACCAAGAGCCCATGGGGTTACACGGGTGTAGGCTTTGGACACGGCGCAGCTACTTCCACAAGCCACAATTCATCCACCTGTGAGTCCCAGTGGCATGCTCAGTGTCTCGCACCACAGAAGATAATCGAGCAGCTCACACACGGGGGAGGGAAGGGGATGTGCTCACAGGCAGAGGTGGGATGGATGTGAGCAAAGCAGGGCAGATGCCTAGGGGCACCACTACAGGAAGAGATGTTAACTATGATGGGCTCTGCAAAAGCTCCTAATGTTCCCTTGCCCATCTCCAGTCCATACAGCATCATCATGTCCGTGGGGCCAGTCCTCAGGCCACCCCCGAGTAAGAAATTCCCCAAACCCCCGCCAAGAGGGGCATCAAGCCAAATATGAGAGCAGTTTCTACACTGAAGGAGGTAAGAAGCTGTGGACTCCTCAAGCCTCCTCCCCTCTTCCCCACAGGGTCATGAACAACCGACACTGCTCTCTCCAACCTCTGCTTCTGATGGAGAATGGAAGACTCGCTCTAACTGGAGCTGAAGTTCTTCCAAGCAGGAGCATGGGGCCAATGGGGGGCAAGCACAGCCCCATATAGGGGGGCAAGGGGACCTCCATGCTGACCCCCAGCTCATCTTCCCCCCATGCTCTGGAACAAAAGCTACTTTTCTAGATGGGTACAACTGATTGGAAAAGGAGCGACAGACAGAACAGGAGCACCAGGGGACAAGGGAAGAGCTATGGATGTCATCTATCCAGACTTCTATAAGGTCTTGAACTCGGTCACCCTCAACATGCTTCCCCCTAAACTGGAGAGACTGCCCCATGAGCTGGCAGCCCAGCAGAAACTGGCACCCTGGACTGCACCCCCAGCAGCGGGGGCAGCAGGGGAGGGGGGGATCCTGCCCCTCTGCTCCCAGGGCTCTGCTCTGGGGAGACCCCCCTGCAGTGCTGGGGCAGCTCTGGAGTCCTCAGCACAGCAGAGACAGGGACCTGGGGGAGCGGGNAGCATCACTCCTGCTGAAGTTACCAGAGTATCCGTATGAAGTGTGACTATTGCTCAGAGGGTTCATTTCCAGCCACGCCCCCCTCCCCTCTAACCCCACTTCCAGCTGCTGTCCCACATCAACCTTACCCCCCCACCAGCCCCTGGACCCTGGCAGAGTGGGGTGAGGAGGCCCCAGGAAGGCAACTCAGGGAGGGACGGGACAAGAGCCATGGGTGAAAGGCTGTGGGGCTGAAAGGGCTGCCCGGTGCTGCGGGGGGGCTGGAGCGGCCATCGCAAGGGTTGGGGGGGGCTGCCCTGGGAAGGACGGGCAGCGGGAGGCTGGACGGGCTCCCAGGGGGAGCTGCTTGCTCGACACGTCTGCACTTGGCCTCTGCCTGACCCGCTCGGTGCAATCAAACCCTGCCCGGCTGCCTCGCGCCTGCCAGATCCCCCTTTGAGCCAGGGGCAGACGCGCAGAGTAAGGTTTGGGCTTTCTCAGCGGTGACCGATTGTTAAAAGATAAAGAAATTTTTCATAAGGAGTTTTTTTTCTTTAGGAAGCAGCAGTTCTTTGTTTTAAAGCTACAAACTCAGGCATCTACCAGCGTGATTCACACGTTTGCTTCTCAAACCAATCTCACAGGTGCCACATGTGCCGAGTTGCCGTGGACTTGCAGAAGGCAAATCCAGTGCGAGACTCGAGCGACTTGGGTTCAATTCCCACTCGGGTTACACATTTCCTGTGTGAAACTGGGCAAGTCATATCATCTACGGGCCACGTTAGTCCCCGCTTCTAAAACGGGGATACTTCCTTCTTTCGCAGATGTGCTGTGAGTCATCCCTTCATGTCTGGGAGGCCCTTGGATACTACGGGAAGGGAGAGACCCACAGAGATAAACAGGGATCCATGTAACTAGAAACAGATGGGAAGACATCCAGGAGACTTTCTCTGCTCATTATAATTCCAGGATTGGATGCTGTGCCTAGTAACTTTTACCCCACGTGGTTTCAGCAGTGTCCCTTGTCACCAGCAAAGGGCACCGGTGCCCACACCAGGAGGAAAGCAAGACAAAAGCACCGCTGCCTTCTGCCAGTAAGACACATGCAAAGGGTTAATCTCTTTTCAGAACTTTAAAACAGTTTGTCCAGAAAAGCATTTAAGTCGGAACAGAGTAATTATTGCAAAATCTGCATATTTGAGAGCTAAATATTCCCAGAAATATCACCATTGAAACTTGGAGACAGAAAAAATAAAAGCAACAAGCCCTGGCGAGCGTCACCAGCAGAGATGGAGCAGGGCCCTGCACCATCCTCCCAGCCACGGCCAACAGCAGCCCAGAGCTCCCCTCCTCCTGCTGACACCCGCAGAATGCAGAAGACACGGCAGGTTCATCCTACCTTAGAGGCCAACACCCAGCTCTGCTCCAACGCCAACGGCTGGCACAGGGTTAAGGCAGACCCAGCTCTTGCCCAGCCTCGCGTGGGCTGCCGGGACCAGCTCACGGCTGCTCCATTCCCATCATATTAAGTGCAACTGGGATTTGAAGTCAGGCTCCTGGAGATGGGCAGGGCAAGCTAATATACCACTCATGTTCCAGGCAGTTTGTTGTTTTGTTTGGGTATTTTTACATTTGTAATGAAACTAATCCTGTTTTCTCACAGACCAAACTCAAGAAAATCAAGTTCCCTTGCAACGTTTAAGACGACCCTCAAGAACCATTCAATGCTTGTGACTGTGAAGAGGGATTTTGTGCATCACTGGCACTTTCCTCCAGAGGACTGTAAAAATCTCTGCTGCTTTCACTTCTCACGCACTCATTGGAGCCAGAAAGTCATTAGTAAACTAATATTTTGAAACTACTGCTGCGTAATGATTCTTTCAAAATTCAGCTGAATCCAACGCTCCAGACGTGCCAAAGCCAGAGTGGGAAACCAGCTCTTGGTGAGGTGGGGACTCTTCCCAAGGTAAGATGCCCTGCACACAGCTAAAGCAGGAATTGCCTTTCCCTGATAAGTAAATTCCCCCTGCTGAGACTTAGGGTTCAATTCATGTATTGAGAAACCTTCCAAAATGTTTCTACATAGTTTCAAGCCCCAGGAGTGAAAAAAAGAGCAAGGAAAAAAAAAAAAGGACAACTACAGTTCAGATGGAGTTTATGATTTCTGCTCAGTCACATAATTGCAGGGTGAGTTAGTGGAGGTTGAGGTTTTAGTCAATACCACAGACCCCAGTCTCATGGCCAGCAAGCTTAGTGGAGATCAGCTGAAAACGGCTTCCTCTGAGCCAGCCCTGACTGATGGATGAAGCTCGCCCCAGAGGCTGCCTTGCCTTTCTTCCCTGGACACACACGGCCACTGGACTGTCCTCCTGAGCCACTGCCCGCTGGCTGCACACGTCTCCATGTGCCTGGGGCAAAAGCCAGCGGGCTGAGGCATGATGCAAAACCCAGGCGGACAAGAGGGAGTGTCCCAAATGAATTTGGTGTGTGAGAAGGAGGGTTCTGCTTCACAAAGCAGCTTGTCCTTCAGTACGGGGCACACACAAAGCCTAGGCGCCGAGATGGAGTGAGGTCCTTCCCTGTCACTGGCCCTCAGGGTCACAAGAGTGATCCCAGCACCTTTTATTTACTGGTGTAAGAGTTTGCTTTGACTGCTCTGAAGTTGGAGGGTGGTTTGCATCTGCAGCTATCACTGCCTGTCCTCTCCTGCTCTGAGGAACCGACTCCTCACCGTCTGGTGAACTGAAGGGCTGGGACGGAGCAGAAGGAAGCGCACTACGGGAAGTTGAACAGAGACAGATGAACCACAGTGGGGGTCGGGCTGCCAGAATGCTAAGAAACAGGTAACGGGCCAGCTTGCAGGCATCCTACTCAAAGCTGTCCCATTGCAGGGGGCTCCAGTTTGAAAAGACCTGCATGCATCAGCCACTGGGACGAGGAGGGGTCCCAGGCGGGCCCATTGCACCCCTGCACCGGGCTGGTCTGCAGACCTGCAGCAAGTCAGACAGAGCCCAGGTCACGAAGCTGCTGCTTTGCATGCGTAGGAGTCTGGGCTCACTGCACACATCTCGTCAGGCATTATGCAAATCCATGCCAGACCCAGAGCCCTGCCGCGCTGCAGCCAGTGCCTCATCGCTGTTTAGGAACCAAAATGAGTATCACAGTAGCACAGCAGTGATTTTAGCACTTGACATGCAAAATGGACCCCACATCACCTACCAAAATAGAAACAAGTTTGTCTCAGCACTTCCCACGGTTGGTTTTACCCAGCAGTGACACACAGCAAGTCTCAGGTCCTGGCTCCTACTCACACATCTGGACTGTGCGGTCCATGGGGAATCAGTTTGGAACCTTTTCTCTCACTGACTTCGGGAGGACAGTTAGTGGAGTAAGGGGCTCCCAGCAGGCAAGCCTACAGCTCTGTAAACGAGATGGTCAGTTAATCACCAAGCAGAACAGCACCGAGTGACAGAAAAGGGGCAGCAGCAGCAAGGGAGTCACGACTGCGTGTAACAACGGGATCAACTCCCGCTACTTGCAGAGCGTTCCCCAGATTTTACCACCCATGATTTAGACCCGACGCCAGACGATGTAGCTCCTGTAAGGTTTTGCTCCCTAAGGACACAGAGAAAGCTCTCAGAAAAGGTTGCAGTTGTGCTCTTTCCAGACTGGAGTGGGTAATAATCTCCTTCAGCCTTCCACGGCAAAGGTAACGCCTGGCACAAGCCTGCCTGTCTGAGCTTCTTGAATGATGCTCACCAGCTGAATTAGCATCATTTCCTCTCCAGTTCATTTTGCATTTCCGGGGCTTACTGAGGGTAATATTCCCCTCAGGCTTCACTAAAGGAAAAGAGAAAAAAACCAAGATAAACCCAGAAAAAACCCAAACACCCCAAGTGACATGAGGTTGTATTAATTCAGCTGCCGTTTTTCCAGCAGTTGGTTACTGCAGGCGTTGAAGCCATTCCACAACAGGGAAAAGGAGGAATTCTGGTGTCTTTCATAAGTATAAGAAGAGACCAGATGGAAGGACTGACAGAATGTTCAGGCAGCGAGGCGTTGCCGTGACCAAGAGGGAGTACAGGCTGTGCACTGTCCTGCCCTGTGGAGAACTCTCCCTTTGGCCACGGTCCAACCGTGTCTGCCCTGGTCCGACCCAGTCTGCCCTCAGGATGTAGCTGCAGGCCACAGAGGGGACAAGTGATGCTGCCTGCAAGGCACAGCAGGTTTGCAGGACTGAAAAAAACCAAATGAGGAATTTGAAGACAATAAACGCAATAAAAAGAAACTTTTAACATGCAAATTCTATCACTGCTCCTTGAAAATTTCACTCTTTGAGCTATTACACAAACTGCTTTTTGTCTCGTTAACAATAAAGCAGAAGCAATTAAGCAAAATGCAATAAAACTGAAGCAAAATAAAATTAAATCAGACTCCAAGATTATTGTATAACCTCACTAAAATGACAAAGTCGTCTTTCAAGCTGGCACCACCAAAAGCTTCCAGTTTGCTCTGAATACAGAAGGCCTCCTCTTCTGTATTCCTTCTGTCTTCGAGGAGAAAAAAATGCTTCAGAAGACATCTCCATACAAAAAATATTTCTCACTGGGAGTGGAGGTGGCCAGTGGCTGCGAGCTGCAAGATCATTTGTCCCAGCACAGAACTGCAGCCCAAGCCCACAATAAGGCTCCCTCTCTTTACCCAGGCGTAGCAAAAATGAAGCCATGAAGCACAGAATCATCAGCTCCTCAATGCATTTGCACCTTTGTTTCCATCTAGATACACACCAAACCCTGCAACAACATGCAACACTCAATCAGCTCATGGCTTGAACTGACAAAGCAGAAACAACTGCCAGGGTTTCACCAGTTTTGGTTTGTCACCCAGACTGGCACCCTTTGCTTTAATGACTTAACTTTCTTTGCTGATGAATTAATTCGTGCCCTTCAGATAGACATTGGGTGTGACAAAAACAGGTATTCCTTAAGCAACACGTTCCTGAGATAGCTGTAAATGCACTGCCCCCAGCCTGCAAGTTGAGCAGCTCAGTGGTGGCAAAGAGAGACCCTGATCCTGAAGCCAACACCATGGTCTGCCCCCTGAAGCCAGCACCTGAAGCCAACACCATGGTCTGCCTTGTGATCCAGCCACCTCCACCCAGCCTCCCCTGCACTGCACAGATGATCTCAAGGCCCTGTGGACAGGGTGGCACCTCCGCCTTGGCTCCGGTAGCCCACAGCTGTTAGCAGCTGGAGATGCTCCAACAGCAGCAATGGGCTGACACTCAGGAAACAAACCAGGAGTGAGCCGAGCTGGCAGAGGGAGCAGCAGCTGCCCAAGCCCCACCACTGGCAGACGCAGCATCTCACACCCTGTCTGGATGGCACGGAGGGCACCTCTGCCATCACCCACCAACGGCTGGCAGCTTCATTCTGTGCTGTATGACTGACAGCCCCACTCTGATGGTGATGCTTTGCTTTGGCTACCCAGTACACAGTTAGTTTTGGCCTTTTCCTTTTAATGTTTTCCGGTTTGTACTTCAAACAAAGAAATAATTCATTAAGTATCTGTGAGTTTTTGTCATTTCCCTCTCTGAGAAAACAAAGCAAACTTACAGGGTTTTAGCAAACTCTTGGGATGTGCCAAGTGCTTCATCCTTCCAGAGTTTAAGTGCCAGTCACTGCTAAAGGTGAGAGGAGTTTGAAAGACAGCCAGGAAAATCTGGAGTATCCCATTGGACTTGTACAGTACTGAAAATAAACCCAAAGCAGGGAGGCCACAGCCTCCAGAGCTGCTCGCAGCAGTGACCAACTGGCCTGCTCACCACAGCGTCCCCCCACAGCTTCAGCAAAACTAACACAAGCTCAGCAGAAAGTTTCCATGGAAAACAGGAAAAGCTTTGCCCGCTCAGCCTGCTGGTTTTCTTCTCCCCCTCAAGCAAAGAGAGGGTTCAAGGCTGATAAAGCACCCCCACCATGAAACTTGTCCTTGCTCTGGCTTTAGAAAGAGCACAGAACCCAGGATTGACCCAGGACCAAAGCTGAGGAGCTCGTTGCTGAATCAAGCCCTGCCTTGCTAAGCTGTCATCCCAGGGAGCTGGGAGCAGGGAAGGGAGGAGACAAGAGGAAAGCACCGATCGCACGCAAAGGGAGCAGAAAGTCATTTTTGCCCAATAAGCTGCAGCATCAAGGCATGTGGGAATGAACCCATCTGTGTTCAGTTCTAGCTCCCTGCCATCAGAAAAACCAAACACCAAAAACACCACCTGTAGACCTGCATTTTGGTAACCCCCCTGCAGTGCTGGGGCAGCTCTGGAGTCCTCAGCACAGCAGAGACAGGGACCTGGGGGAGG
>VWZY01003700.1:223624-235812 GCA_013399075.1 Chloroceryle aenea | reverse complement strand
CCTGGCCACAAGGGCACAAGTGAGTGGAGAAGTCAGAAGGTGCTTTGTCACCATGGGGCAGAGCTGAAGGTTTTTTTCATAACAACTCACCACAAGTCACTCCATTTGTTGGTCCTAACTAGATGTATCTCTGAACAGGAGGACAGGACCTGGTCTGCTTTGATGTCCTCTAAGTCAAAAGGTCTCCTGTTCTTCACAAATTGAAACAGATGCAGAAACACCTTCTAATTTTCTGCCATTTCATTTCTAGAGGTCCCATACTCACACAGATCATCAGAAGAGAAGGCAAGAGGCATCTGTTAGTCTAATCCAGCCAAGTAGTAAGAAATTAGAGGTCACTTCAATTACACCTAATTAAACATCAGATAATTGATGTGACATCCAGACCCTGCATACCCACCACAGTACTTAGCAGCTGAAAGGCCACAGAGCTTTGCTTTTGTTGCCTTCACTCTCCAGCACGATTCCAGCTGGTGTGTGACCCCTGTCCTGGTGGGTGAGGAGGTGAATCCAGAAGCTTGGACTTCCCCAGAAAGACAAGAGGGACAAAGGTGAAGCCTGAGTTTGACAATTTAAGCCACAGTGACAAGCAATTTAATGCTAGAAACAACTGTTCCTATGATTCTGTGATAAAAGGAGGTGTGTGAGGTTACCAGAGCCATCAGAAATGTGGTCTTTGTCCATTTCTTGTCGAGACAGAAGTGCCCACATGAAGAGCAGGACATTTTTAAGTAGAAGTCAAAATAAACCAAAGTAAAACTTCCAGCCTTTTGCATATTTTTTCTTCTGCCAACCACCACAACTCTGTTTACTGCTTGTCGCTTTATATTGAATAAATAAACAGCTTTTTCCTATTTGTTGCCTTTCCCAGTTCTACTCTTCTCTAATGCTGTGACAAGGCCCCGTGATAAAAAAATAAATAAATCAATAAAATAAAAATCAAGGACAGGATCTCTGCAAGTTTTATATATCTGCCAACTTTCATCAAAACAACTCACCCAGGGGACCGACTGCAGAGATAGAAGAAAACAACTGTTTCCCATTTCTTAAAACCTGAGTGGCATAAAATACAGCCCCAAAAAAATAAAACCAACAAAGACAAAACCCAATCTAAACCCAATTCTCAGCCAAACATTAATTTTAGTGCAACATTCATGTCACAAATCCAAGCTCCAGTTCAACAACCTCCCGTGTGTACGTGATCTCTGACCAGAGATGCTTTTAGCTTTTGAAATGGGTTCTGAAAACTTCTTGTGGACAAAGTAGGGCAGCAGTTGATTGTAATTTTTAAACTACATTTGCTAAAAAAGGGGATAGATCCTGAAGTGCCTAACTCCCATCATACAGCTCAGCAACACTTTGGGTGGAAGAAAGTCATCTCTGTTTTACAAAGCCAAGGAATAACATTCCTGCCCTGACTCGGGTAATTCCGAAAGAGAAACGGAGCGTGGAGAAAAATGGACTTGATCCCTGTGTTTCACTGAGCCAAGCTGGATCATAATCCCATTCCAGGGACGAAATGGGATTGAGACTCTGCCACCATCCCAGTGGTGATGGAGAGTTTTGTTCATTTAACTTTGCAGTGCTGAGAAGCTCTCCCCGGTCCCTTCCTCTGGCATGAAATCTGTGGTAACCTCCAGGCAACTCAGAAATGCAGACCACCACTGTTTCTACTCGTGCATTAAGTGGCTTCTCCTGCCTCCTGAATTCTTCCCAAACTACATTCTAATAAACTAACAGCTTGGCTGATAGAAGTGCCCCAAACCCTTGTGTCCTCAACACAAGGCGTTCAGTCTGACATAGAATCACAGAACGTTTTGGGCTGGAAGGGATCTCTGGAGGTCATCTGGTCCAACCTCCCTACACAAGCAGGGACATCTCTACCTAGGGCAGGCTGCTCAGAGCCCCATCAGTCCTGGCCTTGAATGTCTCCAGGGATGGGGCCTCCAGCACCTCTCTGGGCAGCCCATGCCAGGGTCTCTCACCCTCAGAGCAAAGACCTTCTTTCTAATACCCAGCCTAAACCTCTCCTTTCCCAACTTAAAACCACTGCTCCTTGTCCCATCATTACAAACCCTTTGGAATAGACCTTCCCCCATCCTCATGTAGCCCCCTCTCCATTTCCAATCACTCTGAGTCTCTCTTCTAAGACACAACACCCAGCTGACATTGCTACAAATATTTTCCTTGCTTCTTTTCACCCTAAGACCTTGCCATCTGGACTGCTGTGCCATCCTGGTGGCCTGGTCCCGCTGATCCCACTGCCTGTAATCTCCCCAGCTCTTCCCTCTCCACGCGGGCACTCGGCCGCCCCAGCTCAGCTCACATTCCTTAATCCCTGGCACCGAACGCACGGAACGGATGAACCGCGTCCAATTCCGACCGGCTGAGCTTCGCAGTATGTCCTTGGGATGAGCAGGGAGCAGAAAGCTTTCACTCACACATATGGTTTTTAATGGGATTCGCACCATTTCTGACCCTTCCCAGCGTTTCAGGAGTGCCCGTGCCATGCGAGCAGGCTCAGCGGCAGCTGGTGGGAAGAAGATGCTGTCCCAT
Source organism: Chloroceryle aenea (assembly GCA_013399075.1). Taxonomy (NCBI): domain Eukaryota; kingdom Metazoa; phylum Chordata; class Aves; order Coraciiformes; family Cerylidae; genus Chloroceryle; species Chloroceryle aenea. The sequence goes on along the minus strand of VWZY01003700.1, from coordinate 233,256 downwards.
CACATCCCAATTACATCGAGGACGTGCAGATGTTTAACCTTTTACAACTCCACAGAGGAAGAGAAGAGACAAGGCTCTGCCAGCCTCTGCTGTTCCTGGCTGATGTTGCAATTTAAAAGGTGATTTAATGATGAGCTGGTTCGCTCTGTTTGGGAGCTGCGGGCAGGAGTTGTCTTTAAAATGAAACTTTGCTACCCTTCAGGATATCTGTAATAAAGTGAATCATAATGTGAGATGCTTATAGCTCAGGACAAGCCCACAATGGTAAAGGGACTCGACAAAAGCTTTGTTTTCCATGGGCTGCTATGTCTTTCTGGAGTAAATTAAGTCCAAAGATACTCCAGGTCTGTTACTATTAGAAGGAACATCTACTTCAGGTGAACAGGAGGTGTATTTCTAAAGTGAGAGGATAACTTCCACAAAACTGGTCTTCTACAGTCATCTCTCAAGCACAGTCACTCTCACAACCACTTTTTCTTCCTCTGCCTTCTTTGACAATCATGGAAGCAGAGAGTGGTGGGGGTTGGGAGGGAGCTCTGGAGAGTAGCGAGTCCAACCCCCCTGCCACAGCAGGGGCACCCAGGGCAGCCCACACAGGAACAGAGCCAGGGGGGCTGGAAAGTCTCCAGAGCAGGAGACTCCACAACCTCTCTGGGCAGCCTGGGCCAGGCTCTGTCACTGCAACACTCAAGAAGTTTCTCCTCATGCTGAGGTGGAACCTTCTATGCTCAAGTTCATACCCATTGCTCCTTGTCCTGTTGCTGGGCACTACAGAGAAGAGATTGGCCCCTTCCATTTGACACCCACCCCTCAGATATTTATAGACATTAATTAGATCCCCTCTCAGTCTTCGCCTGTCCAGACTGAACAGCCCCAGTTCCCTCAGTCTTCCTTCTCAGGGGAGATGTTCCAGTCCCTTCAGCATCCTCAGAGCCTCCCTTGGACAATCTCCAGTATCTCCCTGTCCCTCTGGAACTGGGGAGCCCAGAACTGAACACAGACTGGCTTTTGCCCATGTCCCTGAGATGAATCACACTTGGGATTAAACTGCTGTTCCAAACCAGCCACAGCAGTGAGNACCTGCTGGACACATTTTCCTTAATGCCCCCCAGGCTGCCATTGGCCTTCTGGCCACAGGGGCACTCTCTGAAATTGCAGCATCACAGAACCAACAGTCCTGCTGCTGGCAGCAGATCTGAGGAGACAGTTCAGGGCTGCACTCTGGCTCCAGAGGCAGAAGAAGGGGGTTCTCACTGTCCACACAGCCTTCACTGTGCTGTGTCCCCCCAGTTCACTGCTCCTCATACAGCTCCTTTGTTTCCATCTCAATGACCTCATTAAGATTTAAACTTCAGAATTTATTTATAGGTGAAGTTAATTTCCTTTATTAATGAGTAAGACAGCAGGATGCATCTAAGCATTTCAGATGGAAAATTGAGAGCTATATTGTGACCTGCATTATAAAAATCTGCTCTTTGGACCTCGGCCTCTACTCAACACCTTGAAGGGAGCTCCCTGGAAACCCCATTTAATTCCACTTTGTTTTATTTGATGCTGTTGAATATCTAATTCCATGTCAGGACACACATAAGGAACAAGGGAGCACCAAAATATTATAAATCTCATCACAACAGACGAGAGAGACTCTCAAAAGAAAGCCCCTGCAAGTAACTGATTGCCAATGTTGGTTCATTCTCATTGAACTTTGGTTCATTGTTTCATTCAAAAAAATCCTTTTCAGACCAAGTGGAAACAAACTGGGAGCCACTACCAAACACCAGAGCCCACAGCAGCTGGCACGGGTTACACCTCTGCACAGTCCCAGCATGTGAACCTCAAACCTCAGGCAGAGCAGGGGCACAACCCTGCTGTCCTCTGGTGGTCACGAGTAACGAGGGTTTCTGGAGGTTAATTGCAAAGAAACCCTGGGCAGCATTTGGCATCTTAAGAGAAAGCAATGCACCAACGTCAGCCAATCGTAGCAGAGTCCCCAGAGAGGCTGTGGAGTCTCCTCTGGAGATTTTCAGGACCTGTCTGGATGCATTTCTGAGGGATCTGCTCTAGTTTTGTCCTGCTCTAGCAGGAGGGTTGGACTCCATGATCTTTGGAGGTCCCTTCCCACCCCTACCAGCCGGTGACTCTCTGAACTAGCCCCAGATGATCATGACCACAAGACAAACTAAGGTGCAAGAAAGTTTTACAGCGATTAAAATAGAAGGTTCCTAGACACATACACCAGCCCTTTGGAGCCCCAGCCCAAGCAGCTATTGCCACCGTGTGCTACCGTGTGCCAAGATTGCAACGTTCTCCTCCCAGATGTTTTCTAAGAGGTTCCGTGGCCTGTCCTGGAGCAAAAATGCCCGCTCACGTTTCAGATAAGGGGTTTTGACTAACAATATTTAGTAAGAAAGAGCTAATTAACTCTCTGCTTTCATTAGTGAAAAATAATACCGGAGTGATCTTGGACAAGAATGATCTTCAACGACTCATGTTAATTGCTGATGCTTCTATGAAAGACCTTGAGCAATTTACAGCAATGTGTCATCCTCCCTTCAGGAGCAGAGAATAAGCAGCCATCCCTAGGCTTTAGGGACTGGGATGATGTTAACTTTGACTTAATTAACCATTTCAGAGCCAATTAAGTGTATCTATGAAGTGGGGAAGAGCAAAACAGATACTTGATAATAAAGATAATACAGACAGATGTCCCCAGAAATTACTTAATTCCTTTCTGACTATTTTTACCACTTTAAAATGAAGCTATTTCATAAGGTTTGCAAAACAAGCAACTTAAGGAAAAGGAAAAGGAAACCAACAGTCCCATTAAAGCACCATTTTTGAGGCTTTAGTAGAAAGCTGTCAGCTACACGTGTGCTCCCATTTACCGGCTGCTGGAGAAAAGAAATTAATTCAGGTTTAACACCTGCAAAGCTCTTACAAAACAGGCGAAAGATCTTTGACTAGTCGAGTTTTTCTCAGCCAAGTTATTAAAGAAAACATAACATTTCCATGGAATAGAAGGAGTGAAAGGAGTAACCTTTGCATTCAGCTTTCTCCTCACCGAAGCCTATTCAGCGTTCACAATATTCCCACCATTCCTGGACAGAACGATACCGAGATAGTGAAGCTACACAGAGACAGGGATTAACATTCCACTGCAAGATTTCTGGAGCTCCTTCTGTTCCCTTCCTGCTTAACACGTGGTCTAGGAGGACCCTAATCAGTGCCTACGAGTTGTGGATGCATCCAAATACATGGCAGGCTTCTCCGGTGTGTCGTTTCCCTCCCTCCTTGCTACAGCACCAGAATAAAGACTTGGTTTCTCCAGTTCCTTCATTAAAAGAAAAATGTTGGGATGTGGGCAGTCTTCTTTTGTGTACAGCACATTGAACAGCAATCTGGTGGGGATTATGGCTTGGGAAGCTACAGCATCTGCATGAACTCAGCAAGCTCAGTGTATACCCAAGGTGATTAAAAATAGTGTTCGACTTTAATAAAGGAAAACTGAAGTTGAGATCAGAAGGACCTTGGCAAATACGTGGCTACTTTCAATGCACAGAAATCCTGCAAGTTATCTGAGACTGCTCACGGTGCAAATCATGCTACGAATTCAACTGCATTTTGGAACAGGCAATAGAGCTCTTTGGGATACTTCCCTGAGGAGTACAGCCCAGTACGGAGGGGAAAATCCTTCACAAATCCATCAGTCAGCGTGGTCAGGAGCTGCCCAGCTCCTCCTCTCCAGTTCAGAAATTCTGACACTCTTTCCAGGACACCAGCACATCTCACAGAATGGGAGGGGTTGGAAAGGACCTCTGGATATCAGAGTCCAACCCCCCTGCCAGAGCAGGGGCACCCAGGGCAGCCCACACAGGAACAGAGCCAGGGGGGCTGGAAAGGCTCCAGAGCAGGAGACTCCACAACCTCTCTGGGCAGCCTGGGCCAGGCTCTGGCACTGCAACAGTCAAGAAGTTGCTCCTCCTGTTGAGGTGGAACTTCCTTGTGCTTCACATGCACAGGCAGATGCCAGTTGTTTGCTTCACATCAACACTATCTCCAGCCTGTTGAAGAATCTTTGCTGGGCTCAGTTCTGGAGCAACAGCTGAACGCGTTGTACTTCAACCACTGGTCTCTCGTGGAAAATGAGACAGCCACCCAAGAAGCTGTCTCCTCTTCTGACATTGCCACACTCTGAGAAAGTCAGCCCCTCTCATCAGGCATCTTAAACACCATCTGTCCGTGTTGAGAACCCACTTCTACAACTTGCTGAGCCTTATGATGTATGTCCCTTGCTACAAGTAAAAACACTGCACGGGAGATGATGAACTGGACAATGTGCTTGCTTTAAAGCTTCAGACTGCTCTCAGAGAGGATGGAAATGCCAGGCAACTATTACACACCTCTGGAATCCTCACTCGGATATTTCCCATTTTAATTCTCTTCAGAAGAAGGTGTTAAACTATTTGGCTCCATAGGAAGAGACAAGGAGAGGGGAAAAATAAAATCACTTTTCAACGCGTGTAATAAAAAGACATAAAATCATCTATTTCATTTCATGCTGTTGAGTATTCCTTGTCCTGGGCTACCTGAGAACAGAAAAGATACCTCAACATCTAACATCTGCTTTAGGGAAAAATCCTAGAAATTGGGAATTGCCCGTCCAGGGCGAGTTCATGATCCCTCCTCTCCAGGACAGAAAGAGCCAACCTGCAGCAGGTGCCCGCTCAGAAGCTCCCACACCAAGCACTCCAGAAGAATTCCACGCAGCCCTTCAGTATTTCAGAAGGCCTAATCACCAGCACTATTTTAGCTCTAAGTCTTCTCATTCTACTCATCATTTTCCAATGCTTCCTTTGATCTCTTGTTCTTTGTGTTCTTTAAGATTTAAAGAGCTTTCTCTAATATAAACCCAAGGTATCGATTCCTGCGCAATTCTCAGCGGAGATTTGGCAGAACTGAGGCACTGAAGTTTATTTTATAGTCTGTTCATAGAGTGACAAATCTGTTGGTCCAAATTCTACCCTCAGGAAGACCTAATCCTAAGAATAAAATCACATAATTCCCATGGTACCGAGCGTCACCTCCAAGGCCTGAGCTGTTCTCAGTTGACAGAAGGGAGGATATGCACGGAGGAAACCAAAGAATTTATAGGATTACATCTTATATTTTAGTGGGGCTTCTAAGACTCTATTCATTTAAGCAAAAATCATTTGACAAATGTGGTCAACTTCAAGTTGTTCTTTGCTTTGGACACTACTGGAAGCCTATTCTGGTGGAACAGAAGTTATAAATTCTTAGAAGAATTTGGTGCAGACAACTGTCTCAGCTCTGTCCTCTTCAAATTCATCATCTGTTCCTCTGAAGAAGCCAAGCCATACCTGGCTACTTGACCACAGTAGTGCTTTTCAGATATCTGACTGCAGGAAACGCCACCAAATGAAAGGACTCCTCAGATTTGAATCATCTCAAGCCATTCCTGGTACCAGCTAAACCATAACAGCATAAAAAAACAGAAAGTATTGTCACACACTGAAGTCTGCTGACACCTTTTGTGAAACAAAGCCATCTGAATTGTTTGCTGAGGTAGGGTAGAGGACACTGGCTACTGGTAATCCCGTTACCTTTGTTCCAATAAAAGCAACCTACATGAAACGTGAGACAAAAAATGGCTTTACTGACATCAACACAATCCTTTTCAGCTTCTTCTTCTTCAGCAGAGCTACATTCCACCAGCTAGAAACAAATGAAAAAATAGCCCTTTCACTTCAAGCAATTTTGTGACCATCTAACATCTCATCCTTCTCCATTTCATAGAATCACAGAATATCTGAGGCTGGCAGGGCCTTCAGGTGGTCATCTGATCCAACCTCCTGCTCAAAGCAAGGATAACCAGTTATTTCCAGTTCTTTGCTTTCCGAATAGTAATAACTGCTTTTTTCTAACCCCTTTCTTCTCCTGAGCTGCAGTCAACTGCGGTGTCAATCTAAAGACTCATGTACAGAGAGCACATAAATTGAGGGGAAAAGAAAAGGAGTACTCAGTAGCTGGTAATGCAAGTGTATTGAGATAATTTACCAGGGAAAACCCATTATATTCTGCCATTTGGGCACTGGTAGAGCTCTTCAGCAATCAGCAGTCAATTCTATACCGCTTTTTTAATGTCAAAGTGACTTTGAGTTAACAGCACTAATGATTCCTATGGTGAATACCAGTATTTGAGCTATTCAGGGAAGCAGCAAAAGGAGAAAAATCTTTCTAAAACACGAAGATTCGTTCTCCATCTCGCTCCTTTCCCCAATAAAAATCATTCACAAAATGATTCTTGGGGCCCACGAGGGATACTTTGAGACAGGCAATGGAAAGGATCCACATTTTTACTTCAGGCTAATGACACAGCGTTGCTGCCACTTTAGAAGTACTTTTACAGTAACTACAGATGACTTATTTTAGGAATTTACCCAGTCTCTGAAGTGACATCTTCTTAGGGAAAGAGAAAAAGGCAAGAATCATCCTCTGCATAGCTCCAGTAGGCAGCATAAAATGCTAATTTAGGATAACCTTTCTCAAAGTGCATAAATGGGCCAATAAGTCTGAACATCACTGTCTTCCAGGGTCGTAAATACTCACTTGTTTGGTCTGTAGTAAACCAAAGTTAAATCTCTGGTTTACTTAAACCAAAACCAGTTAAACGTAAAACCAGTTAGTTCATGAACAAATGGAAAACAAAAAACTGCTTGATCTTGATTAACATATCATTTCAGAGCTGATTTAATTGCTAAAAGGCAAAGTATGGGTCGGATTAATTCACTGGGTGGTGGCACTGTAGGACACGGGTTTTTTCTCAAGTACACAACAGAAATGTTCAAAGAAGCAGAGGTAAAAATGCTTCCAACCTGGCTGCAAAGCTGAAGAAGTGGACTGGCAAAGATCCCTTCCAGCTCTCTGCTTCCCCTTGTCCCTGTGAGATGTTGTGTGCAATTCACTGTTAAAGCACTCCAAGGTGGGTTTGCCCGTTGAAATATGAAGAGTACACACTGTGCTAAACCAAGATGGAAATAAAATATTCAAATTTTGGCTTTTTAAACCCAGAAAATACAGTTTGAGTTCACTGCTGTCACCTGGGATGATAAAGGCAGAGCTTCCTTGGGAAATACGCTCATGTGCACACACAAATGCGTGTCAAAAGGAGCACTTCCATGCTACATAAAAATAATTCCCTCTGTGAAAAAGCAAACTTTATATTCTGCAGGCAGGCGTGAAAAATGCAAGTCTGTGTCCTTCAATTCCTTACCTCTAACTGGGAGAGGCCACAGCATTTAAGAGAAGGCAGGGGGGTGGAACGTGTAGCAGTTCTGATGGAAAGAGAATTCTATTATCTGGAATTCAAATTTCACCCTAATGTAAGAGGTCCATAAGACTCTTCCCTCCGTGAAATTCTACATGGCTCTTATCTCAGTGAAGTTCAACGTTTCTGTAAAGCTGAGCTCCTCTCTGCCTCAGTTCTGCAGCTGTAAGCAAGCAGGAAGGGTATTTCCAACGCAGAGGAACATGCAGATTTATTTTGAACACATATTTGTATATAACCTTAGCAAAACAAAATAAACACACGAAATACAGGCCATGGAAATGTAGAATAAAAAGCTGAACAAGACATTTTTTTTTGTTCTGCTTCTGGGTAGAAACAGCAAAGACATTTTTGGTCCAAACACATCATTCTGTTCCAACACATTACTTTACTCAATTTGATGAAAATTGAATGACCAGAACATAATTAATGGTTGAAACTCTTTCTGTTTAACAAATTGAAATACTTTGAATACTAACTAGCCATATGTAAAGCTCATCAATATTAATGAAACTTTCTGAAATGTATCATTTCTTCTTCGTGGGCAGAATAGATATTAATTGGAAGCAAGTCTTGGAAGTTGGGGTTTTCAGAGGCACAGAAGAATTCACAGCAGCGTCCAAGAGATTTAGAAGCCCAAGTTTCATTTTCAAACTATCAATTTCCAGAAAATCCCAGTCACGTGGCCATGCTGAATGCTCCAACAACCTTACAAGGGCAGCTTCGGAACTGAGACCCCTGTTTGCAGTAAGACAACCATGAGAGGTCTCCGAAAGTCCAGAAAAACAGAGAAGGGAAAATCAGACTCTTAGATTATGGAAAAAAATCCCCATCATGCTGCAGTAAGGGAGTGTTGGAGTTAAAACATCTTAGAACTCAGGGCAGGAGTAGGCAGGGAGCTACCTGTTGGATCCTCCTTGCAGGGAGAGGTTAAGCCGTGTGACAAGAGCCACGCTTTGATGTTAACTCTAGGGTGCTAGGTTTACAAAACTACACAATCCTATTTTGCAACAAGAAAGCAACGGCCAGGAAAGGGAAAAGAGGCTGCAGATGTGAGAGAACTGAAATAATCCTGAAACTAAGATACGAGACTGAAATCTCCCAACCAGCCTGGCCGGCAGGCACGTGAAGAAACCACCACGAGGCCCCTTCTTTCTGTAACATATTACCTGGCAATTGAAAAGCGAAGCAGAAAATCAGCAGCCCCCAAGCCTGCCAGCGAGTCTGGCCTGATGAAAGGAGCAGGTTGTTATCCTCATTAAGAACAGGCAATTCATTTGCATGTCTTCAGGTGCAGTCCTTGAACACTGCTGGAGGACACGGTGTTAATGGCAAAGGCAGTGCATTATCATCACAATTATTTATCCATCTCTTCACATAATAAACCAGGAGTTATCTAACGTGGTGTCAACTACTTGAGTGACAACTTCAGCTCATTCTCTAGTGTTGTGGCCTGACTTTTCAACTGTCTTAACACCACTTTGCCATCAACTAATTGCCAGCGGAAAGTTTGCTGTTGCTGTTGTCGTTGGGCTTTTTACTTTTAATATCTTTGTCATCTCAACTGTTCATTAGATTAAATTTAAGAAGGGTGAGAGAAACATGAGTCATTAAATCACCTGAAGGTGCTTCCTGTTTATGAGGCAATAACCATTTTCCTGGGCTAATAAATGCGAGGCCTGCAGCTGAACATTTATTAGCCCAGAATACAGTTATTGTTAAGTTAATTGGAAGCACCCTGGAGTTGTTATCATAACGAAACTTCTAATGATTAAAAATTTGGGAGAAATCATCTGGTTTAAAGTGGGGGGGGTTTAATGAGAAATGGAGGAGTGGGGACAACATGACTGTTCCTGATGAGNAGACTGCACAGCAGGGAAACATTTTTCCCAGCAAGAGCAGCCAGCCCCTGGCCCAGGCTGCCCAGGGAGGGGGTGGAGTCACCACCCCTGGATGTGTTCAGGGGTGGTTTGGATGTGGTGTTGGGGGACATGGTTTAGGGGGGAACTCTGCAGAGTAGGGCCAATGGTTGGACTCGATGATCTCAAGAAGCTTGTCCGACCTGAATGGTTCTGTGATATTTGACGTGGAACGGCTCCTCATTTTGTTGTGCAGTTGCCTTACACTCTCATTAGCCAAGTATCATCCTTCCTTCCTACCTTGAGCAGCACCAAGACTGCAGGCTATCTAAAGAACACTTGTTGCTGAACACCCGCAGCTCAGAGCACAGCAGATGGGGCCATTCTTGTCCCTTGCCAGTGCTGCTCCATCTCAACCCACTCCTGGC